>JAFIRS010002745.1:0-185019 GCA_018342105.1 Gonioctena quinquepunctata
CGTCTTTCAGTGGGCACAACTCTCTTAGATAAAGATAATTTTGAAATAGGGCGGCAATTCCATTTTCAAATCGATAAACAGGTAATTCTCAAAAAAAAATTGTGAATCTCCCTGCTCTTGGCGACAAGGTAGTAACTGAAGTGAATTGACTCTGCAACGATCAAAAATCAAATAAGCTACACTGGGAATTGAATGGAGTAATAGATATAAGAAATTTATTAAACGGAAATCAACTTTACGCTTGAGGCATATATTGAATCGAATCGAGTGTTCTGAGACCGTTAGGCCAGAGGTACAACTCTCTCCATAAGCAATTCTTTCTCAAGAGAAAAGAAAATTACTCTCATAAACATATAGTTATGAAATAAAGAAAATTGCTTACCAGAGAGCCGTCCTATTAGTCACTTTTGTCCCAGAACAATCGAATACGGCCTTCACTTCAATCGGAATCCTTGGAAGAATCCACTGGTAGTATGAGGGGAGTAAGCTCTAGTCCATTCGATATTACCAATTACTTGGTACCTAAAAAAGGCAAAAGCGTAGAACTGATTTCCAATGAAAAAAATCAGTTCCCAATATTCGGAACAGATGTTACGTTAGCCACAATATGTAGTGTGAATGATTTGTCAAAATGGCCGAAATATCTATATTTAACCTTCAAAAATTACCATGCGGTATATCCAAGAATTCTAATATTACAAGCCTAAGGAAAAAAAAGAAAATGCTAATCAGCTACAACATTAATTGAAAGATAAAGAGAATAATATTACTCAATTAAACTCCAGCAGTGAAACTTATTCAACTTATAGATCTTACCAAAATCAATTCACTCAGTCCATCTGCCTATCTCGACATTCAAATCAAGAAAGAGAGCGATTATACCTTCGGTTCGAACAAATCACCAATTCTACCTGGGTTTTTTCACAAACTGTTCTTGGTTTTTCTCTATTGAAAAACACTTGGAAAAAACACAGCTTGACGACATGAATACAACTGTCACGATACCATTTTCACGAGACGATAATGATGGCGCTGTCCCATAGTTCACGATCGGCCGTGACTAATGACCCGTTCCACCGTAAGATAACCGGAATAGTTATGAGAAATTGATTATGTATAAAGAAGTAACGAAAAATTCGTTACAACTTTTCCCACGCGGTCAGATTCAATGGCCTGCCAGGTCCCTAAATCAACTCCCATGGACTTTTTTCTCTGTGGTAACTTGTGGTGCATGAATCGACCTACCAATTTGTGAGACCTTAAATAGAGATGTAACGTAACCCAAGAGTTCATCAGACGTCTTGGATATTGTCAATTAACCCAAGGAGCTCAGTTCGAGCAATTGTTGTAAATTTGTTATTTGTTTATTTTTACTACTTACTTATGATATTTTCATCGTCAAAATATTACCAAATGAATGTTAAGAAATATGAACACTGGTTTCCTTTATACTCGGTTAACTGTAACTTGAAGTGTTACATATGACGTATGTGGTACGGTTGAAATATGAGCTTTTACTTTTTGATACAAAAATATATCTTTTCAATTTAAAAAAAGTATCGATGACGTCATATCTTGTGGGGAGGTCGCGAAAAATTCAATTTAAAAAAAAGGTAGAAAACTAAAATACAAAATCGACATGTCCGAGTTTCACCTCCGAGAATGATTCACTCGTAAGATAATGGAACGTTTCCACACTTTATGAATGCACTGTATACCTGTTTAAAAAATGTTTTGTGACGGCTGTTGAAACATTATTATGTTTTTGCAAACGAATAATAATGGATCATCTGGAATTTTTGCACCTACCATTTGTAAGCTACTAGGTGAAGAACCGTGGGGTGGAATAAACTAAGCAAATTCATTTCGATCGAAATTTCCGACCTCTGACATATATCCCAAGACTAAAAACAAACGAATTTGTATTTTTTTAATTGAAAAATAATACCGAACCATTTCAGAGCACCTGCACTCTTCAGTTACCAGTTTTCAAGGCATGAGAAAATAGAAGGCGATTTCTGCAGAAGCCTTATCATTTTTTCAATTCTTGATTTTCTGATTTTTTGGGTTATTTTCACCCTAACATGATGATTGGAACACTCTCAGATATATAAAGGACAAAACATAAATTGAAGAATTGGAAAAATCATATTGTTTTTTATCCAGAAACTTATTGGCATTTTTATGTGAATATTCTCAGAGCCTTATAGTTATGAGTGCATCACAACTTCATTCCAGTCCAATGAATTTTATTATAATTGCTTTGGTTTGGAATACCTGTTAATTATCGTTTTCTTCAGGGCAGTTTTTCACAACTTAATTTGCAGTTATCTTTTTCCTGACTCAGTGTGATCTATGGACTGATTATTATCTCATTTCATCATCATCACATCATTCTGTATATTCTTGATGAAATAAAATTCATTTCATTCCAATCACGAAAAATGTGAAAGAATTCAAACATTTTTCAATTCACTGGCTGTTGTTTTTCGCTACTCCGAAGATAATATCTGCAGTTATTCTTCGTCCCACCTTCTTTGTTCGAATTCATGAACCCTCTGATTGAACCAGGTAATCAAGAGGACTGGGATCGGATGACTTTGCAGGCCAATATACAAAATAACTGTATCGACCCTCAATATTCAACTGGTTTATTTGAAAAAATAGTTTTGATAATACCATTTATTTTGATCAAGAGATAACTAGAAATGAAATGAGACCTCCAACTGACAGTTATTTCCATAACCAAATGAAGATGAGATTTATGTTAATTGAAATATCAAAGCATGGTACGGTTCCTACTTTTTGAACCGATCCACCTGATCGTAACCTTCGCTGGCCCCTAGGAATAACCTTGACCTGACTTCTTAGGAATCAGCCTTCCTTAGATATACCACCCCATTTTGTATTGGATGATGTGATTTTGATGTGATACTTGTATTATTCATATTGTATAGTTCGATGTCATTATACAAAAATTTGAAACTATTTTCATTCACCCAAGCCACCTACTTGCAGCCAGTCTAGCTCTAGCTCCTTATGCAGGTATTGTGGATCATAGTAATGTGATGAGGAGGATGAATTCTAAAAATAGACCAAATATTGGTGTTGCCCTGCGGATCCATTGCCTTCTACACGAAAATGGGCTTTGGGGGCTCAAAATATTCTGAACATGAATAAACCACAAATTTTGTGAAATAAACATCCAAAATATGATTTTGCCGATTCATAAATGCTCCTTTGATTGGGGTAACCTATGGAATATTTGTTTCATTATTCTACGAAATCCGCGATGTTTTCAAAAATTATACTCTGAAAAAATTAACTGTCAGAAAATAGGACAATCACACCGCACATCCTCATTAAAATACCCAATATAACTTATCAAAATTTCCCATCGGTAGTTGGCCGTTGGAAATGGATATTGATTTCCTTAACTTCTCCCTATTTTCTTAATTTTTTTTATCAAAATACATTCTCCGAAATTATTTGGGCGAATTCACGGTTTTGGATACTTCAACTAGTTTACTGATTCACTATTCAGTGAACCATATGAGGAACGAAAAATGAAAAAATTCATGAATACAAAAGAGTATATGATTCATGAAGTCGAAACCTGAATTCAATGTCAATGGCTCGGAAAAAATCAGAGTAATGGTATTATCCAACATCAGATCATTTCTCGATAATATCTTCATCGAACTCTTTTATGTCCAATTCATTTGGAAAATCAGTATAATATTATGGAATCAATGTTTTCAATTCGGTTCGCCATTTCACATGCGAATTCGATGTCGAACTTGAATTGGGATGCATCTCCTGAAAGAAAATACTCAGAGTTGATACCCACTCCTTACTTGGGCTAAGGTTCATTGTCACTTTCGTCCTCTATACATTGTATTGCCATCGATACTAACAAACTACTAAACAGGTGTAGAATTTCCACAATTACAATAATGTGTTTCAAGAAAGCAACTACCAGGACACTAAAGAACAACACATGGCGGTTACCCATTAAAGTTGCCAACGGCATACGCAATCCCAGGTGTCTGGGTAACGCATTGTCCTGGCTTCAGCAGAGATGTGGTAGGCTTGGGGCATGCCGAACTGTGACCAGTCGAGTTCAGGAGCACAAGCTCACTGTTACACTGGTACCGAGGGTGGAGGGGATCCCCAGGGTGGCTCCCTGTCTCTCTAATTGGTGTTGGCCTCTCGGGGGTGTGTTAGCTGGTGGGTTCCGACAGTGGACCCATTCATGCGAGAGCATACCTTGAGTAAAGGGTATTCAATCCCCCCTCCGCCTTACAGTTGGTGTGTTAACGCGCTCCAGAATGTGGGAGGGCCGTACCACTCCCGGAACATCGGACTCTAATGAAGGTCATAGGTGCGCGCCAAATTGATTATAGCGCACCGACCTTGTCGTAGTGGTGGCTAGTGAGCTGCGGCGCATGAGGAGTGGGATTGTCCGGTTGTATGTAATCGAACGACGGTATGTGCAATGTAAGGGAAAACCCCGGTTTCTGCCCCAAAACGGAGGTATGAGCAAGCCATGGCCTCCACAGTCGGACACTCGGGGGGGGCTTTGAACAGACCCCCCCGGTGGCGGTCGTAACTATGACTCGCTTAAGGTAGCCTGAACTAAAGTCATGTGAAGTAGAGTAACCAATTGATTTTAGATCTTTCAATGGGCTCAACCACCGCTTCTTGTGGTATAATGATCGTTCCAACTCTCGGCTCGATAAGTCGGTTATGGGAAATTCTGCTTCAGATTCAGACTCAGTAATTATTCGAAGATAAGACTCTTCGCCTGAGGAATAGGTTTATGTGGACCAAACGTTTTTTTTGCGCAACTTAGCATATAATTTGTGAACCAAACATTTAATTGCTGTGAAGTTGAGAATTCAAAGGTTGTCTAGATATGTGATTTTTGTTCCAGATTTCCGAAAGAACGTGAACTTCAAGAAGGTTTATAAAAAGGAAAAAATGATGAATCATCACATTGAATATTTGGAGTTTGTCAGTTTTCATAAGAAACATGAAAAACAATAACGAACTCTTGTCTAATTCAGGATTTTTTGTTCACGAGTAAATCTAATATCCCATCCACAGCATTCAATGTGACGGTAGCTGCTGAAGGTCGAATGCATTGTTCTCCCGACTAATGTGACTGCGCGTAGGTGTTTGTAATGATGATTTGGCTGACGCAATTTGAATAGATTCATGTATTCAATGGTTTCAGGTTCTCAACTGCCTTGATTAATAATGGAGTTTCAAAATAAAATATATGACCGATATCAGTCTGTGTTATTATATGCTTGTAGTTATCACGCGTCTATCAATACACGTTTCCAGACTAAACAGATTAAAATCATTGGCGTCTTATTTTTTTGCGTTTGCTTTTATCTCTTTATATCAGTGAATATAGTCCAGTATGTGAAAAGTCGGGTGGAAACGGCTTTGATATGTTATTTGGTTCCGGGCTCTGATGGAAATCCAAGTTTTCGACTGAAGGAGGGGGATCGGCGCGGTTCGCCATTTCGGATTTGAGTTTGTAACGAGTTAAAACGGCGAAAACATTATTTCAAAAAATTGTCCATTTCAAGAACTCATTTGTAGCTATTCACTATATAATTATAATTTTGTAAATTCACAGTCAATTCATTTCTACACCACCATAAGTTAGAGTGAACGACCCATTTTTTTTGAATTTTGGTATCCCCAGTAGGCCTTATCCGCAGATGTTTTTTTTGCAATAGAGTTCGTCTCTTATTTCTCAACTTATATCCTCGAGGAAATTTCTATTATTCCTTCCTTTTTGATGGTCCTGGTCGGTTGTTGTCTTTATAATCGTCTTCGTTGTGAGTGTTATTCTCTTACCCATTTCTATCAAAATAGTCATCGATAACGGACATACGATCTGGACCGCTTTATATTCTGGCATAATCTTTATGTCGTGACGAAAACCCCACAGCAAATTTTTCACCTGGCATGTTACCCTTGAACTTTTGAAGTTTCCAAATATGATTTCACAATTCACTATATAGATCCAGTAGATAAACCCATCCTGTACAATATCCAATTTTTTCTACCAGTATATTCTCTTCTGCGACTGATAACGTGGTCTCTCCATCTTGTTTCTTTTTATGTTTATTTTCAATTCGCATCGAAAGAACACTATACGAAAGATTATTATAATGTCTCGATGCTTCTCGAATAGACATCCCTCCTGCGTTCACAACGGCCCTCGCCTCATTGATTACCTCTAAACGAAATTTCCTATGACGTTTCCCATGTGTATATGCCCTCAGCATCTCAACCCTATCCACCTCCAGTTTTCTATATACCAGTGACATGCTAGCATTCATTGTTTCTGAAAAAAAGATAATCTAGATTCATCGAATTACTTCTGACACAAGTTTAACAATGTTCTATGATTCAAAAAATGTTGACACCTGACTTGACCCTCGACTTGAAAATAGACAGATTTATATTATTATTTTTGGGAAATATTTCACGGACATTTTTCTGTCGCGAAATAGTTTCGACCCTATTCACCATACCGGTTCTATTTCCACATTAACGGTACGCATGTGGAATACTGATTTGAAAAAATCTGAAAGAAAAAATTCTGGGTTTAATTTTCATATGACTGCGAAATTGATTGATTTGATTTGATGAGTTTGATTTCGGACACTAACAAAATTATGACTGTTCAAATTTTCATAGGTATTCCAATATCAAAACCTACTACGAAACATCTTAAAGACCTCGCGTGAGTAATCGATTTACCAAAACTCCGAAACAGTTCCACAGAAGGGTTCGCGAACGCGTACAACAACTACATCAAAAATGATAAAATCTTATGTTCCATGTCTGAATAATAAACCATCACCTCTATGGCAACATCGCCTCCTTGATGTGAACACATTTATCGGGGCTATCTGTCATTTCTCAGCACCTTTCAAGTCCTATCAGATGGTGTATATGCACGAACAAGAACAGAAACACACCCGCATAGTTTGTATTGAATGTCTTTAGATTGGAAGTACACCCCTGAAATGATGGCACTGGTTGCACCATCTGAAGCATCATTCCAACCTGAGGAATAATCAGAGACATCTCCATGATTTTAATTAAAATATACAACTTACTCATGATAATCAAGATTTCATTCAAGCTGAAGTACTAATTTGTGCTAGATACTTGCCATGGCCATATTCATGGCGAAGTAAAAATAGGAAGTATACAACGAAAATGTTTGATTTTCACGCATAAATCAAAACAAAGTTATTTCGTAATATCAGAGTGAAACTATTATTTTTTATTGAAAATTTGAATTCCGTATTCCGTGTAAAATTTTGTATATTGAAGCACTTTCGGCCTACGGCCATCTTCAGTGCTTATCTAGAATGTTTATGATATAATTTTGATGTTCAAATATAAAAAATTGTTCAGTACCTGTCATGAGAATGAAAAATCATCTTGATTGAATTGAAACTTGTGAGCACTCTCACATATGTTGTATGTTCCTAGTTCTGAG
Source organism: Gonioctena quinquepunctata (assembly GCA_018342105.1). Taxonomy (NCBI): domain Eukaryota; kingdom Metazoa; phylum Arthropoda; class Insecta; order Coleoptera; family Chrysomelidae; genus Gonioctena; species Gonioctena quinquepunctata. The sequence goes on from JAFIRS010002745.1 coordinate 7,541, forward strand.
AATCACATTATCAATGTTCAAATCCATGAAAATTTCCTAACTCTAGTCTATTTCAACTCTGTTCAAACTTTCGAAAATTGTTTTGGCCAACGATTCGACAGCCGTGGTGAGACAGCGTGCTGTTAAGTGTCACGTTGTGTGCGATCTTGCCAGATTTACAAATTTATGATTATGGGTAATGACGTCATTCAAAATATGGAATTCTCATATGGAAAATATAAGGGAGCAGTGTGGTTTGTATGGTTGAGAGAAATATCGAGAGGAACTAGATAGTGAATTTCAAGTTTTGCTGCGAATCAGTCGCAATAGGAGAATCATAAGAGGTTTGGAAAGCATAAATTTTGACAAGTGCGTTGTTGACAGGTGCAATTACATCATAGACTAGATCAGTTCACCCATGAGGTGTCCGGGCAAAGAATACCTCACCTCAATCACATCCGTCAGTCGTAAGAGACGACTGAGGATGACTATCCTTCACCTTTTCCTTTCTTTTCTTCTTTCACCGTCCTTCTCGAGCACAGCCACTGGTATTGGTTATTTCTTCGAATGGATCTAGAAACATCAACACTCATGGTTATTCCTTCCTCCTTCTGGGTGGAATTCCTCATTACCCCTTATGTGGGATAAGGGCTCTTAGTATTTCTATCCACCACCTCTTTACTGCACCTTTTTCTTCTTCTAACTTCAGGCTTGTATGGGTCAAGGATTCTATGAAAACCATCTACCTCTCACCATCTTCAATTTTTTTTGAATTTCAAGCCAACTTTATATGGAATAAGGAGTTTGAAAATATTTCCACCTTTTTCAAAACTTCTTCTAACTTCAGGCTCATATCGGAATGCCTTGTATGGATCAAGAGTTTCTTGTAAGGACCTTTTTCCTCTCACTATTTTCATCTTCTCAAGAAGAACCTTTTCAAGCCTACCTTGTATGTAATAAGGAGTTTCGAAGTCTTTTCACCAGTTTATTGAAAGATATCGATTTTGTCAAGCCAACAAGGAGCTTGAAAGTCCTCTCACCAGTTCATTATCATAACGTAAAAGACTTTTTTGAAGCAAACTTATATATCTTAAGGAGTTTGAGAGTCCTTCCACCAGTTCATTATTACTAATAAATTGATTTGTTTGAAAATATGAACAGGAGATTCATAAATTCAGATGTGGAATCATCTGCGACTGAGAGATGAACTTAAGTCACTATCTTCCATCGTTCAAGATTACCTCTTGTGGAGTATTCATGTCAAATGGGAAACATTCTCAATTGAATATTGAAGAAATAGTTTTTTCTGTAAATTGAAAAATCCACGATAAAAATGAAGTTATTTTCTGTGAATGTTAACAGAAAACAACTACTTCCTCGGCTAAAGCCACGCTGGACATTGAACTATATTTGATTGATATTCTGAAAGTACCCTAACTCAAAAGAAAAAATCTGAAATAGAAAATTTGCATTTTTATTCAGATACTTATTTGATTTTCTACTCCGATCTTAATTAAGAACTCATATAGATGAATGGGGCAAAGGAAAATGTTGCCTTTTTCAATATTATTAAATGTGATCAATACACCTTCTCCAGCAGTTCTTCTACTTCCGCGTCATCAACCCCAGCTTTGCATCTGTCAACAACGCACTTGTAAAAATGTATCCTTTCCAAACTTCACTGTCTAGTTTCTCTCGATACCCAAGCAGCATTATAGTGACGGAAACTGATACTGCAACTTTGACTCGGTGGTTATCTCGTATTCACCACTTAATCTACCACTATACAGTAAGGATAACAAAAATTCTATATTTGTATGGTTGTAGGAACGTAATTCCCATCTATGGTAGCCACTCCACAGTTCTATAACTTATTAGTGTCATTTGAGGTGTCTGAAACATTATGGCTACTGAGCAAATCACTTCAAAGGTTTTTAAACTCAAAAGTGGAAAATAAGGGTTGCAGTAACCATCCTGTACCACTTGAATATCACTCAGAAGTCACATTCACTTTCAAGAGAGTATGATAATTTCGGTCACGTTCTGGTAATTTCCATAAAACCTTCATTGATATGTGGTGATGGTTGCCACAATCTTGCTATCTCCATAATTGGTAGCTACAGAACGCATTTATTAAGTCACTACAAATTACGATAACATTCAAAATTCACCATTCCGCGCGATGACGAAAACTAACCTAACTTTTCCCAAATTATTTTTTTGTGGCTCACAAAAAGTTCGTTTCACCTGTTCCGTGAATGATATTCATTCAAAATAAAATGGGTTAAGCGTTTTTAATAGACAATTTTTTCGATTTTGTATAGAAAGGTTAATTTAAATAGATCGGATCTCTGACTCCTGCTTCTGCTTAATATTTATACCTTAATTGTTAATTTTGTTTGCATGAATGCCATCATTTCAATTACTTGTAAATTGAATATTGTTTCTCGATACAGTTGTTGATTGGATCTGCATAACTCCACAATACTTGCTACATGTTCTTTTTTAACAATTAATGATTATTACCCGCAATTTCGAGGTAATAACTTTGAATTGGCAGGTTATAATAGCTCGACGTGTTCGCCTTCTTCAAGGGTATAAGACCTATTGTAATTTTTAGGTCATAACTTTGAAGTGGTGAGTTATGGGCCTGCGACGTGGGTGCCACTTTTCAGTGGTGGAAAAGTTATTAATTTAGTTCCACTGGGCACTTTATGATGGCAGGAGCTTTAGAGTGGTATATTTACACTTTCTGGCACTTCGAAATTATATTCTCCAACATACAGGAATATGTTGAGTCGTCATTATTAGAGAAATGATCGAAATATTCAATAAAGATTTATTTGTCGTCAGCATTGCATCAAACGTAGTAATTTATTACGTAAGTATTTGTTTCAACTAACCAAGATTGATGAAACAATGTTTGACGGATTTAAGTACATAATTTTGGAGGCGAGTTATTTCCAAAATTTTAATATTTTCCCTAAATGAAGAGTATTCAGATGGCGCGTGCTCACAATCGAGCTACAACACCCATAATTCACATAAAACTTTCAATCGTTTTGATTTTATCCCGATCAGCAGTATCCAAATTCAATATACTCACAAAGGCATTTGTATGTTCATATGTTATATATTTTCATAGTTGATCGAGTATTAGAAATGAATCAGGCAAAATGAAAGAATGAAAAACATTTATCATAAAAATATGTTGCTGAAGAGAGATCGAGCTACATATTATTTACACAAACGAAGTAAGTTGTTTAACGTGTCTAGTGTTGGCCACTACATATCCACTTTTTTGCCAGGTGACCACAACGTGGTTGGAATATGGCTATCTGAGATCCAGGAATGTAGCAGCCACCAAAAAAGTGTTCCCCATTTTGGTAGCCGCCGCGTGATGGAAACGTGCATATTACGTGGCAGAGGTTGTGGTCAAACACCTCAAAATTTTCCAGAATTGTGGCCGCTACGTTCCGTCTACTAGAAATGCTATTCGGGTATTTCTCTCAACCATACAAACCATACTGATTTTCCAAATTATAATTCTATATTTTGAGTGACGTCATTACCCATATTCATAAATTTATGAATCTGGCAACATCGCACACAACGTGACACTGGACAGCACGCTGTCCTATAGTTATTCTAACCCCAATTGGAACGGAAATAAAAATAAGAGCACTACGAGGAGTGTGCATATGCACTGCCCGGCAAATGGGAAATTTATATACTACCATTGTTTTTACATTCGAAGCAATCCTGGTACATCAATAAAAAAGTTCTGGCGTGTGTATCTAGTTGCCCAGATTATTAGTAAAGGCACTATCGAATATATTTGGGTAATAAAAGCTCGGCTAGCTGGATTGGACACTTGTTATCTGAAGCCGCATCATTTCCCGAGTTCACAATATTCCTTGATCAGTGCCGTGTGTTGGTGAGGTGAGGAATTATCCATCGAAAATAATTTTATCAATATGGCTTTTTGGAGACCTTTCGAAACAAATGAAGAAATTCAGTTGGGATAACATGTGTCTACTTTTACATGGGGTGATCAATTGCTATGATTGTAAGAATAAATAACTGAAAAAATACCACTAAAATAATATACCAACGCCTTTGTCAAGGCGGCATCTGCAAAGGGAATTCATTCTCGAAACTGTGTATGTCCGTCCACTTGGGACTATACCACGGCTGTCGAATCGTTGGCCATAACAATTTTCAAAAGTTCAAACAAAGTTGAAATAGACTAGAGTTAAGGAATTTTCATTAATTTGAACATTAATAATGTGATTCTTAGAACCAGGAACATACAACATATGTGAGAGTGCTCACAAGTTTCAATTCAATCAAGATGATTTTTCATTCTCATGACAGGTACTGAACAATTTTTTATATTTGTATATCAAAATTATATCATAACCATTTTAGATAAGCACTGAAGATGGCCGGAGGCCGAAAGCGCTTTGCTTAAATTTACAATATTTTACACGAAATACAGAATTTTAATTTTCGATTTGGAATCGTCGTGTACACAGCAGTAGTGAATTATTATTCTTCACTTGCTCTACAAAGATGAGGTCCATAAAACCCATTTATAACCGTATAAAGTGAAGACCACTCAACGTTACCAAATTGTATCATACGTATTTCACTCCGCACACGATATACCACGTGAGGTATATTGTAGATATCATATCCGGTATTGATTGATGAATAAACAATTTTAACCTGTTCCATATTGGTAATGTAACCTATGGCAAAAATGACAGGTTTTCTTGCTATGTACCGTTACAATAAATGAAGTTCTCCCAAAATTATTCAACTGCGATGGAACAAATGAATGCAGATCATGTAATTTATATATTAATAATAAACCATAATATTGAAATGATAATCAAGTTACAGTAACACTCCATCACATCATACAATACTGCAAACAAAATGGCAGCTCCAAGATGGCGGACGAGATTTGTAATTATGGTCCAATTTGATTCAAAATTGGTATGTGGAGGTTTTCGGGGTCGGAGATTATGATTTTTGTTCATCAAATTCATAATTTAAATGGCGGCTCCAAGATGGCGGACGAGTTTAGTGAATATGGTCCAATTTTTTCAAAATTGGTATGTCGGGGTTTTCGGGATCGGAGATAATGGAATTTTTGTCAAACATCATGAATCCAAAATGGCGGCTTCGGAATGGAGGACGAGATTTGTGATTATGGTGCAATGCGATTCAAAATTATTATTCAAGGGTTTTCGGGTTCGGAGATTGAGATTTTTTCGTCAAAATTCATATATTTTAGATGGCGGCTCCAAGATAGCGGACAAGTTTTGTGATTATGGTTCGATTCGATTCAAAATTGGTATGTGGAGGTTTTCAGGGTCGGAGATTATGAAATGTTTGCTAAATTCATGAATTCAAGACGGCGGCATCAAGATGGAGGACGAGTTTTGTGATTATGGTCCAATTCTATTCAAAATTGGTATGCGGGGGATTTGGGGTTGGGAGATTATGAATTTTCGAAATTTATGGACTTAAAATGGTGGCCCCAATACGGAGAACGAGTTCTGTGGTTATGGTTCGATTTGCTTCAAAATTGGTATTCGGCGGTTTTGGCAGTCGAATATTTCGAATTTTTTTGTCAAAATTGAAAGGTTCAAAATGGTGGCCCCAAGATGGAGGACGAGTTTTCTGATTATGGTCATATATAATTGAAAATTAGTATGTGGGTTTTTTCAGGTTCGGAGATTATGAAGTTTTTGTCAAATTCTATAAATTTGAGATGGCTACTTCAGGATGGCGGACGAGTTTTGTGATTATGGTCGAATTCTATTCAAAATTGATGTGGGGAGTTTTTGGGGTCATAGATCATAATTTCTTTCATCTCAAAACTTACACGGAACCTTGTAATGACGATGCTCTATTAGAAATGAACAGATTGAGGCGAACTAACTAGGAAGCAAAAAATAAAATTACCAATAAAAACACTTTTGAAGACAAGCTTTTATGTAAGCCGTGTACTAAAACGTATAAAATCAGTTTTAGTCGTCGCTGACAGTGATTCAATTATTTTTTGTTGAATTATTTGGTTTCAAAAAGCTTGTCGCGCGAATTGTAATAGAATCAATACTTTGACGAATTGTAACTTATCAACCAGTCATTATTCAAGGAAATTAATTTGTACCTACTTTTATGACCACTTCGCGCGACAAGCTTTTTGAATCCACTAATTCAACAAAAAATAATTAAATCATTGTCAGCGATGACTAAAACTTATTTTATACGTTTCAATACACGGCCTAAACAAAAGCTTCCACTCAAAAATGTTTTTTATTTGTTATTTTATCACAAGCTTTCATGTTGTTTCACTAGTTAGTTCGTTCGTTAGTTAGGGTCAAATCTTGCGAGTGAATTTTGACCGATTTCTAGTCGTCCGAATAATATGAAAAATGGCAGGTGTTCATAATTCTGGTGACAATGCATTATGAGATTTTTGTTAGGGGAAAAAACAGAATGGCGGCTCCTAGATGGCGGAAGAGATATGTAATTATGGTCCGATTTGATTCAAAATTGTTGAGTGGGGGTTTTCTGGGTCGGAGATTAGGAATTTTATGTCGAAATTCATAAATTCAAGATGGCTTTCCCAAGATGGAAGACGAGTTTCATGATTATGATCCAATTTGATGAAAAATTGGGATGCGGTGGTTTTGGCGGTCGAAGATTTTTAATTGTTCGTGAAAATTTATAAATTCAAGATGACGGCACCAAGATGGAGGACGAGTTTTGTGATTATGGTCAGATTCCATTCAACATTGGTGTGTGAGAGGCTTTCAGGTTCGGAGATTATGAATTTTTTGTCACAATCTATAAATGCAAGATGGCGACTCCAGGAAGGCGGACAAGTTTTGTGATTATGGTCAGATTCTATTCAGAATTGGTGTGTGAGAGTTTTTAGGGTCGAAGATCATAATTTTTTTCAGCACAAATCTCACAGGGAACTGACCTTGTGATAAGGATGCTCTATTAGGAATGAACAGATCAAGACGAACTGACTAAAAAGCAAAAAATAAAATAACTGATAAAAAATATTTTTAAAGACAAGCTACCATGTAAGCCGTGTACTAAAACGTATAAAATAAGTTTTAAGTCATCGTTGACAAGGTTTTAATTATTTTTTGTTGAATCATTTGGTTTCAAGAAGGTTGACGCGCGAAGTGTTGATAAAAGTAGGTACCAATTAATTTGATTGGGCAGTGAGTGGTTGGTAAGTGAGAAATTGTCGAAGTAATAATTTCATTACAATTCGCGCGTCAAGCTTTTTGAAACCAAATAATTTTTGAACCAAAAATAATTGAATCATTGTCAGCTTGATTAAAAACTTGTCTTCAAAAAGGTTTTTTATTAGTTATTTTTTATGTTAAATTTCAGGTAGATATCATAGAAATACTACCTCATCATCGTCGTCATTTATTTTGGTCTATCTTTGCCGTTATACAGTGTGTCTCACATCTCATAGAAACTCCCCCGTATCTTCCGTTGTTATTGGAGTAGAATTCCTAAATTCTCACGATCGTTAGATATACCGAATATGAGTCGGAATCTCTTCCGGGGCCAACCTGCGAAAAATAATAAAAGGGGGCAAGATAGGCTCAAAATTCTTACGGATTCGTGATCGGGACATCAATTTCGGTAACAATCCATATTTTCGCTGAAAAATTTTCATTTCTGAAAAATCTGAATTTGTCTCTTTCATAGAACACTTCGATCTTCCGTAATTGGAGTAGAATTCTGTAATGTTCACGATCGTAAGAAATACCAAAATTGAGTCTCAATCTCTTCTGGGCTCAACCTGAGTGACATACACTGCGCGCCAGAAGCGATCGATATTTAGACTCCTCGTTGATATATCTAATGATCGAGAAAATTTCAGAATTCTACTCCAATAATCACGGAAGATACGAGGGTGTTTCTATGAGAAGAAAGACATATTCGGATTTCCCAGAATTGAAAATTTCAAGCAAAAATATGGATTGTTACTAAAGTTGATGTCCTGATCACGAGCCCGTAAGAATTTTGAGACTATCTTGCCCCCTCATATTATTTTTTGCGAAAATCGGTATATTTATTATCGGTACCTATATCTAACGATCGTGAGAATTTCAGAAATTTTCTCCAATAATTACGGAAGATACGGGGGTGTTTTTATGAGAAGTGAGACAAATTCGGATTTTTCCGAACCGGAAATTGTTCAGCGAAAATATGGATTGTTACTGAAGTTGATGCTCTGATCACAAATCCGTAAGAATTTTGAGCCTATTTGGCCCCCTAATATTATTCTTCACAAAAATCAGAATATCCATCGTCTCTGGCTCATTCAGGTTAATTCCAGAATATATTAAGACTCACTGTTGTTATATCTACCGATCGTGAGAATTTCAGAATTCTACTCCAATAATTTCGGAAGACACGAGGGTGTTTCCATGAGAAGTAAGACACACTGTATATATATTCAAGACAAACTGAAGGCCACATTTTTCACTGAATGAAAAAATTGTTTTCATCAATATCTCGGCTGAGTTCAAAAATTGATCGATTGAATTGTGGCTGTAAGAGTATTGAAACTACAACTAACCATAGGTTGTATGATAGAGCTTCATGAGCTCAATAACTTTCACCTGTAAACATTTTCTTTTCATATGAGGTTCCTTCGTGTGTGTCAGTCGAAACCATTTGACAAGAGTTCTTTTGCCTTTGACAGATAGAATTCATCAGTCGTTCTAAATTTGAATATTTTCACGACTACAGTACGCTACTGCATGTTGCTATATCTAGCCGCCCACATGGGATTCTTAGAATGTTGCGTGACTGACTGGTTGACGTCAAGCTTTCCAACCGAACAATCGAGAATTTTCCGGTGACTCGAGAAGCAGTCGTCGATAATTTTCTGGCGCGAATAACCTCATATGAGCGATGATGGCTGCGAAGAGAACAGTTAGTAGTTGAATGATATCAGCGAATTCATCCGAAGTTGAATTTTATTTAGTGGAGTGTGTCACGCGGTTTATGTTGGAAAGTGAATTTGGATAGATTTATTTAATCGTCAGAGTGCAGTATTGTGTTGTTTTGTGGAGTGTAAATAAACGGGCAATAATTAATCGAGTATTTTGATAGTCACAATTCCCAGATTCGTAAGAGTATTATGGAGCTGCCTGTTTGTGGAGAAAAACGAACTTCATATGCTAGGTCAGAACGTCATATTTACTTTTCACGGATTCAAAGTTGAACTAGATAAATTATTATAATTCATCAATAAGAAGTTTTTCGAGTGATATTGATATTGAACCCCAAGTAAGTACAGTCAATATTCCTCTGTATTTCTGTTCAATAGCTCACAATACTTTTGTTTTTTCAGTAGGGTTTTGGACCTGAATTTTGTATTTCTTTAAATCTTCATGCAACTCCATATTTGAATCGAACCAGAAGCAAAATAGTCTTTCGGTTGAAGTCAGATTACATGGAAATACAAGGAAGCATTCATGGAGATTCGGATCCGTCTGTGAGTTTTGGTCGTATAGTTGATGGTTTATACAAGATTAGACATACTGTTGTTTTCCAATGAAAAATGTTCAATTTTTTCCGACATCTTTCCGATTTGACGTTTTATCATGTTTTTTTATTCCGGATGCAATTAAACTAATCAAATCATGGTTTGGAATGAATATCTGAACATATTTAGATTCAAGAGGAAGTAATAAGAATAATAAAGGAGCCGCCATTCTAAATTTCTGAAAGTTGACAATTGAATCATAATCTCCCACCCCAAAAATCCCCACATACCAATTTTCAATAGAAGAGGACGATAATTACAAATCCTTTTCGCCATATTGGAGCCGCCATTGTAGATTTCTGAATTTTGAGAATGTTATCATAATCTCCGACCCCGAAAACCATCACAAACCAATTTTCAATAGAATCGGAACTTAATTACAAATATCGTCCGCCATATTGGAGCTACCATTTTGTTTTCTCCATAATGCATTGTCACCGGAATTAAGATCACCTGCCGAATTTAAAGTTGATCGGACGACTAGAAGTGGTTCTACTTCAGCTTGAAAGAATTGACCTAAACAAACAAACTAACATACAAAAATTGCAAGTTAAATAAAAGCTGGAAATGATTTAGACATGTCGAATAAAGAAATATTCTGTTGGATGATCACAAAGAGTCACATAATTTTTATGGTATATTTTTCAATTTTCGAAAAAAAATTATATCCAATATTCAATTGAGAATATTTCCTTTTTCAACATGAATAAGAGGTTATCTTGAACAATGGAAGATAGTAACTAAAGTTTATCTTTGATCGCAGATTCCACATCTCATTTGATGAACACCCTGTTCATACTTTCAACCAAATCGGGCTAGACATGATATGTATTTTTGGTGCAGCAAAGAGAAATGCTAACAAGGCAGTGAGCATATACGCTAATTGTTATCCTGGCACAAGATAACGGCCAGACAGAACATTCACGAGTTTATCCAGGTGACTCGCAGAAAGTTCATATATCAGTGAACTGAATAGAACATAACAAAAAATAGTTACAGCTGAGAATTATACTATTGCACTACTAGGTCAAATGGTGTTGGAACTGCTTAGTACTATCAGACAATGCAGTCGATTGTGATATCACAAAATCGTCAATCCAAAGAATTCGATTGAGCAACAAATTTCATCTCTATTTGGTTCGAAGGAACTGCGACCCTATAATAATATGGTTTTTTAGAAACCATTATATTTGCTCATACTCAGAAGATGCAGATTGAACTTCCTTGCATGGTTGTCCACCCTTTTCATAATCACGAGTAGAATCTGAACATAATATAATGGAGTGGTGAACAGATATGAGTAGCAAGGGCGATAACGTAAGATTAAATCGCTCGTATACATTTTTCAAATTTTTATAAAAGCATTCTGCCTCGAAATTTTACTCAGGGCCATTTGCGGTCTGCTTTCTGATGAACTCATCAGGAATAAGTGATTTCTACTTCCCGCTTTTATTGAACTTTTTAGAGAAATGTGAATTGCCCGACAATTATTGATTTTTTATAAAACACTTTCCGATGACATGATGACGAAACAGTTCCTTATGAGATATGGATCTATGTATTCTATGAGTAATCTTGGTATAATATGAGTAACCGAACGTCCAATTGTCACGTTAGGTAGATGAATGGAGCTAGTACCAGTAGTAGAGTGATCACATGTATCCCCGTGCTCCATCCTACATCTTTTATAACACTCCCAAACACACCTTCATCTTTTATCTGTGTAGTACTTGTAACTAACTCAATTCACCGTTCTTTTGTTAGCAATAAATAATCGTGCATGACAAGTGGTGACTGATTTTTATTGATACATGATAAAATTACTCCAGAAGATATGGGTGTCCTGAAACGTCACTTCAGACAACTATGAATTTTCCACTGCCTACCGATCAACATTCGATAATTGTGACAAAAATATTGTATCCAACTATTTTATTATAAAGTCAAAAGTTTGTTCTCATTATGACATTGAACGTGGGGAGATTATTATATTCAATTCTTATCTGTACCGAGGATATGCGTGAGCAAAGCAAGCGTGTTCAGGGGCCGAATCAATTGTAAGCAGAGATAACTTTTTCGTTTACTTCACCACTGCGTCCATAAAGTCGGATTTTTTAGATAGATCAGCAAATCCCATCAAATTGTTCCACATTCTTCAACGTTTGACGTGATCTAAAATTGTAATTTTACTATTCACGAAGAATTGAAATGAAATCAATTTCTAGCACCTGCTTCGTTATTTTCAAATGGACTCTGATGTTGGCCTAGTAATTGCTAAATTTATTACTGACTTTGAAGGCCCCGGATCATCTCCAGACCAAAAAACCCGTAACCTAAGAGCATTTCCACGGAATTTGACTTCCTAGATTTCTGATAACGTAAAACTCCTTTGAAGGAGGAATTTATTTGTATCTCCTCCGGATAGTATGTCTCCAATACTGATGAAAAAACTTAAACAAAGATCGGAGCTTACTGACGGAAAATGAATTCTATTGAGCTCTGATCATTACTTGATGATATTGACAATTCAATGACTTCATTTTTTTATGGAATTATACAGTTGAATTGTGATCAAACATCACTGAAATTAATGAGTAATCAACAAATACAGCTCTACGACCCTTCTCTAAAAGTACCTGGAAGCAAACTACCATCGACTCATGGTAGTTTGCATAGTTACAAAATGAAAACCAGTTACAAAATTGCACAGTTTCAAAATAAGAACTAGAAATAGGAATATGGCATGATCAGTCCAGGTACTGTAGTTGAAAATTGGAGAGGCTAATCCTATTACCTTCAATTACAGAAAGGATCCTCATTCTTCGGCTTGACATATAAACTCAACTTTCTTACGTCATTCGACATCATTCTGATGTCGTATATTCATCGATGTAGAGTTTTGAACAGGTTGGGCACATATTTCTCCTTCATCTCTGGCTAACAGCTCTCTAACTATATTTTGAATGATATATTATTAAACCAAATCCTGATTCGCAAGAAGTAAATATTAACCTAAAACTCAAAAGTGGGTTGGTTCTGTGAAGCTATTCAACTCAAAAACAGAATAGCCCCCTTCTGTCACACCTTTCTGTGGGCACTTCTTTGAATACTCAAGTTATATTACAATATATTGGATACATATTTTCCGATGAATATCAAAGGAAATTTCAGTGATTTGATAATGTAGATGCAAAGTTTCAAATTGAAGTATCATCTTCTTCCTCATTCACTGATTGTCTTACTACCAAACCCCACCTGCAGGACGACATGATTGAAGTAGTAACAAATCAGTCTTTCCAATACAATATATTTTGATGAGTACATCTTCATCAATATCCAATCACTTCCTCATTGGAAACTGATGATTGGACGAATTACTTCCACTTTCTAATCCAATGAGATTAATAAACATAATGCACAAAAATAAATTTATAATTGGAAAAAAAAACATTTTTTCCCAATGTTATACTATTTCTTTTTATGGTTGATTTATTTTGTAAATTTTTTTTGACTCATATCCAAATTTTTATTTTGAATGTCTCGAAAATTATTGACTATAAGTCTGGGGAAGTAAATCCACCCACATATTTTTTTTATATTGCTCCATATCTTGTTTTCCATATCAACCTCAGGATAACTGCATATCAACCATAGGATAATAACAATGATAAATCTGCTGCATGATTATTCTCGATGAAAACATTTGTATTCATAACTAAATCTATCGAAGCTACCTCTGTGGAGTGAACTGGAATGGGATCAATCTTCTTCCGTGCATAAACATATACCTCAAACTCCTTGTTCTACCATCGTCGACGTCTCAATGCTTCAATAAACTGCGTCAATAATTACGAAGGCGAGTGTTTACTTGATTGCCTGTTCTGTTTGAAGGCAAGAGTGAGTACATTGCTGTTGATTATTCTCTGAATATATTTCATACCACGCCAAATAATGCATTTTATTCTAGAAATTTGAAATTGCGAAAGTATAAGTCTTTAATCTTTTTCGTCATGAAATCCAATCCACCTACTCCTCTAGTGTTATCACGAAACATTCGTTTTTCAATCGACGCCAGTTTCAATCCTGGTAATCCCAATGTGGTTGTTGAGTATTTATATCGGATGAGGTCAACAGTTAGTGGAGTTTGAATCTCAAAAGAAATAAATGATTCTCAAGTACACATTTTTCCGTATTCATCTCAGCATTCGCTATTGTATCTTCATAGGTTCCAAAAAAATCGAAAGTTGCTGACCATGTAGTTTTGATGTGCACCTTCTTGATATGACATTGATATCATCTATGATATTTTCAAAGTAAGTAAGACAATGTAGGTGATCAGAGATGGTGATCACAGATTCCATGAGTTGGTCATCCATATGCACTGATGGAGGAAAGGAGTGAATTGTGGTGTTCCTGAGTTTCTGAATGGAAGTTTGGAGTTATTTCTTTGAATTATTTTGTGATATTCATGAAAATATTATAGTGTTTTCATCATCTTGACGAATTTCCGAAGTATTTTTGTCATATGGCCCATGAATTTGAAAAACCCAACGCAATATAAAATTCAATATGGAAACCAAGAGTGGAAATGTTTTCCCAGACATTTATTACCTGAAAACCAATGACACCTCCACCCATACAATACAGGAAACGGGACTAGACCATCCAATATCTTTTGAGTCCGTTAACAAGAAGTTCAAATCAATTATATCCTGAGCTCCCCCATTTCATCACAAGAGATCTCCATAGTTGATAAAGATAAATACCACGTCACTTGAAAATGTTTATAGTAGCTTCCCAATCTATGAAGCCATTCGCCTTTCAATATATTAGGAATCGAAAACATGTATCGTGGCCAACTGATAGTGTGCCCATCTCCACTTGGAGGAAATATAGATCTCTATGTTGAGGAAAACAATTCCCAATTGAACGATTTAAATTCGTTACTGAAGTTCATCTTTCACTCGCAAATGTTTCAGCATCTGATTTTCCGATCTTTCTGTTCATAGCTTGCATTCTTGGTTTGATTTCTGCTTTCGTTTGAAAAAATTATAAGTGCCCGGTTGATATCACGAACGGAATAATCAAGAATTCTCCAGTGAGCACTCGACGCGAATATTCTAGCAATAATGACTATATATAAGTGACGGTGGATGCAGCAAATTAGCTGATTATTCATGTGATGAGTTATTTGTTTCATCCGAGCAGTTCAGTATTTTGAACTGAAATTGACTTATTCATTGTGTTGTAATCATAAAATGTGAATTTTTATAAGTGGACAATAATTAGCCGAGTAATTCAATGGACGAACCCCAGTTTCGTAGCAGTTGGTGTCAGAAGGAAGGACTATAGTGACTATTCGATGACAATTAATGGTGAATACGAGAAATACACCCTACGACGAGAGGAAGACTCTAATGGAAATGATCAAGCAGCAGCTTGCCCAGCAGAGGAAACGACGGCGGATACGGAACAAGAGAAAGAGAAACCTCGACAGAAAGAGGAGCAATGGTGGGAGAAAGAATATGAACGTCGACAGAGAGAAAAACAAAAGGAGAAGGAACAGAGTTGGAAAGAAAAACCAGGAAAAAAATTTACGGATGCAGAAAAAAATCTGGAAAATTCTGGAAGAGCAAAACATGAAACGGAAACAACAGAAAGCACCTCTCGAGTAGATGTTCCAGAAAACCGAGGGACAAATCGTAGGCCTGAAGGAAGATGTTGATTGGATTGGGGCCAAAATTGGCACAGTTCTTAGGGCAATGTGGGAACAATGGGATTTCCTGGTTGTGGAAAATGGAACACTCAGACGAGTACGGAAGTCAGCTGATGGAAAGTTGTCAAATTCTCAATTGGTTTTGCGCAGGAAGATATTGAGTGAAGCCCTGAAGGAAATTCATGGAGGAAAATCAGGAGGATTTCTGGGAGTTAATGAGTCCATGAACAAGAACAGGCAGAGGTTCTACCAGGTTAATCATCGAGATGATGTAGGAAGCTGGTGCAGAAGATGTCAAGAGTACGGAGCAACTGAATGTCTTGAGGGTTGGAATGAAGAAATACAACGTAAGTGCTTCATTAGAACGAATTGCTATTGATGTACATGGACCATTTGTTGGGACCGATGATGGTAACAAATACATCGTTGTTTTCATGGACAAATGCGAAGAAACCTATGCCATTCCAGACTAGGGTGCATCCACAATAGCAGGGTCATTGGTGGACAATATGTTTCCAATAGTCGGAACACCAATAGAGTAACATTCCTACCCAGGAAAAAAATTTGATTTGAACTTATTCAAAGGAGTTTGTGAGCTGATCGGTATCAGTAAGACCAGAGCTACTGCGCTCCACCCTCACTCGGATGGAACTGCCGGAAGATTCAACAGACCTACGCAAAAACATCTTCCCATGGTAGTGAAAAAACATCAGAAGGAATGGGACAGCCACCTTCTACTTTTTCTCATAGCATACAGAGCAGCCATCCTCGATTCAACCATTTACTCTTATTAATTAAGCATTCCTTTAAAGCATTCTGATAACAGTTTGCATAATGCCTCAGAATTATGACAATTGACGTTGGCCCACCTGTTTCAATTTCTGCCAACTCACATAACAGTTGGCAGCATCACTCCTGTGTTCCATGATTCTTTGCCGATCCCGCACAAATCTGTCAGTTGTTAGTTGTTAGTTTTGAAAAAAGTTGATATGTCATATTTACACTCATATATTCAAAGAAAACGTGTGTTTTTCCCATTTCAACAATGTATTCTTACTTTTGCTGTAATTGAATGTTCTCTGCATTTGTATAATTTTTTTGTGAAAAGTAAAAAAAAATATTTTTTTATTATCAATTCTACTTGAATCCAACTATTGTAGAGTTCCTGAAGGGGAACCAATGAAGGCTTGAAAGCTTGAATAGAAACAAGAGTACACGTTACTTCAGCCATATTGACTGCACACCCAAATAATACCCCGTTTTTTTCCTCAACTTAGACAGTTCCTAACCTTCACACATCTATATATATATATATATATATATATATATATATATATATATATATTTGCATCGGTGTTTCTCAGTATTTTCACCTACCAACAATCGCAAGCTCAATACTGGAATTAGTGGAAAGATTGTCCAACTATATAATGGAAAACTCTCCACGAATCAGTTTCAACGATTCCGTTTTATATTCTCACATTATCGTGGTTACTTCAAAACGAGATTTTTTCCGAAGTGAGTCTGTTGTGTATCCCCATCCCTCTAGCTGGTCCTTCAGCTACTTGTTCCATATATTTTTTATTCCACCCACGCCTTTCTTTAATCTTTTTCATCGGGGCGAATCGCTACTTCAGATTAGCATTACGAAAGCTAGGCTATAACGCACGTACTTTCATTGTGTCGGCTCCTCTATTCGACTTGGAAGGTCACATCGAGGAAGTACTTTGAGTTATGCGAAAAATGCAATCAGCTCCACTGCTCTGTTGGATAATTTTATGCTGGGTCGTTTCGAGAAGAGCTAGATATATTGTACATTTTTACATTTCATTCGTTTAACAAAAGCGTGTTTTATTGGAATGAGATTCTTATGGATTCAACTGATACATATAAGGGCAAGAGAAGGGAATAAATATTAACATGTTAAGAGTAACCTACCTACCCAAAAAAAAGTGTAACCTCCTTACGATTACCCAAGCGGTCTTCTGTTCTGTTTATTCTGTATGTAAGATCCATTTTCATCAGAGATTTCGTTATATATAAATATGGCATGTTCATATATTAGACTAGATAGAATTGAGAAAGAATTGATTTGAAAATTTCAGGGGAGTATAAATTTTACTCAAATTGTAAAAATTTCAGCTCTGATCAGTTCTCGAAAATTCATATTTTTTCCATCTATTGATTTTATTCTGTAGATATCTTACAGTTGATCTTGAAACATGCTTATAGATTAATGAAAAAAAAAACCACAACGCATTTTGGACGGTATTAAACGATCAAACACTGAAATCAAGTACCTACTTCGCTGTGTGAACGTCATTTCAGAACTACACGTTGTGGGCAATTGATAAACGTCTTTAACGTGTTTTGTGATTGTTATAAACCTATTTAATGAAGATCACTTTATTCTCCTGTAGACTGAGTCGTATTCCGAGTTACTTTTTTCACATAATATATGGGCTATAACCTGATTTAATTTGGTTAGCCGCGTTGATCGCAAGCCAATCTTTACGTATCGCTAGCGGTGTCAAATGCTAGTCATTTTGAGACCCTGATAAATAGTGAAATACTCGTGATTGTTTCTGAATTACCCACAACGCGCAGTGGTTGGAAAAGATCGACCATTTCATATAATATACCCATATATATATATATATATATAAATATATGAATATATATATATATATTTATATATATATATATATATATATATATATATATGGGTTTGTAGTAATTGCTGACTAGTTAGGTATTAGGGATATTGGGTTGAGCATAAATGAAAAAGTAAACTCTTTAAGGTTTATTCAAGCTTTCGGAAATGTTAATTTCCATCATCAGGGAAACTACAATAGATGGAAAAAACAATAATAATACATATTCAAGTGCGAAACATTATGCTACCTACAACTTTGTTGGGGTTGGTTTCGATGATGTTAAACATATTCATCTAACATAGTGATACAAAAGAAAAAACATATATCAAGGAATATAACGAAGTTCAAAGTTAATACAAACACATCAACATTGTTTAAAATTATATAAATATGTACTTTATGAGGATGACAAGTGGAACTGACAGGTTAGGAATTAACCCCGCAATCAATTAGTTCTCACTCAATTGGTTAATATCTGTTTTTTATTGATGCACTTGTTTTCTTGCGAATTGAAAGCCATTCCTTGGTATGTTTTCTTTGATATATGTGACTCTGTCGCTAGCACTTTCACTGAATCGTAATTCATGTTCTGCCAGAGCACATTTTTCAGGATGCAATCTGCAGTCACTTTCATGAGAAACTATTCTGTTCGATAACGATCTTTGCGCTTGACCAATATATTGTTTATTACAACCATGACAAGGAATACTATGGAATACATCAATTTGACATTGAAAGTACCATTACACAACTTAAAAAAATTTAATTGCATGGAGGGTTGTGTGGCATATCGTTGAAAAGATAAGTCAAGTCTCTTTTCAAATATATGATTTTTTTTTTCATTTCGTTGATATGTGACTTTGCGGCATTTTATGCATTCCTCCCCATAACTTTCGAACGGTTCGACGTAGAACAATGAACAAAAATTATATTGTATAATATCACCGATACTACTTTCTGAATTGAACACATTGTGATTGCCCGATAGATGGCGCGGGGGAATTAGAAATTTTGAATAGCATGGGGGGTCATGTGGCACATTGTTGGAAACATAGTTCAATTCTCTTTTCAACCATCTAATTGTTTCCATCATTCCGTTGATTTATTTTCCCACAATGTGCATGAAAAATGTCAAGCATGAGTGCGGATCTGAATGGTACCCTTATCCCGATAACTTTTGAACGGTTTCATATGAAACAATGGAACGATAAATATTTTGAATGCTATTACCGATCCTACTTTTTGATCAGTACTCACAAGAATAAGCCTCGAACAGTTATAACGCGAACATTGTCTCGAACAACAATGAAGCTGACACTATCCCTACTCAACGTTTTTTCACTTCATTACCGTACATAAGAGAAGTCATTCCTCAACTATCCATATTATTTCACAACCCTGAAAAATATCATATGAAACATTCTACCAATCAGATCACTTCATTCTGAAGTTGAAGATAAAACTCTCAATGTCAAATGTAACTTATAGTATCCCTTGTCCTGTTGTGATACACAATATATTGGTCAAACGCAAAGATCATTATCGAACAGAATAATTTCTCATGGGAGTGACTGCAGATTGCACCCTGAAAGATGTGATCTGGCAGAACATGTGAATCAATTTGACCACTAGATGAATTACGATTCAGTGAAAGTGCTAGCGACAGAGTCACGTACATCAGAGAGAACAATCCTAACTTTCATTTCCCAAGAAAACAATTGCATTATTAGAAAAACAGACATTAACCATTTGAATTAAATTGATAACAATGCAATAACAAATAATGTTTTTTTTAACATTACTGCCACCTAGTAACATCAGTTTGTACTACTCTTATGATTGGAACCACTGTAATATTTTCCAAGTGGCACCCGTCAGGTGTCGTTGGCTTGAATAATATTGCGGGAATTATTCCTAATCTGTCAGATTCACTTGTCACACCACATAAAGTACCAATTTATATTTATATGATTCGAAACAATATTTATGTGTCTGTATTAACTTTGAACTTCGTTTTATTCCTTGATCTACGTTTTTTTCTTTTGTATCCCTATGTTAGATGAATATGTTCAACATCATTGAAAACAATCCCAACAAAGTTGTAAGTAGCATAATGTTTCGCACTTGAATATGTATTTCTATTTGTTTTTTCATCTATTGTAGTTTCCCTAATGATGAAAATAAACATTTCCAAAAGTTTGGATGAATTTTAAAGAGTTTACAGTCTCATTGCTGCTTACCCCAATATCCCCAGTTTTGTTTATCATATATATGTATATATATATATATATATATATATATATATTTTCTTCAATTTCTCGGAATGAAGGTCTGATTCAGTCAATTCATATCAATTCTCTTAATACGTTTCGACATGGTATTTGTCATCATCAGGTTAAAACAAAATTATTTTATTTGAATTCTGCGTTCGCATCGTACGAACGTTATTGGAGGTGTGACTGCGTCGGAGTTCGCAGTCACATTTATTTATATATATATATATATATATATATATAATATGAAATACTATAGTATGTTGATAATTATAAAAATAAACTTTACTTACAATGTTAGCGAGAATGGTCGTTTTTCGGTGGAATACAAAAAGATGTAAAATACAGCATTAAAACATGTAAAAACATGGAGCAACAATTAGATTTATGGAATGATATTTGTAACACAAAACATTACTGGTAACTTTATTAAAAGCCGAAAACCATTGTGGTGAACTTTCTTTGGTTATGAATGTGAAAAGTGAGGGAAAATAACAGCAAAGACTACCTCTCCTCTTTCTATATATATATATATATATATGTATATATATATATATATATATATATATATATATATATATATATATATATATATATATATATATATATATATATATATATATATGGACTTCACCTACCTTCGAATTGGTTGATAATGGGGAAAAAATACAACAGATCCATCAAACATGTTTTTAAATTGGTAAAAGGAGATATTGACATTCATTTTTTCAACGTCGATTCGGATATTGTGAATCTGGTGAATTTTAACACCAAAGCAAGTCAGATGTAGAGAATGACATCATCAACAAAATTATGTGAAAACATGCACATGTCAAATCTGTGCTTGGGATCAAGTGCAGCCAACAATTTCATATAACAGATCATATATCAATCCCAATCCCAATATGTTGTTCATGAAAATATTTATGACCAGTACTCCTGTGGAAAAAGTGAAGCATTCATCGGCAACCAGACCATTGAAAACGAAAACGACAGCCTCTGAAATGTACTTTTTGCAAATAGTGCAATTGATGTTTAGAAGGCATTGGAAACTGCTGTTATTTGAAGGAGAGTTCCGAAAATGCCAATCATGTTTGTGAATTCAACGATGAAGTAACATACAATGCATTTTTTATACTAGCGCAACTTCATATATGTCTGGATATGAAAATATTTTCTCATATCTTCGGCTATATGATGGTCCAGTGGGACTCGGAAACGATAATAGAATGAATGTAATGCACGTTGGTGCAGTGAAACTGAAAGCATAATTTCTCTTGAGTTGAAATGGTCTCTCATGTCCAGAGAAAGAATCATAGCCAGATGTTTAACCATGAGGGGAAGCAAGCGTGGAATTCAACTATGGAATAACGAAAATATAATGAAGTGAATTTCAGATTTGAAAAAACAAGATTTTTCCAAAACTTGATGCTGAAAATTAGTTTGTTTCTGCGGAAAATAAGTCTCAGGCAGCTGTTCTAAAAAAATTAAAAAAGGCATCATGACGTCGCAGTTTCTCCTATGAGATTTGTTCGATGACCAATGTGCATTTTCTTGATTAATATCAAGAACAAATAAAAGGAAAGTTGGAAATGCGTACCACGAGGGACTCCATAAGAAATATTTTATGTTTATAAAACATGAAATATCTTATTTTCAATATTTTAAAGTGGCTCACTTCGAAAAAAAATTAGATGAAAGTGAAGTTTTTTCTAACCATTTGGAAGAGGATGCTACGAAGGAGTAAAGGAGCATAAGCGTTACATAACTCATCAAGTCACAAATATATTCATGGAGAGATCGATGGAGAAATAGAACCACCAAACACGAGCATACGGACTGAAAAATGTTGCTGAATAATGTTTCGAGGAACTATAGAAAATCTCTCCACTCCAAAATACTACTAGATTTTGCATCATAGCTTCCGATGAAAATGCATTCTATAATGAAGCAATCCCATGTCCTGATGGATGATGAATTCGAATTCACGAAAAAAACAACATTTGGAATATTACTGAAAACCTACTCGAAACCTGCATATTTGGATACCCAACATCAAATTATCTGAATTAACAAGCAATATTAGTTGCCCAGAGATTCATTCCGGTACACAAGTAGACGAAGATTGCCTCAAGAAGATAATATGGACTGATGAATCAATATTCTCGAGATGGTATTTACAACAGAAGGAATCCTCATTAATGGCCAAACAAAAATCAGCATGTCGCAAGCAAAATGGAGTTTCAAGAAAAAATTTTTTCATCGTTTTCTGTTTAATTATGGACAATGAACTACGCTTCTCAATTTATGATGAAAACCTTGATTCTCGAAAATATTCGAATATCTTGCGGAAAACGGTTGGGATTCCATTGGAGAACTGACACTAGAACAAAATCGAACATGTTGGTATCAACTTGATGGTCGGAATGGGCGGAGACCCAAAATATTCAAAATATTTTCAACGGATTCTACAGCTTGTGAAAAGTTTGTTGGTAATTTTCTTTTTTTTTTAAATCGCTGAAACTTAATAGCTTCTTTCTAGCGCCATTGCAAAATGTTGTGTGGTAATCACTCGATCAACCAATCTCACAGTTGACAGTTCCAACCAATTTTGCAACGTTTCCATATTTTAAAATTTTAGGCCGCGCCTCCATAACAAGATTAAATTATTGGCTTTTTCTCTATTAAAAATTGTTTTGATGGACCACAATGATCCATAATATCAAAAATAACAAGGTTTATTTGCACTGTAAAATCGACAATATATTGTTTCATGACAGATCGAATGTTTTTACGCCCTTCAAATCCGCCATCGTCGCTTGACATTGCGAAAAGTGTTCTAGTTCTGTCATTTATAGTTTGAGAAACTTGGCAACATTGCCGTTTAGCATCACAATCAACCCGATTAGGCCTATTCGCTTCTCAGGTTAAGATCGCAGCGTTGCGGTGGTGACAGTTGGAGGAACATAGCTATGGGCCAGTAAATTTGTTCACTTCAGTCACTTCAGTGTCATACTTCAGTGTTTATTCATGTGATAATGATTGTTACTGTGTTATATCCATATTCGTCTCATTTTACTGAAAAGTATCTCTTGTGGACTGATTATATTTTTATTGTTATTGTTCAGGTTCGTTATTGCATTAACCTTCTTGAGGATTTGGTCTTTCCAACACATCAAACTTCCATAAGTTGATGGGGCATGTTTTTTGGACATGAAGCTGAGCATCATAGAGTACATGAAATATTTATGTGGCTCCGAGCAATCCAAATGTGTGGTGGAAGGAGAAAATGTGCTCAACGCAGGACATCTTATATATTACATGTTATCGAAGAAAATGGGCATTATCAACTAGAAAAAAAGCACAAATATTATGGCCAAGTACAGAAGGGGATGGCAGTATAGAATTTGTCAAAAACATATTTTGTTATATATGCTTCTTATCATAATAGAGGTTGATTTTGATTATGATTTCACTTGCAACATGTCAATAGATGTTAAACATAATTTTTTTGAGAAAATGATACATTATTGTTGTAAATATTATTTATTGTCATAAAATGTAGATTCAAATTGAGATTAAATGAAATACGGTAAACAGTGAATTGGAAATTTTAATTCCTCTCAATTCTCATTTTGATAAAAATCTGGTGTCTGCCAAAATGGGTGAACACAAATTTGTTATTGCAGAAATTATTATGAAAATATCATCAACTATTGGAACAAGAGCCTAATTTAATTTACCACTAAGAATTCTGAAAATTTCTAATCTTTGGTTTGAGCGTTCAATGTGAACTGGCAGATGCAATTTTAGCATTCAAAATAGAGTCTTCTGCAGAAAGCTGTCACTTACTCTGCAAAAAAGGTGGCCTAATTGATTTCATTTTGTAAAGATTACAAATTTCATCCATTGAAAACCTCTATCAGCCATAATGGCATCTGTGTTAGGATGTAGTAATGATATTATATTTCTTTCTTCAAATATAACGTTATCGGATGCTCTTTCCCCATATGGTTCACTGATATATGTGATTGGGCCATTAGGTGAAACTCCTGTCATAAATTCCACAGTTGGGTTGGATTTATATTGTGAAAAAAACCTAATTCTACAACATAAACACTTTGGCGTCTGCACTGAAATTTCCGAACAATCTGATATAACCCTTACATCCTGAAATTTCTTGAAACAAATTGGCATGTTCTCCATAATTTCAGTCTTTGAAGGGAACATAATTATTGATATCAAAATTCTTGTCAGTACTGGAATCATTTCATAAATATACGTTTCAGCCCAATCTGGAGTAATTCCAAATAGTGATCCCAATGTTACATATATCAAAGTTGTTTTAAATTCAGTCAATAGAAACATGATTCCTTGTCTAATGTTTAATTTGTGCGTACGCTCATCACTATGATATTTTTGGAATATTTCGACAATAGAATTGAATATTGCGAAGTTATTCATGCCAGTAAAGTTTTGTAATTTTTCATCACTACTTATGAGTTCACATAGAGTTGAAACTTTCGGCGTATTCACTTGAACTGCACTATCTGTGTAGCAAGGTCCTAGAAGAACAACTTCTGCAGTGTTTTAGGAATTGAGTTAAGCTAATAAAGCCTCCGCAGCTCTATGTCTTGTGCATTTTCAACATTACCATCATTTTCACATGAAGGAAACATTTCACTTACCTCATTGTTGTTTGGACTTGCCTCATTAGTTGTAGATGTTTGGATTTGCCCAGTTCTGGGGATTCTAGAATATAGTCCTGAGTCTGCTTCATGTGGAAGTTTTGAACTTTTTTTCGAAGGAACTACCTCAGGCTTCGATGTCCTACGTTTGAATTTTTCTGGGATGGAAAAAGGATAATCAGAACACTTATTAAGTGGTATTATTTCTATGAAATACCTGCCTCTCTGGAGAAAATAACTTACAGCAAAATTTGAAGAACATTCTCTCATGTAAATAGATGTTTTATTTTCAATTTTTAACAATCTGATCCACATTTTTGTCTTCTATCCACAAGCTCCGTACTTCCTAACTTTCTTTCTACAACAATATTTCCTTTCTCTGCTCTTGAAATCGTATGGAAACTCAATTCAGGGTTTCTCTTCACCCAGGATGAACACTGGGAAACACAACAATGATGCTCCATTTTCAACTTCAGCAAATGGAACAAAAACTAAGAGCAATACGATATGTAACAGCCATTTGAAACCACTTCAAATCAATGGAAAAAACGAAAAATGGCAGAAGGCAATGGCCCATAGCTGGGTTACCAAAATGTCCAGTAGGGGGCGTATCGCTTATCCCGTTACACGTATTGGCTGCTCAATCGTTTACGTCACAAAGGGCGCCAATACCATTATCCTGGTTTCATTAGAAGAGTTTCACAACCATCGAAGAGCCATTTTATTTATCATTGACCACTAATATGTTCGAAGTTCCGTTGTCTCTAACACATAGAGTTCGTGAGCAGGAATTTCCTGAAATGCGCACTCAACTCTAGCTCTCAAGTCTTCCAAAGTAGTTGGTCTTCTCGAGTGTACTTTGGATTTAATGTGACACCATAAATAAAAAACAATAGGGGTTGAATCGGGTGATCTGGCTGGTCATCTGATTGGACCATTTGTTCCAATCCATCTCTGCCCACTAAGATATTGCCGAACAATATTAGCATTATGTGGTCCTGCAGGTGAATCGTTGATATTATTTTGAATATCGTTCTCTAAGAATTGTAGATATCTTTGGCCAGTCAAAGGCCCGTCGAAAAGAATTGGTCCAGTGATTCTAGTCCCTATAATATCTACCTAGACGTTGAATCCAAATCTTTTAGAAAATTACTTTCTCTCAGCAACCTAGGATCTTCTTGAGCCCAATACCTTGTATTATTCCTATTGAACATACCATTATTCGTAAACCTAGACTCATCTGTTAACAGTATATTCGAGATGAAACCATTATTCAAATCATGATGACGCAAAAGCCAATTACAATAAGTTAGTCTCAGTTCTGGGTCATTTTCATATAGATGCTGATGCAAACTGTATTTATAGGAGCGATATTCATGTTTTTGCAATACTTTTCCGGCACTTCCCCAGCTGATCCCACTTTCAGTTTCCAATTCTCGCACTGAGACAGATGGAGAAAAATGAACATATGCTAAAAACATTGGTTTCCGCTTCTTCACTGACGATGAAGTGGATGTGGTTTCGATCAGCTGGTTCTTTCCTCAGCATCATTTCCAATTTCCCAAAATAGGTTCTCGATGGGTGCCGTCTCAATGGATATCGAAGAGCGTATATCATACTGGAATTGACAGCCTTCTTCTGACATTCTCTAAATAGAATTCGCTGGAATGTTAGTATATTACACCTAATGTATATCAGATTAATAATTGCATGCTGCGCGATCACGATAGCAATTTCATTAGTTGATATACGGAGTGTAATAGAAAATATAGGGGGGTTTCTAGGCATCGATATAGTTTGCTGATATTTCAGTACTTAGATGTAAGTTTTATAAAATTGATCATTGCAATCTACGAGACCACGATACCAATTGTTTTGGTTGATATTCAGGGGGCAATAGGAATTTCCTATTTCTTCTCATGTAATAAGCGGTTTTATTTTTTCCTGTTAAGCTATTGAGTACATCAATTGTTATTTTCTTATCTCTTCCGGTTCGACTGGAAATGATATCATCTGGGAATAGCATCATATATATTTTCCATTCTACCTTCGAATTTTTCATAATTCTTAATATTTACAATCTTTTTCTAATAGACTCTCATTTCATACTTTTCATAGAATATATGTTATAAATCTTGTAGAGTATATCGACCTTATGAGCAATAGTATATCATTATTACAATACTATCCATACTGTTGCGGGTATATAACCCTCCAGTAGAGGCCCGCAGGTTAGTGGTTCGGAAACTATCTGAGTGATGGCGCAACTGAACAAAAATAAGGAACACTGTTGTAACATATTCGACATGTAGAAGACACTGTATATTTTTTATTTTCATGGAGTTGCCTAGATAAAAACGAATTTTCATATATTGTCAAATATTATAAATATTGTCACACTTTTGCCTTTTTATCTGAATAAAAACTACTTTGAAAGTCTTTTGTGACGACTATTTCCATATTGCCGACGACTATATTACATTTTTTCTTCCCCTTGATGGCGAATGCTACCATTTCTTCTTCATTGGAAAATTTGCACATGGAGGAGATGAGATGAACTTGGGATATAAACATTGGCCAGTCAGCAGGATTGCCATCGGAGATAGGAAAGTCATCTTCCATGAAGCGATACATTCTGAAATTGTCTTCGGGTCGGCTGGTTGCTTTTAGGAAAGTTTTAGAAAGTGTTTTACACAGCAATTGAATGCCCGTCATTTCTCTTGGTACGGTTGGTGAGTCTTCTTTTATTGGTTGTTCTTGGTCTTGTTGAATCTCTATTTCATTCACCCAGTTTTGAATATCTGTCGTCTTTGGAGAGGAGGGTGGTTGAGAAATTGGTGTCAAAACTCTTACGGTCGGATAAAGGCTTCTCGTAGATTTGATACTTTCACACTCTGTAGTTTCGTTTATTTCTTGTTGATGAAATTCGTGCTCTATTTGAAGTAATTTAAATTGGTTGTCTAGTTCCAATTTCTTCATTTCAATTTCTTGTTTCGCTTTTTCCATATTGAGGGCTAACTCTCGTCTTCTATTTGTAATTGAACTAGTCGTACTATGTCGAAAATGTCTGGATTTTTGGGATATGGCTTCAATTCCATGCACATTTTCTGGATTGTGACTGGAATGGTATATTTTCCGAAGTGGATGCATGGTTCTGATATGCATGTTATCTGATTTGATCTATCATTAGGAGTGTTGTCTACCCCAAAATGATGAGGCCATACAAAATCTCCATCCAAAAGGTGATTGGTACGTGCGGCTGGTCGCCTCAGGTTGTATCCTCTTGAACTCATTTGGGCAGTGATTCCAAAGTATGATTCCTTCGGCTTGAAAGGACCAAAATATGATATAGTCGTCAGCAAAATGGGAATAGTCGTCACAAAAGTCTTTCTAAGTAGTTTTTATTCAGATAAAAAGGCAAAAGTGTGACAATATATACAATATTTGACAATATCTGACAATTCGTTTTTATACTGCGATGGAATTATCACCATCACAACATGGTTTCACAACTAATAAAGGCACTAATACAGCTCTTTGCGATTTTCACAGTCGAATAATAACGGCCTTCGACCAAAAAAAGTGTGCTTGGATTGTTTATTGATTTTTCACGTGCGTTTGATTGCGTGAATCACAGTCTTTTGCTGAAAAAACTCTCGAGATATAGGGTTAGAGGATTGCCGCTCAATTTATTGACCTCCTACCTAAAAAATAGGGGACAAATAGTAAAAATTGGGAAGAATACAAGCTCCAAAAAACATATTGCCGACGGTGTGCCTCAGGGATCCATTTTGGGGCCTCTATTATATTTAGTTTTTGCTAATGATTTATTGGTGTATCTGAATGGAAATTTTTCCACTCACTGTATATGTTATGCTGATGACACTAATATACTAGTTATTGAGGATGACCTAAACTCCCTTAAAAATACAGCTGAAAGCACTTTCAGTGAAGTTATCACTTGGTCTGAGAAAAATAATTTAGAAATGAATGAAACAAAAACCAAAATGCTTCAATTCATGATAAGACGACAACACCATGAGGTGAGTCTGTTTCAGAATACTGAATTATCATTGGATTCCACAACAACAACCAACATGTTAGGAGTTGTCTTCGACAACAATTTACAATGGAAGCCACAAGTAGATAATTTGTGCAAAAAACTCAGAAATTCCTGCTACTCTCTTAGGTTTCTCTCCAATCACTGCAGTCAAGAGATTCTACTTACGCTTTACTATGCGAATTTCAATTCTCATCTCAGGTATAGCATACTGAACTGGGGCACAAGTTCCTCTGTGGGTCGAGTGTTCATAATACAGAAATATGCAATAAGGATCATTGCTAAGTTGGGTTTTAGGGATTTCTGTAGGAGAGCATTCCAGAACTTAAAAATATTAACAGTTGCAGGACTATATATACTTGAGGCGTGCACATATGTATACCGCAACAAAAACATATTGGCTACCAACAGACCACCACATACCCATTTGACACGAAATGCACACTTACTCCTACCCAGTCAACATCGCACTGCACTCTACCAAAGAAGCTTTGAATATCAGGAATGCAAACTGTACAACAAACTTCCCGATGACATTAAAGCTTCAGGAAATGTACATATTTTCAAGGCAAAAGTTAAGCAGCTCTTATTGTCAAAAAACTGCTACACTGTTGAGGAATTTCTGTCGTAACTTGTTTTGTGACGTGAACGTTTTCTTTATAGTTAATTATTGTCATATTTTTATATTTATATTCAATATTATTTCTTATTATTGTTTGTGACGTGTATGTGATGTTCCTATATACATCCAGAGATTTTAGATTGTCTCTTTTCGACTATGGCTTGACTTTATTGACGTTTTTCTATTTTTTATTTTTATTTTCACACTGTTGAGGAATTTCTGTCGTAACTTGTTTTGTAACGTGAACGTTCTCTTTATATACACCTAGAGTTATATAGTTATTGTCATATTTTTATATTTATATTTTAAATTATTTATTATTATTGTTTGTGACGTGTATGTGATGTTCCTTCTACGTGCGGAGGTTTTAGATTGTCTCTTTTCGACCATTTCTTGATTTTATTGAGTTTTTCTATTTTTATTTGTATTTTCACACTGTTGATGTACAAATTAATTTGTGAAAATAAAGAAATTATTATTATTATTATTATTATATACAGGCAACTCCATGAAAATAAAATATATACAGTGTCTTCTTAATGTCAAATATGTTACAACTGTAGTAACCGTTAGTTATAAGGTGATATTTCTTTATATACAAGGTTCAGGTTGTTAACCAAGGGATGTAAACACGTGACAGTACATTACAATATCTATTCGACTATTAAGGAATATTATTTTGAACATTTCAGTAATGCAACAATAATTCAGCAAGTCGATTGTTTACAATTGAATATTATCAATAATTTCATTTCCTCCTTCTGCAGAATCTACGGTAATCCTCAATAAATAATTATTAGGGTATACAATATTTTATTCGTAACTTGCATAGCCTGAGAACCATATGATAACACATTGTTTTGGAGTATGGTTCATAAATGATTCAATGAAATTGTCTGATAAGCCTCGACGCAGTTTCACTGGAAACGTGATAGAGTCTTTTTGGTTACTATTCTATCCTTTCCATATATAACAACACGTTGACAATATTCATACAAAGTTCTGAATTGCTGTTTAGTTAATTTAAAATGAAAAATTATTTAAAATTTGTATTTGTATTAAGTGAATTTATTAGTTGTTTGAAATGGAAAACATTCAAATATAGGGACGTCAAACTTTGGAAATCTGTCTTATCAAAATATTCCTCATCGTCATATTTTATAGTAGCTGCAGTTTGCGTTTATTCTCGGAGAGTTCTGAACCATGAAGCGATTTTAATTCCATCCATAGTCACTCCTCTGGGAATGAAAACATGATTTTCCATATGTCGGAGGTTAACACAGCCCTTGTGATTCAAATGCCCAATACAACAATTGGTATCTCGAAGAATGACTGTTTGTGTCTTTACATGAAAATCCAGAAGAGCGCTCAACTCTAATCTAATTCTACAGTTACGGGCACATATGAAACATTTGCCAAATCTTTGAACTATTACTTCCATAGGAATTGCAGCGATATTACATTCTTTTTTAATCACTTGCATTAATCTGTTGTTACAGGCCAAACATACTCTGGAATCTGAAGTAATTACTGCATCATTTAATCCCAATTGTATTCTGTATAGTAAGGCTAGCTCATTTTTTCAAAGGTTGATATTTCCTTCAAGATTCATAGCATTTATTCTATGAAAAACATGACTCCTCGTGTAACACCATTATTCTATTCAAACGGTACTCTTTCAAAATACTATATGCACTTTATTTCTCTCATATACTCGAGTAGCATCGACACTTGTCAAATGCAAATGAAGTTAAAATATCTCGTTTTACCATGACAATCCTCGATGGAATAGAAGTGGGTGAGAATCGGCTTACTCTTATTGACAATAATATGAGATGATTTTTCAAAAAACTTAGCTGACCGAGAGTTTCCGGTAGAAAATGATTGCACATAACATAATTCTTGCGCGATCATAGGAGAAATACAAATCAGCCCCTGGGAACCAACTATATCATTATTGACCAGGTTAATAAATCAATACTGGGATGAGAGTACCTTTTCACATTGTTGCATAGGTACAAGTTGTGGATCGGGAACAAAATTATTCTATGCTGTAGTTGGATCGTTGATATCACGATAGTTGCCTTATTGCCAAACAATCAATCGTCATCCGAATTACTCATTGTTTGTTCGAGTTGCATTTCATTCATATATTTTTTTGATATTGATGAGATTGAAATTGTACCGGTCAATTGAGATAAAAATATATTTAATTTTCTATGCGGATTCTGCCATAATCATTCATATGGATGTATATATTGGAATACTATTTTTATTTAATGTTTCAACTATATTAATCATAAAACTGTATTGTTCAATATGATTTATTTTCTAATACTTGTTTCCCTGGTCAGCAGTTTTTCAAAAAAACGCAAGTGAAAACTATAATTTTTTTTAATGAGGTGGTTGAAACCATTCATGGGTACCTTAGCGGGCCTGTTCCACATCCCATTAGGTAGTGTGGAAATCCCCTGAATACGAATTATATCACCTCAGATATACCGGGTGACAATGGGACTAGGGCCATGCCTATATCTCCTTCACTTATCAACCGATATGGATGAAATTTTGTACATAGATATAAGACACAATTTTGCATTGAAAAACATATGGAAACAAAATGGCCAACTTCCGGTTCCACCAAAATAGCCACCAACTTCGATTTTTCAAATAGAACACCCTGTATGTTTGAGGTTTTTCGGATTCTACGGCTCAAATAACATACGATAACATATTCCAAATTGAAAAAAAAATTGAACGGGTTAAAATCCATACTTTTTTTTTTTTTATGTTCTGGTTCCCACGAAAAGGGATATCCTGTAATGTTCAGAGAACATCGTGGGAACCTAGGGAAAGAAGGTAGGAGTTGGTGTTCTTCTTATTTACATAAGTAACTCATAGTGATAGTCATTTCATCGATAGAATAAATAACAAATTCTACAGCAAGAATTGAAATTTTCTGAACGCATTTTTAACGAAAAAATAGTTTTTTTAAATGGTACGTACCGGGGGCCATCTTCAGAATGATGGTTTCGTCTCGAAAATACTGTTAACAGATGAGTCTTGGTTTACGAATGATGGTATCTTCAATAGGAATTATACAAGGTATTGGGCTCAAAAAAAAATCCTAGCTTGCCGAGAGAAGATAATTTCCGAAGAAGATTTGGATTCAACGTCTGGGTAGGAGTCATAGGGACAAGAATCATTGGACCAATTTTTTTTCGACGGGCCTTTGACGGGTCAAAAATATCTACAATACTTAGAGAACTATATTCAAAATAATATCAACGATTCACCTGAGAACATCAGGGAAAATATGTTTTTTCAGCAGGATGGTGCAGGACCACATAATGCTAATATTGTTTGGCAATATCTTGGTGATACCTATGGGCAGATATGGATTGGTTCAAATGGTCCAATCAGATGGCCAGCCAGATCGCCCAATTCAACCCCTATTGATTTTTATGTATGGGGTCATTGGAGGATCTGAGAGAGTTGAGCGCGCATTTCAGGTAATTCCTGCTCACGAACTGATAAATGTGATGAGGTGTACAATACATAGAATGTGTTAGGGAAAACGGACAATACTTCGAACATATCATTGGACATTAATGAATAAAAAGACTTTTCGATGGTTGTGAAACTCTTCTATTGAAAACAGGATAATGATATTGCGAGTAATGATTTGTACGTTGAATGTTTCACTGTTTCAGTCGTTAGATTTATTCAAGCAGATTGATTATATTAAAATTATCTTTTCTGTAATGGGTTCATGATCATTTAATATTGTCAAGTCGATTATTTTTGATAATTCATTCTTACCATTCTGAAGTAGAGTCTGAAAGAATGAATAGATGTCATGTTACCTACCAATTTTTCAGATTGATTTCATTTTGTTAGATGGCAATCTACGTTTTGGACCAAAAGTAAGTGGAATATAATGTATATCGTTAAGTTGGTAATTAAATTATTTATCGAATGGCGAAATGGCCCTCGGTAGGAACCATTTGAAAAAAAATAATTTTTTCGTTAAAAATGCATTCAGATAATTTCAACTTCTGCTGAAGGATTTGTTATCGATCTTGTCGATGAAATGACTACAACGGAGAGTTACTGTCGTAAATTAGTATAGATTTTAACTTGATCAAGGCCTCCTGGGCAAAAAAAAATGGGAACTATTTTTTTTTCAATTGTAAAATAAAAATTTGGCAACACTGTCGTATGATATTTGAGCCATGGAATCCAAAAAACATCAAACATACAGGGTGTTCCATTCGAAAAATCGAAGTAGGCTACTCAGGCGAAACTGGAGGTCTGTCATTTTTTATTCATATATCTGTCAATCCGAAATGTTCAAGATTTCATTTAAATATGTTGATTAGTGAAGGAGATATAGACATTGTCACCCGGTATACCCACTGAACACTCCACCTCGTGTGGTTAGGCTCGTCTGCGGCTGAAGCAGTCTCGATGTTACGTAGATAGGGTTGCCAGGCGTTTGGCTAAAGCCGGATATGTTTAGCTTTTCACACCCTATATATCAACGAGTGCAATTGCTATCGTGGTCGCAAATGATACAATTGTTGATATCATATACCTTAGGTGTAACATACATATATTTTAGAGAATTCTATCGATGCCTAGAAATCCCCTTATATTTCTCTATTACATAGTATATCAACTAATGCAGTTGCTATCATGGTCGCGCAGCATGCAATTATCAATCCAATATACCTTAGGTGTAACATACTAAAATTTCAGCAAATTCTATTGATACCTAGAAACCCCCCATATGTGTGCCCAGGCCTTTGAGAGAACATGAATTAACAATACTATAACTCACTATAACAAAAATTGCATCGACTGGGATTCAATCCCGAGCTGCTTGCGTTACAGGCGAGCATTGTACCACTGAACGTCCAATGCTTATTATCATTTATGTAGCTGACAGTGACTAATGGAAAACGAGGCCAGCACGGTATATAGCATAGTTCTCCCTTCTGCTCTCTCTGGCCAAGTATCTATATTCCGTTCTTCTTGCACCAGAAGCGATTCGTTTGAAACATTTAAAACGATATTTCAAGTCGTCTGATATGTTATTGTAAAGATTTAGATTGAGAGAATGCCACTGACATTTGCTGAATCTCAAATATAGTTTAATACGCTCATCAGAATTTTTTCTATAACGATCATGAGCTTCCGTGTACCTTAAATATAAATCCCCATTTTTTTATATTTCCGATAACTTTTTGGAAATATAGATCGAATTACATTACATTACTTTTGATTAAGAGAGGTTTGCAGTTGTCTCGGAATCCGGTACTTCATACTTCTTCATGAAACACAAAACAATGCCATATTTTAATTTAGGATGATTCTTGTTCCTATGATTCCCACCCATACGTTGAATCCAAATATTTCTTGAAAAATACCTTTTCTCAGCAACCAAGGACTTTTTTGAGCCCAATACCTTGTATTATTCCTATTGAACATACCAGTATTCGTAAACCTGGACTTATCTGTAAACAGTATCTTCGAGACAAAACCATTATTCAAATCATGATTACGCAAAAGCCAATTCCGTTCTGGGTCATTTTCATATAGATGCTGATGCAAACTGTATTCATAGGAGTGATATTTATATTATTTCAATACTTTTCTGGCACTTTTCCTGCTGATCCCCTATTCAATTTCCAATTCTCGTACTGAGGCAGATGGAGAAAAATGAACATATGCTAAAACATTAGTTTTCGCTTCTTCAGTGACGATGAAGTGGATGTTGTTTTGATCCGCTGGTTCTATCCTTAGCATAATTTTCAATTTCCTGAAATAGGTCCTCGATGGGTGCCGTCTTAACGGATAACGAACAGCGTATAGCATACTAACATTGACGGCGTTCTTCTGACATTCTCCTTATATCAAAACTATATCGATTTGTTCGTTTCGAGGATAACGATTATTATTTTTCATTTCAAAAAACTTTTTACAAACGAAACGAGATGACAAGTGGAATTAGTATTTCACTTTTGACATGACATTGATCACCTACTGTTTTCCATGATTCTACAGCTAACTTTAATTTTATCAAACCTTAACGGATAACTCAATGGAATTTATAGGCATCGTATAAAATATTGTGCAAATTCAGTAATTGATCGTTTTCAGTTATGAACAGAAAGGAAGTGGTACATAATTTATATCAATGAATTGGTGATTGAATTCTCTATCGAATGCCAAGAAGTATCATTCAAAATAACGATTTTTCGTTAAAAATGCGTTCAGAAAATTTCAATTCCTGCTGAGAGGTTCGCAGTTTCCTCGGAATCCGGCATTTTATACTTTTTCACGTAGGACTAACATTTTCTGAACACATAACAATGCCATATTTCAATTTAGGATGGAATACGCATGCCTCATTGCATGAGTGATAATCATATTCTGATATTATCTTCAAATATTTTCCTGGAGAGTTTGCTTCTGGAATCATACAACACGATACCAAGAAGCTCGACATAAGAATTTCCTAGATTATAAATTTTATAAAAACACATTTATTCTATTGAGTTCGAGTTTGTTGGTTATATCCCAAGAAGGGGCATCATATTCAGCAATTTAATATAAATCTAGATTCAGAAAAAGTAGCGGACCTAATATTGATCCTCAGTGTACACAAAGTTTCACTACTTATTACGAATGAAAATTAATCATTATTTTGTGAAGAATAACTTTTTTTTTATATAAAGTTTGTAATAGCTCCAGGGCATTTCACACACCTTAGCATTTTTACCTATCTGGAAAAATACGCAGTCGAAGACCTAAGAGAGGTCAC
Source organism: Gonioctena quinquepunctata (assembly GCA_018342105.1). Lineage (NCBI taxonomy): Eukaryota > Metazoa > Arthropoda > Insecta > Coleoptera > Chrysomelidae > Gonioctena > Gonioctena quinquepunctata. The sequence continues at coordinate 43,975 of JAFIRS010002745.1, forward strand.
ACCTTCAGAAGTTCCGCAATGGTAGAATTCTCAAATCGAACTGTGTATTTTCTAGCAGTTGCCTTGCGCAATAAAGGCATATTTTATATTTCTTTGAATTTTGTTCAGTTCAAGAACAATTGAGATTAACCTCTTCAAAAAATCAGCATTGTTTTAAAAAAAATTAGCTGTCGGGTAAATATGAATTAAAATAATGATTACTTCCTTATTCTTGATTGAAGGCATCTCCGTTGTTTTTATTTATCTATCAAATCACCACATTTCCTTTTTGTAGTTGACAACGCACGACCACGGCATCTGAATTGAATTCTGACGAAATTAATGTGAAAGAAACTGCCAGAAGACTTCAATTGAACTGAATAAACAGGAATATCTAACATATCAAAAGACTTGCCTTACTCAATAAGGCGATGATATCAATCAGCACCCAACTTGTTTCTTACTTTTCAGTTAATTTTATTCATCCCTAGTCGGATGAAAGGTTTGGAACTTTTTCCTTTCATTATAGTTATTTTTTTCCGTAGTCTAGTTAGAACTACACTGGCGCATGTTACCTTTGGTCACTTTTGGTACGCTTACGTCATCAAAAGCATTCAGTCGCCCTTTGGTCACGTCTAAAGAAGTTTTACTTCGGAAACTATTTCACAAATTATCTGAAATTTGTTATGATTAGGTTCATAACTTATGAGTTACCCACTGGTCTTTGAAATATCATCTGATTTACTTACATAAACTTTATCAAGTTGCTTTCTCTATTGTTTTTTCATTGAAGTGAGGAAAACATAGTTTTCGGAACATTCTGTACTATCACAAAGGATTTTCACACAGAATCAATTGTTTCCCATTTGTCATAGAGGATTGCCAATAGCAATTTTGCTTTTTATTAACATATTTCAGGAAAAAGTGCTCAAGAGAAAACTATAAGGAGTGGCAAGAGTTTCTGACGAGAATGTACACATTCGAATATCGTCAAAAATATATCGAACGTAGAGTAAAACAATTAATATAATTCTCAAGTGGGTCACGATGTGCTTATTCTGCAAAACACGAATCATAAACTGAAGTTTTCAAAAGTGACGACTGATGGTTTGATCAAGGAGTCGACGTTGGGTTTTTGCCGTACCCAAAGCTAGATTGGGAAATGTGGGGAGTTAGAGAGTTTGATAGTTAAGAAGCACAGTTAACTGTTGAAAAGTATGGTATTTGGAATGAGTAAACATTTATCTCTGTAAGTAAAAAATATTTGTTCCATACATTTGAAATTTATAACTACTAGAAGGGATTCATTATTTCATTTTTCATTTCTAATTCATTTAATTCTTGTAGATAAATATTTCTCTATATTTTTTACAAAGTGTTTTCAATCAATAAAGGGTCAGAATCTATCTAGTTAGTCGTGAACCAACCTCAATTCACGACAATATCATCACCATCAACTTTGGACAGAGCCGGCTTCAGCTTTTCAATATTTCCGGTGCGCTGCCAGTGGTTCAGGAATATTTCCGTTCCATTTTGTGTATATTCCATAATGGTGTGGAAGACATGCCTCGATCACACTTGCCTTGTGAGGATATATTCTATGTATGAAAACAAGAAAACTGGGACCCCAGTGTCATTCGTGATTATAACTTCAATACGTAAAGAAGAAGTCAAGGGAACGAAGTCTTGAAATTTCCTCTCAAATCTATCTTGAAGTATTTATTTGTTTGAAAATATGAACAGACTGTTCATAAGATCAGATGTGGAATCATCTGCGACTGAAAAATAGACGTTAGTCACAATCTTTCATCAATCAAGATAACTTCTTGTGGGGTATTCATGCTGAAAAAGAAAACATTCTAAATTTAATATTGAATAGGAATATTTTTCTGTGAATTGAAAAATTGACGATAAAAATAAACTTATTGTTTGGGAATATCTAACAGAAAACAACTACTTCCCTGCTGAAGCCACGCTGGACATTGAACTGTATCTGATAGATATTGAAAAAGGACCCTAACTTAAAAGAAAAAATCTGAAAAGTAAACATTTTTATTTTCAGAATTGATAATGTTTCTTTTTTCAACTGTTTTGAAGTAACCTACTGACATATTGCTTCATCTATCAACCTTGATATATTGCTTCATCTATTAATCAACTTTTCGAGATACAATAAAAAACCAAAAACTCCCAGCCCATATCTCTGAAGAGCTACCAAGACTGTTTTGATAGAAACAATCACGACTTAATAGAACTTCTCAGTGAAATCTCCACAATCGGTACCCTCATTTTCAATTCAGATTTAGTACTCATGGTTACCTACGCCTACATGTTTATTAGTTTTTTTTTCAAAATTGGAAAGCAAAGTTAACAGAATTGAGATGATGATCCTCAAGCCAATTTCCAGACACAAATACAATCAAAATTATATTTTTCCAAAGGATATGACAATTGGTTTGCTTCGTTTGATGGACGATGATGTGGAAAAAAATTATTTTTTGTGATTTAGGAAATTTGGTGTTGGGTTCGTCGCCGGTAAAAACTTTTTATTGAAAAAACCGTTTCGGCAGATGATTCAAAGTTCTGAGTGGGTTACATAGATCAATAGTGATTTCAAACACGAGTAAATAGATGAAAATATCAATTTTATTTCGAGAATGGTTGCCTCATCTAGCTCATCACTCATGCAAATTCTTACCGGTGTAGATTCCACTGATAAAAAAAGAGATTCAGCAACCTCTACTGATGCATAGTAATCCACAGTTCTGATTCAGAAAAAACACGGCCAAACAAATATCAATTTGCTAGGAATTTTGGCGGTCAGAGTTCGTTCGCGGTATAGCGAATAAAAGCATGAAACAATAACGGAATAGGTTGCATCTGTATTTACGCTGACGATCATTGTCCTATGACCCGTAAATGGATATACTCGGGTGCTTTGAATACGTATGAGAGTTATTTGTCACGTTACAAAATTACACCACCATGCCATAGCGGATGAAAATGGCATTTGAAATTCTGAACCAACATATACCTGAAAGACTTGAAAGATACCCAACCACAATTCCCAAATGTTTTGTTTTCCCAACCAAAGCGAAAATGATATTAGAGGAGAGCGCAACTGATATGCTCAACCTTTTTCCAAAAATGAAATATGGAGTCAGATTTTGATTGCACAAAAAATATTTTTTCCAAATATTAGGACCTACAGATACAGGATACATTTTCGTTGAAATGGAGGTGATATAGGTATATTTCGAAATTATTTTCGATGGTCGTATAATGGAACCAAGAGTGATAAATTATAGGTTATACCCAAATACGTTACGCATATGCAATATTGCAAAAAATTTGAATATCATTTACATTTTTGAAAAACGTGGAGCATATCATTCGAATTCCATCCTTCGCACCCTTTCATTAAGATGGATTTTCTGTTATGATCCGGCTTTCCGTCGATACAAATCCTTTGCGAAACTATTGATAGTGTACAAATTCAAATCTCAATAATTCACTTCATCCGGTCGCATCTTCCGTGTTATCATTTCACTTATAATTTTAATTCATTGTATCAATGAAATACGATCGAATTCTTGAAGCTAGCCATTATTTTGCATTGCATTTCAGTACAAAGAACAAGGTACGAATCCAATCTTAGTTAGTTCGTAAACTATCTTCAATCAGACATCAGAGTCTCCGAAAAAGTTCGAATGTTTATTGTACATATTGTCAAGGATCTGGGGTTTATGGGTATTGAAATACTGATTCAATTATTCTTCGTTCATCAACACTGCATAACACTACACAATATATAATCTTTATTTCCACAACTAAATATCTCAATCGAAATCCTCTACTGATGTACCGCGCACATCACCGTACAATCAATTTGTTTTCTCAATGAACTTCACCTGTACTCTCTGGTGCACACTGTCTCTTTCGAAAAGCCCACCTCGCGATATACCTGAGATCTCATGTCACATCGTCTAGGCAAAATAATATGCAGTGGCTTACTCTATTAGATTTTCATATCAGTGTCCCCCTATTATTTTGATCGTCACGATATGAAGCTGTCATTTCGCCATCAGTTTCTACAGACAAACAACTTTCATCTTAATAATAATAATAATATAATAATAATTTTATTTCCTTAAGACAGTTACAAACTATATGGAAAAAGTCAGTTGCTTACATTCAGAATGTTTATACACACGTAAATTTTGAATAAAATAGTACCAAAAAGATAAAATTGATTTCACAGCAGACTCGACAAATATTCATCCAGTCTATAAAAACACTGTTCTGTCAAAAAGGATTTCAACTTATGTTTGAATGATTGTTTTGTGAAGCATTTTGTCACATTTGAAGGAAGAGCATTGTATATTCTAGGAGCCATATGACTGGGAGATTGGTGAGTTATTTTGAATTTTCCAAATGGAATTGAAAAATCATTCTTCTGTCTCGTGTTGAAATTATGATTTTGTTTGTTCCTCACATATATTTCATCATTATTGTCAAATACTAGCATACCCATCTCTGATATGACTAGACATGGCAACGTTAATATTTTCAGTTTTTTAAATATATCTCTGCATGAATCAGTCTGTGAAAGCCCCGTCATTGCTCGTAAAATTCGTTTTTGTGCAACGAAGATATCTTTTGCTAGGGTAGATAAACCCCAAAATATTACACCGTATCGTGGCCTACTCTCAACTTGTGCATAGTAGAGTTGTGTCAATTGATCTATATTGAGTACATGCCGCAAATTTCTGAATTGAAAGGCAATCGAATTCAACTTTGAGATTGGGTGATGAGAGTGATCCTTCCAATTAAGATTTTTATCTATCCGTAATCCTAGAAAAATGGTTTGATCCGAACTAGTTGAAATCAATGAACTCGATTCATCTGACTGGAATGACAACTTGTTACATTCTTTTTGGATATGGTGAAACCTCAGTGCTAGCGTTTTTGAAGTATTTAGAAACAAATAATTTGCTGAAAACCATTCATTCAAAGAAATCAACACCTCTTCGCATTTATCACGCAAGGAAGAGTCCATTTTTTCCGATATGATTAACGACGTATCATCAGCGTACATTGTGAACGATGCAGGCATAGGAAGTTTATCGAAGTCATTAATATAGAACAGAAACAGAATTGGTCCCAATATGGACCCCTGAGGTACACCAATATCTGTTTCAGTTTTCTGTGAGAAATGATTGTTTATTGCTACGTACTGTGTACGTTTGAGTATAAATGATTTTATCCAATCTAGAGGACAACCTCTAATTTCATGCCTATACAACTTTTCCAGAAGTATGTCGTGATTGATACAGGCAAATGCTCTGCTGAGGTCACAAAAGATTCCAACAGGGCATTCTCCCGCTTCAATATATTCTATTATTTTTTGATAATAAGAAAACACTGCGGTCTTCGTAGATTTTTTGTTCAAATATCCATGTTGGTTTCTCGAAACTATATCATATTCTTGACAAGATGACATCAATCTATCTAAGAAGCAATACTCGAATACTTTGGAAAAAGTTGATGGTACTTAGTCCTAGGGCTGTGCTGGATTCTGTAAACCACATCATCAATTATTATTCTTCACCTCGTTCAGCCCTTTTCAAAACAGTGTTGGATTGGAATATACACCTTCCTTCCTATGGACACCCTCTTTGAATCCACTTGAAGAAGCTATCACATCATAATGAGCTTTCATCCTGTCACTTGCCAATGTCAACTTCTTCCGAGCAGTTTCGTGGATTTTTGACATGCTCTCTCTCAGTTTATCTGCACAATTCCGCCCTTCTACATATTTGGTGCTCAATGATTCCAATGCAAGTCACAGGGTGATAAATTTTTTCTCTGAAACTGATGGTAGCTATAGTAAGCTTGGTCGAATCATGAATAGCTGATCTATTTGCTATGTGCACGTCAGTGGCGCCGTCAAGCGACCGCATTATTTCGGGACCCGTGAATCATTTGACAGATGATAAGCCATGTTTTGATAATTTCTATCAAAATCAATCAATTCATAATACTCATAAGTTGAACCAATGGATGTTATAAGAACAAGATTTGAAAGCATGGAACGTAATAAATCTCACCAACCTCAAACTGTGCTAGAAGGAAATGAATTAGTTTCAGCACAACATGTGAGAAATTTTGAGAAACTGACAACTAACAGCCAAAGTTGATGAATACGAGCAGTGACATTAACACCCCACAAAACATCTTTGAATGTAGGTAACCTAAAATTTACCTTATATATTAATTACCCTGCGAGCGTGTAATTGCTTTTATTCGGCATTATTTTTCACTTGAAATACGCCAAATCCTTCCAATCACTCGATAATGGCCCAAGAAACTTCATATTTTTCATATGTCAAATATCAATGAATACTGAAAACCAAAACCAGCAATCAATAAAAGTAGCATTACTGACCTCCAATCTGATTCGCCTTATCGCAAAAGGTTCAAAGCAACTTCTTATTTTAGCGTTAAATATCAAAAATACCATAACCAAATCCATGCACTGATTTGCGATCAATAATTTCCTAGGTTTGAGTCTCACTGTGATACCTTTTTTTCTGGGTGGAGCAGTTCAGTGCAATTTGAATTTTGTTCTATGCTTTTTATTATTAGTTATAAAAACGGTAAAAGAATATATGTGCCGACTAAACAACCTCCTTTTTTTTATGCTTCGGTTAAAAATAAAATTCAGTGAAATCGTAATTTATGTCACATCAGCTATCCATTTCTATCTCTGCTCCAATTTCCAATTTTCGAAATGTGTGAAATTCACACAAACAATGTTTTCCTTTTTTCGTGCAGTTCATAACAAAAGTATTGTGACCCATTTCTTTCTTGAGCTCATGAGCAGTAAAAAGATAAAACAACGGATATAACGTAGAATGATCAAAACAAATTTGACAGTCTCGATATGTTTCACATTTCTGCCACAGCGTGCGCTACCATCGATTGGACTGTCCCACCAAGCACTTCGAACATAGCCAATATGCCATCAGTAATAATAGAATGTGCCTGTCTCAGTCCTTGTGATGTTTAACCAGAACTTTTGAAACATTTCCCTACATAGTTTGGTTGAAACTTTCAACCATATCATACGACTGAGAGTTGAACGAGGTTGTTCTGATACTCATCAAATCACGAACTTTATTGTCCTTTATCTAAAATTATGATTTTTTCGAAAAATATTTCTTTGAGTACAGTAAGTATTCAAAGTATGAAGTGTTGAGAAAAATATCGAAGCCTACTCATTATCAAGAAAATAGGAAAGACACCTTCAATCAACGAACTGAATTTGATAACTTTTAATAAGCGAGAAATATGTTATCTCCTCAAAATCTTATTTTCTGGGAATCTCATTTGCTATATAAGCGTCGTACACATTTCATTAACATTATACTACCTAAACGCAGATGTTTTTTTAATTTCGTGATGAGAATAACTTGTGAACACCTTGTATCGAGGCAAAGATATTTGAAGCAACACATTTCATGGAGTACTCAACTCTAAGCTTATTTCCAAAGAGGGAACATTTTTGAAGTGTATAAGTTTCCTGAGAGGCACATAAGCCTCCTACGAAACAGAGGTTGGTGGTCGCAAATCAGGCCCAGATGATACCCCAAAGGACAATGTCCGGTGAGCAGTCTCGTTACCAGTTTTAAGTCTTCATTGTCCAAAAAACTTATGAAAAGAAATGGATGGCACTATTCTGTATTCGATGGAGATTACCTTCCAGAATATATCTGTGACTGATGAGATGAACTTGCGAGAAAGAATTCATCAGAATTTTGCGAAGCCTTCTATCCACACATGCTTGTTATTGCATTGCATATGATAGAGGAAGCAATGCTGAAAATAAGTGCCATGCCGAAATCTAGTTTTGTTTGTATCGATTCCTCTCAACAGCATATATTATTTCAATTCAGTTTTTTGTCAAACTTTTTGAATTTATTTTGTTACCCGGCCCCCGAACTTTATAGAAATATATAAGATGGATTGACTATTTCAATATTTGTTTCATGATTTTTATCAACCAATTTTATTTAAATTATAATGTTTGGTAACCATGTAGATCATCAAGACAATATGTGGTTTATTTTTATCAAAATATTGATTTGCCAATACAGGATGAAAATATTCATTTAATTCTCAGAGATACTTTTTGGTAATTACTTCAATTCTATCCATCATATGATGATATTATATGCGATCTCAGTTCAAGTAATTGATGAGTCAATGATATTGTTGTATATTCTTCTGAGATATTTGATATATGTATGCCTGATTAAAAAATTTCTGTGGCGATTAATATGGACCGTCTCAAAAATCAATCTTCTGCGCACGATGTATTCATGAGCTAATATTTGTGTATTATCAAAATCGAAGTTGTGGCCCAGATCAGGGTGATGTTCGGATAATGCTTTTTTTCCAGATAGCTTTTCTCTACAATCATTTTCATGTTGTTTACTCTCTTTCCCAATAATTGCCGTGTTTGTCCAATGTATACGTTTTCGCAGATAACGCATTCAATTTTATATACTACATTCGACTGTAACTCTTTAGGTTTTTTATCTTTGACTTTCGGGAAAATTGTTTTCAATTTATTTTCATTGCACAGTGCTATTGATAATTGCTCCCCTTATAATACTCTGCTGAATTTCTCAGAGTAAAGGGCTATCAGAGTATTACAAGGGGAACAATTATCAATAGCACTGTACAATGAAAATAAATTGAAAACAATTTTCAAGTCAAAGACAAATCACCTAAAGAGTAACAGACGAATGTAGTATACAAAATTGAATGCGTTAAGTGTGAAAAGGTATACATTGGACAAACACGGCAGTCATTGGAAAAGAAAGTAAAACAATATAAAAATGATTGTAGAGATCTATCACTATCCGGAAAAACAACATTATCCGAACATCACCACAACTTCGATTTCAATGACACACTAATATCAGATCAAGAATACATCGAGCGCAGGAGGTTGATTTTAGAAATGATCCATATTCATCGTCACAGAAATTCAGTGAACAGGCATACAGATATCGAATATCTGAGTGGAATATACAACATTATCATTGACTCATCAATTACTTGAACGTCCGGTAAACTGGAAGTGAATTTGTGAGATCTGTTTATAGTGAACATGAACCTGATTTTGTTTGAGAGGTTTATGTACTTCAAGTTATTTGTAGTTAAAAACTAATTTATTGTATATATCTTTTATTTGTGATATTTTTCTATCCTTACTTTCATCATTGTCGTTACTCATGAGTTTCATTCACACTTGAATGTTAGTCGTCAGTCGACCAGCCTCTTTGATATATTTTATTGTTAATTTATTGATCCACATCCAACTATTTCAACGATACACATCAACAAGGACTCAGTACTATGTACCGTTAATAACGCCTGAGGTGAGTATACCTGTATTTACAAGTGAGGTGGATTGTGTCAGTGTTTTGGTGAAATATTATGATATTGTTTTATTTTCAATCATTTTAGCTCTGAAGAAGCGCAAAATAAATCGCGAAACGTTAGCAAAGACATAGAATAATGGTTTTTTGTCGTATACCCAGCAATTTTTGCGATTAAAGTTGATTATATTTAAATTGTGTCAGGTCCGCCTAACAATCCGTGTACCGGTTTCAGGCTTTTGGCCCTCGTCATTACGAAGTAGTCACCAGTCAGAAATCTGTTTTCTGCTTGTAGACTACCACTTGTTTCAATTAACATTGCATTTTATGAAGAGACTTCGAGTCCGTTGTTTTGTTATTACACTTCACATATTTGACTTTCTGGTTTGATATACAGAGTGGCCACTTTTTTAATGGGATTGTATTGGTAACTTTTAAACCATAAGAGTTAGAAGGTCGGTCAAATGGAGAAAAAGTTGCATTCATAGAAGCATTGTCAAGCAGTTCAAACAAATCGAGATTATCAGAGCCGGTTATTGAGATATCATAAGAAAAGTAAATTCTGTCATTTTGATTTTTCTTTTTTTCCCACTTTATTTCGAATATTATCAAAAAATGTCACAGGAGTTTTTTATTCGACAGTAAATTATCCTCAATTTGACAGAATCAGATTTCATATCCAACGTTTCGTACGCTCTGGGCCACCCTCAACCTCATTTTTTTCAATACGGACCTGCATATTTTATGACACTTTTCGAAATTACTTTTTATGCTCAATTCAACGATATATCATACAATGTCATTCAAAGTTGATTTTCAGGTGATTTTGACCCTTATCCAAATTTCTTTGGGTCGGATCTGTATTACATTTAGGTACCTTTAGTTTAATTAACAACATGCAATACATTTCGATAAGAAAATCAACTTACTCATCTCCAACTGAATGGAACGTAACAGAATCAAAGCAAGAAACAAGTAATAATTATTTACGAATTTCAAGAGGTGAAAAACCTAATTCATAATAATTAAACGAAACTATAATTTAATGAAAATAAAATCAAATGATTAGTCGAAAGTAAATGATGAACATTAATGAAGTAAGTGTTCGGAATATCCACCATTTTGTAAAATGCACTTTGCGGTTCTGGAACCCATACTTCTTATACATTTGCTTATTTCGTCTCCTTGAATACCTTCCAATACATTCTCAATCTTCTCGCGAACAATCTCTATTATCGGGTTCGTAGTATCATAAATTTTATTTTTGAGATATCCCCACAAATAAAAATCCAGTGGATTCAAATCCGGAGATCTGGCAGGCCATGCTACTGGACCTCTTGTTCCAATCCATGAATCGGGAAAAGTTCGATTTAGATAGTCTGTGACTATTCTTGACTTGTGTGGACCACATCCGTCTTGCTGGAACCATGGACTATTACGCCGATACCTTATAGGAAGATCATCCAACATTTCTTCTATAATTTGTACATATTTTGCTCCGGTTAGGTTGCCGTCAATAAAATAGGGTCCCAGTCATTCATTATTCAACAAACCGCACCATATGTTCAAAGAAAAACTATATTGATGTCTAACTTCATGAATTAAGTGAGGATTTTCTGTGGCATAAAAATGTTTGTTCCTTCGATTGAACATGCCAGAATTTGTGCATGTCGTTTCGTCTCCCCAAATGATATTGTGCGCAAAATTGTTGTTATTCCGCACCTTCCGTTGAAACCAATTACAAAATTGCAACCTTCTCTCAGGATCATTGCGATATAGTTTTTGCACGGCTTGGTATTTATAGTCATGGTATCCGTGTCTCTTGAGTATTTTATTAACAGCACTTTTTGGTAAATTGCATTCACTGGCCATAGTTCTCGATCCTATTCCTGGATTCATTCGAATTTGGACCAGAACATTGATGTCATTGATAGGCTCGTTTCGTCGTACATAAGGACCTCTAGGTTTGATGAATGAATTATGTGCAAGTAACGTTGTAGATAAACGTCGAAACATTTGAATATTTGGTGTTGTCCTTTCAGGATATAATTCACCATACCTTTGTTGTGCTTTGAACGAATTTCTATCTAGTTTTATGTACACTTCGTACATATCTCTCTTCTCTTCATTTGTGTATCTCACCATATCGAATAAGTTGAATTGAAATTACTCAGAAAAGTATTCAATGACAAGTTCTTGTGACACAATAATAAACGAAGTGACAAATAATATGGCATTTCTTGTTATGTTCTTTTCTATCCACGGCCTACTACTTGAAAATAATACATTCAATAAACCTAGAGTTGTGTGTATGTAAGAAAAAACAAGTCTATCAACGACATCAATGTTCGGACCCAAATTCAATTGAACCCAGAAAAAAATCGAGAACTGTGGCCAGTGAATGCAATTCATCAAAAACTGCTGTTAATAAAATAGTCAAGAGACGCGAATACAATGATTTAAAATTTGAATACCAAGCCTTGCAAAAATTATATCGTAATGATCTCGAAATAAAGTTCGATTCTGTAATTTGTTTCAACGGAACAAATGACAAATCCAACAATAATGATTCCTCGCGAGAAGATTGAGAATGTATTGGAAGGTATTCAAGGAGACGAAATAAGCAAATGTATAAGAAGTATGGGTTCCAGAACCGCAAAGTGCATTTTACAAAATGGTGGACATTTCGAACATTTACTTCATTAATGTTCGTCATTTACTTTCGAATAATCATTTGATTTTTCTTTCATTAAATGATAGTTTCGTTTGATTATTATGAATTAGGTTTTTCACCTCTTGAAATTTGTAAATAATTATTACTCGTTTCTTGCTTTGATTCTGTTACGTTCAATTCAGTTGAAGATGAGTAAGTTGATTTTCCTATCGAAATGTATTGCATGTTGTTGATTAAACTAAAGGTACCTAAATGTAATACAGATCCGACCCAAAGAAATTTGGATAAGGGTCAAAATCACCTGAAAATCAACTTTGAATGACATCGTATGATATATCGTTGAATTTAGCGTTGAAAATTATTTCGAAAAATGTCATAAAATATGCAGGTCCGTATTGAAAAAAATGAGGTTGAGGGTGGCCCAAAGCGTACGAAACGTTGGATATGAAATCTGATTCTGTCAAATTGAGGATAATTTACTGTCGAATAAAAAACTCCTGTGACATTTTTTGATAATATTCGAAATGAAGTGGGAAAAAAAATCAAAATGATAGAATTTACTTTTCTTATGATATCTCAATAACCGGCCCTGATAATCTTGATTTGTTTGAACTGCTTGACAATGCTCCTATGAATGCAACTTTTTCTCCATTTGACCGACCTTCTAACTCTTATGGTTTAAAAGTTACCAATACAATCCCATTAAAAAAGTGGCCACTCTGTATATGCCTGGTCGGGCATACAGCTACTCCCTTCAAAGGGAAACAGTTTCCGGAGTGTTTCTTTCTGTCACTATGTACCGCCATTTCAAAATTACTTTCAAATGCGTACCTACAGGTGATTAACCTCGATCATGTTTTCATTTGTGTTGTGTTCCGCTTCAGCCTGATTTCTGACTAGTGACTACTTCGTAGTGACAGGGTCAAGAGCCTGATACCGGTAAACGGATTGTTAGGCGGACCTGACACAATTCATACATAATCAAGTTCATCGGAAAGAAACATTTGCAATCAATTTTCATTGATAATGGAAGTGTGCATATGATTTGAGGCAGATATCATTCAATGTTCTGCGTGATATTTGCCAGGAAGTGAGTTGTTTTCTTCTTGTAGTCTACCGTCTGTTTCAATTCATATTGACTTATGTGAAGAGACTATAGGTCCGTTTTTCTGATATTATACTCCACATGTTTGTCTTTCTTTTTTAATATATTCGGCTAGTCGGGCATACAGCCACTCCTATCATAGGAAAACAGTTTTCGAAGTGTTTTTTTCTGTCACTAGGTACTGCCATTTTAAAATTACTTTCGAATGCGTACCTACAGGTGATTAACTTTGATCATGTTTTCATTGTGTTGGGTTCCGTTTCAGCCAGAAATCTTCAGATTTCTGACTGGTGACGATGGCCAAAAGCCTGGAATCGGTATACGGATTGTAAGGCGGACCTGACACAATTTAAACATCATCAAGTTCATCAGAAAGAAACATTTGCAATCGATTTTCATCGATAATGGAAGTTGCATAGATTTCCAGGCAGATATCATCCAATGTTCTACGTGGTATTTAACAGGGAAGTAGTTGTTTTCTGATTATTGTCTACCACTTGTTTCAAATAATCCTGAATTTTGTGGAGCGACTTCGAATCGTTTTTCTTTTATTTATTTATTTACCAATACAGGATTTACAAACAGATTGAACAATCTAAGAACAGAACCCTCTACTTAATAAATCAGTTGGGTGGGTAAACAGTAAGTAACCCATGAAATAGGTCATGGTAAATTCAGTTATACAATTTGTGAGAAATCAGTGGGTCTATAATTCATATGCAGGTGGTGGATGTGATACATCTTAATTAAAAATTTAAAACATTTCAAATTGAGTTCAAAATATTTGATGTCATTACAAATGCTATTGAATGTTCTAAACATCCTGCATAGTGGTGAATTTTGAGCAGCGTTCATTTTTTGAAGGGTTTTTTGAAAATTTCTGGATTTCTCAGCTGTCTACTTTGAGCGTTGGATGCAATCTATGAGAATAAATGTGGTATTTGTGCTAGTCAGATATAGATTTCAGATCTTGTATTTTTTATTTCGAATTCATAGTCGAACTTATTTCTGTGTTTGGTAAAAGTGATTGAGACACATTTGTCAAGATTTAGGAATGAGCTATTACTATCACAGAACAATGCGAAATGGTTTTAATCTTGTATCTTTCTGTATTCACTCAGGTCATTCGGTGCACGTTATAGTTTCAAGTCGTCTGCATAGAGTGTAAGTAAGCAATATTTCAAAGACTTAATGATTTCGTTCATATATATCATGAAAGGTGACTTCCCTGGGAAACTCCAGATGATGATTAACATCGATCAAATAATTGGAAAGTTCCCAGAAAAACCTAAAAAAACTTCACACTAGCAGAAAACAACAGAAAATGTGTTATATATGGGAGGGCAATGATATGGTGTTGGAATTTCAGTATATTATGGCTGGTTCTCAAGGTAATGAAACGAAATTATCGACTATATTTGCCTTCATTACTCGAAGTGTGGGGGAGTGAACGAAACGTTATGGGTTATATTTCTTTGAATTTTTCATTATACGTTTTCTTGCTTCAGACGAATCATAGAGGTGATCATTGTAAATGCGTACCTGGGATTTTTATTACAAATTAAAACAATGCATGCATTCTTGTATTTACCTGAGTGTGATACTCCTGGTGAATCACCAGACTTCTCTTTCAAACATCAATCGTCATAATTGGACCAGTCATATGGAAAATTTTAAATTTTTATGTTTTTCCATTTCGTATCGAAAAATAAAATTTAATTTTTGATTCACCGATCTAATCTGTCTCTTATCACAACCACAACAAAACTTACAAATGTTTCCCATTGAATGAATGCTGACAATTATTATTAGTAGAAATATTTCATTTTTATTTTACTATAAAATTCCTATAAAGTATTCTGTATATGTTTGAAACATTTTGGCTCTGAATCAGTAAAATTCAATATAACCTCTCTACTTGTCGATGGACTCATGATATAATGTCGGAATGTATAAATAATACGATGAAGTAATAAGTGACAAAATAACATAAAACAAAGGATAAATCAATAACCGAAATGACTCACGACAATATAACATACGGGAATATTATGCATGATAGAATTCTCCTTCGGTTGAGAGGTACTATAAATTGGTGATTTTAAGGCATTAACGATGGGGCGGAGTGTTATATCGGAAGTGATTCTCTTTCTCTGCTGGCTTGTTCACATTTTTTTTTCTTGGAGTAGGTTGTCGAGTTTCGTTGAGTGGTATGATATTCTTTCCATCAAAGTATGGTATGGAATATTCAGGATTACCGTGGCTTCTTCTTTACCTGTTTGAAGAACCATTACTCATTAACCTTTACAGATTTCCAAGGCATAGTCATCCAGTAGGTGTGATGTTAGATGAGGGAATTTTTGCTCTCCTCAATATGGTGGCGATATCTTGTCTATTTATTTCAGCTATTTTCTCTTATGGCGGTTGATCGATAATGAGAACGAGATTAGAACGCAATATATTTGTTGATGAATTAACTTTTCCGAATGGTGGCCTCATCTTGAGTTATTGAAAATTTTCAATAACTTGTAGATTTCACGAAGCATTCTAGTTTTTTGACCGATCTCCATATAATGTATTTCTGACAATTATCAACGTTGTCAAGAAATTATCAGTTACTGATTAGAATTCAAAATGTAATAATGATGAATGAAATGTGAAGTAATCCTGAACAATGCACGAAAGGATTTTTTTTGTAATATCGCCCTCTTAGTGAAATGGCAACAAAATTGAGAGAGTTGACGTCTGAAATTAAAAAAGGGTGAGGTTCATATTTCATATAGGGTCCCTTCAATTTTCATTGAGCAGAAGAGCACAGAAGTTTATTCGATTCCAATGGTTAAACTATGATTATCGATATTTTATTGACATTTCTAGAAATACCAAAAGTGTAGGTTGAAGCAAGAATGAAAAGGCGATTGAAAATCAAGATTGAAAACAGTATGACCGTATTTTGAAAATATAGTTCAGTGTGGTCCTGATGAAACGCAGAAACGTAAAATGAAAAGTCATACCAGTTGCATGCAGGATTAACAAAATCAGATTGAAGCATATCTATCAGTTTTTCACATTTTCGATTTCCAAAAACAATTTTTGATTATACTTTTTCAATTATTCATAAAACCACCCCAGATTTTCCTGTTTCCTCAATACAATTTCATTATCCCCTAACACACAACTTATCTTCATTTCAACCAATATCTGAATGAATAAATCATATGTGTAATAAGTTGCTTTCCAAAATATCCCAATTATTTGTTCGTATTCGGTATATTGTCACTTCAATAAAATTGCTTTACTATACTGGTATTAAGTTGGATCCATTTGCTACTCAGTTATAACTCATTACAAATTGTTTTCAAGTATTCGCATAAATCTGTCAAAGCGAGCAGAAAAATGTTCAACTGTACAGTTTCCTGTGAAATATTTTTACGACGTGAATTCATTCATTTAAGTGACATTATTATGCATGCTTCTTCCACTGATATTTCTTTCCTCATACTGTTAGATTGTTGATATAATTATTCCACGCATCATCAACATCAGCACAGACTCTGTTCATTGAAGGTACTGTAATTTTTTCATTCTTCATCATGAAATAGAAGCGACAGTGGTGGTAGATGGTCCCATGCGGTATGCTCTATTCTGTGGTATACAAACTGTACGTCTACAAATAATAGAGTGGCACTGAAAACATTGTACTCATGATATTGTAAGGGCAAATAATATTGAAAGATTTGATAAAGTTTCTATAATTTTGAAGGTGAGTTAGCATAATCATTGTCTTTCCAAATTTCACATCAAATATTTGAAATGGATTGATATGTCCAGAAAAAAATGTTTGAAGGGCATCTTGGTTTGGAATACAGTCGAAAAAAGTAAGTGGGAAAATTGAATTGAGGTGATAGATTTTCCCAACTAAGAGGGAATTATATGGAATATTATATTCATAAGATTCCATACAGTCACTCACATCGAACATATTTCAATGATTTTATTAAAAGAGATTCGAATAAACGTATTTCTCTAATAGAAATATCGATTGCTGAAATAAGAGAAAAAAAATTCTGTAGTATTTCTTCAGCACAATCTTCTGAGTTTTTGGTTTGGAATTTCACAAATATGTATGAAACCATTAGAAAATGAGCCGTGGTTCGTATATTCCGATTATAAGCCACTGATGAGCGGACATCTTATGATTCCTCAATATACCAGGCTCAACACAAACATGGTGAACAATGCTTCTACAGATGTGATATTGAAGATGGAAACTCGTTTATCTTCTGTGGACACTCTTTGTCACTTATCCTCCTATATTTTTTATTCATGGAACCTCCATGATTTGTGATATATTTATGAATAATTAAACAAAAATCAAAACTTCAAACTATTTTTCATGATTCCAACCAGGATCATTAGGCTCTCTTAGAAATTAATTCCCAACACGACGAAAATAGTGTATAACGGAATGATACGGATCATGATATAGTTTTGCGTAGTACTCGTCAGCAGCAACCAAATTCCATGCGTATTCTCCTCAAATAAATAATAATATATTCGGCAACGATAATTATAAGCAACACTAAAATCACATAAGAATACTGATCAGGCATCATAAAAGTGTGTCTGGAATTTTAAAATTTTTACTCGATGTTTCTTCGATGCAAATTGCTTTAGAACTGAAACTCAGTCAGCAAGTGTGAGCAGATTCACTTCAAGCATAATGGAAATAATTCTAAATGTCAAATATATCAATTTGAGTTTTTTCAGCAACTACACCAGGATTGAGATTGGCGAATATAACAAGGCCACAGCTCTAGAAAAATTACTAATTAACCCAAGAATTTCACGTTATTCGAAAAAGAGCTATGCGGGTGCAGAAGTATCATTCCCTCAATATACAACATTAACAAACCTGATTCGTTTGAAAATATGAACAGGGTGTTCATAAAATAATCTGCGACTGAATGATAAACTTTAGTCACTATCTTCCATCATTCAAGATAACCCATTATTGTCGTATATTGAAATAAATTGTTTCCTCGTTAATGGTAATACTGAATAGTTCCGATATGGTTCCATTTGTGTACGTTGAGTTTCAACAATGCATTTTCATGATTTTTTGTTTACTCATACATCACCTGAATCAAATCAAAAAAAGTTTTATAAATATTCCTAATAAATTCAACTGATTTTTTGCTTGAAATCTCATATTGGATTAGATTATATTTATGTTCTACTTCTTCTTCTATGAGGCACATCTGCCTTCGATTGAATCCATCAGTTAACTCATCAAATTCACTAGATCTATGGAAAAACCACTGTAGTGCTATGTAATATAAACCTTGAGCAACTAACAAATAGGTGTTTCCTAAGAATTTGATTTTTGTTCAAAAAATTACTCACTATTATTCCAATGTTCAGAATAAAAAAAAATCCCCAGACCCAGTAAAAACTTGGCAAAAATCATCATTTCTATCTGTACCTCATGCACAAGCTCGTATGGGTTCAGAAAATGTTTTCCTAGATTCTTGGTGATTTTTCAATAACATTTGAAACTCTCCCAGCTGTATCTACTTATGTATTGTTGTATTCACTAGGAACCTTAATTCAGTAGCACTGAGGTTGAGATCGTGAGTAGAAAAAAATTAATTCAATTGATTTATCCAAATAACCAATTGAAAAATTAGTATACCATGCTTGTGTTGCAGCAGCTAGCACACAAGTGAATATTATACTATAAGTCCAATAAAAAAGTGAGAGTTAACTTTTTCTGAAATAGTCATCAATATTTCTAGATATTTTCATAATTTATGCTGGCGATATCAAATCATGAAGTTTTGAGGCACGAGTAACGGAGGCCAGGAGAGGGTTGAAGATAGGCAAAGGTAATAAAGGGATGAAGGATAATTATCAGGGTGAATTCGGAAGAACTGTGGAGTGATATACAGAGGGAATTCAAGGGGAAAAATGTTCAAGAATGACTAGAGGGTTTAAAGCACGAAGGCTAGAGATTATTTGGGAAAACATGTAATAATTTTTTTTAAGAGAAGATATATATTTTTAAATATTTGAACATCATCAGCTAACCTTAAACGTGTTAACTGTCTCAAAAGCTGTTCATATTCTTTTTCTAAATAAAATTTATGAAAAACGTACGGAGATTATTTGTTTACACCAAGCGTCAAAGCAGAATGATGGCGGCCATTTACAGCACTAGATCCCTCTTCCGCGCCAGTACAAAGTCCATATGCTGACGTTAGAACATTCGTAACACTTCGTGTTATTTATTTATTCATGTATAAGCTCGTTTCAAGTTCTCGCTTGCACACGACAATGCTATCACAATCGTCGTTCATTCAGCATGTGAAAAAAGATCATGAAAAGAAAATTAATGCAATTGATTCTTCAAAAGAAACATGTTGAAAAAGGGCACAGTGCTGCAGAACAATCGTGAAAGCATGCAATGAATTCATTACATTAAGTGAAGTTATACCTACCATTTATCATCCGAAAACAAATATGATTTTCTTGAATGGTTTCATTGTAAACGTCGTTCATCAATAGCACCATAAACATCAAATGAATATTTTATTATTCATTCACTCATATATCTTTTTTTGAAACTATACAATATCAGTAGTCGGATAAGTTGAATGAGAGCAATTATACGCAAAAAACAGAATTTTTATCTAAATATAATTCTCAAATAAAATGTATGTAATTTGAATGGCATTGTTCTCCAGAATTTTCCAATACAATCTTATCGCATAAGTACACTTTGTGATCTTTCATTCAGTTACCGTGAATTTGCCGGTCTGGAGTAATACACGAATATCTAGTCGCTCCACGTTTGCATTGCAGAGTGCAGGCCGGTAAATCACAGTTTAAGTTACGCGGAGTATACGGATGGTGTGACGTCAGCATGAGGATTACGTACGGTCTGCCGCTTACAGTCTAAGTACCTCTGCACGGAAGAGGAATTTAGGTTTTAACTTCTAGTCTTCACAGCTGCTACAATATGGCGTCACTACCCCACCACAATGTCAATTTACCTGTTCCGTGCATCTGTTTCATTATATGGAAAGAATTTTCACGAAGGATCAATTATTCAGCCGCAGAAAAAGCATGCGTTACAAAAATTCGCATAAATATTGATGTTATAGAAAAAAATATTTGGACATCAAAAAAGATCATTTGATAATAAATTTTTTTATTTTTTGCGTCCTACAAACCTTCTGGTATATATATGACAGAACGCGTTTTCCAAGATGGCCGCTAACGATTCATTCACGCACCCGGGTAGCTATCGTTTGCTCACAAATTCCGAATGGTATTTTTGCACATCTGACATTTCATAAACATTATGTGAATATGTAACCATATAAAAATTATCCACCCAATTTTTTTAGGTAATTTGTACACAAAACGAACACCCGTTCACAATCAAACCATAACCTCAAACGATTTGTTGCTGTTTGTTCGAATATCAACTACAGTGTTGATATTTGGAACATAATGTATTCTTTACTTGCTACCAACAAGCTGAAATAACACCGAATATATAAAAAAACTCACACCCAAATGATAATTTGAGTTTTCACCGACGTAAATAAACAAAATGGATACGATAAGAATAATAAAACTTCTCAAAATGTGACTTGATATCGAGACAGTGTTCATGTCCGCAGTGAATATCTACATATACGACACAGCCAGTATGCATGCTCTAAAGCAATTATCATTTGTACATAATTTTACAAATAGCTAATAATACGACACTTCCATATATTCTTGTCGAAAACCATGAGTACTTTTGGAGTTGAAAACTTAATACTCAGATCTCCTGAGACAACAGATATTTGAAAGCAACAGCTTTGAATCATGCACACTGGCTATATCGTATTCGTAGATAACCACTGCAGAAAGAAACTCTCTTATAGATGCATTGGAGTGTCTCATCTGGTCCATGTTATTTGATAGTACTTCACTTGATAGAAAGCCGTTACTTCATCAATTTTGTTCACATTCTTCAACTGTGAACCTCTGCTGATAATTGAGTTCTCATAGTTTTAGAGGCAGCAACATGGATGGATATTATGACAACGTGGCTTCCACCGAGACCTTTTTCATGGTGTTGTATTCATTCCTAATTCCTATCTTCAAACCTTGGTCAATCGCCGTTCTTTTGCGGCCATGGGTCATTGATTGTGACAAAACTCATATTTTCTTCGATGATGACGAGGTCAATGATGATGATTGTTTCAGCAGTAAAAGCGAACCCGATGGCACGGTCAGTCGAGAAAGAAGATTTGAGAATTTGATTATCGATTCTGGAAAAGCCACCAATCAAGCTAACGAATCAAGATTTATTCACTGGAAAACACAAACAATTTTCTTATTTTCCTATGAATCTCAGAATCTACGATCAAAAATTGGAAAAGAGTTCCGATCCCTCAATATTTCCATGTAATCTGGCTCAAAAAAGAACAGAATTTTTTATATAAACCTTAATCTTTCCAATCGAAAGATGGTGAAGAATCCAGATCTCCGTGAATTGAAACCATTTTGATACTACTGGAATGATTTGGCCCATCGTTGAATCCATCCGAGGCATTGACAAACAATATTTTGTGCTCAATTTGGTTTCATTCGGTTGAAAAATGTAGCCTCCTCTTTGTTAATAAATATATAGGGCTATGTCCATTAAATTTCTTCCGTTTTGTTTACTAGTCCCCTCGATATTCTTCCCTTTCTCATCTATGATGCTACCCCGGTGGTGACGTTGGTTGTTGCCCTGGAATGCAGGGTCTGCTAACCGAAACCACAAATCTGCGGCTGACTTCTGTTTGTTGACTCCGTTGATTTATCGTTCTCCACCAAGTGTTGTTCATCTTTGCACTTCTTCACCGTACTGATGAGAGCCGACAGCCCTAAACACGTGTCTACGGTTACCACTTCTCATTGAGGGCTATGTCCATCAAATTCCTTCCGATTTGTTTACTAGACCCCTCGATATTCTTCCCTTTCTTATCTATAATCCTGGACTCGGATGTCACACAGGTAGCTATAGCTGCCTCCGTGGTGACGTTGGTTGTTGCCCTGGAATGCAGGGTCTGCTAACCAAAACCACAAATCTGCGGCTGGCTTCTGTTTGTTGACTCCGTTGATCTGTCGTTTTCCACCAAGTGTTGTTCATCCTTGCACTTCTTCACCGTACTGATGAGGGCCGAGAGCCCTGAACACGTATCTACGGTTAACACTTCTCATTGAGGGCTTTGTCCATTAAATTTCTTCCGTTTTGTTCACTAGTCCCCTCGATATTCTTCCCTTCCTTATATATATACAATATATATATATATATATATATATATATATATATATATATACTTATATATATATATATATTTATATATATATACACTATAAAAGGATATTTCTTGGGGTTGCAGTCGTGAAAAAAAACCGGCCGATGAGATAATAAAAATTATTTTTAAATTGTCAAGCTTTCAAAGAATTTCATTTTCATTCTCAAGACATCTGTAAAGTAAAAAAAAACAATTTCATAACTTTGGAAACACATGATATTTGTAAAAAGAATTCACCAAGTTGGGGTTGATATATAGGGTGTCAACAAATAAGTGCGAACGTTTCTAGAGGGTGATTCCTTGTGGAAAATTAAAGAGGTTCTTTCATGTAAACAAAAGCTCCTAGGCCTTTTCTCGAAAAGCTAAACTTTCCAAAAATAGAAAAAAAAAATTGTTTTTTATTGTAATTGCTGAAGAGTTGAAGAAACGGCATTCTGTGGGCATGTTCTACCAATAAAAAGGCTAACTATGAATATTTTTTCAATTTTTGTTGTGGTCTTTCGGAGAGTGGAACATGCAACCCCTATTATATTTTTTACCAGAACTTTTCGACGAAACAAAACTTCCCAATTAAAAACCATGTATTGAAAAAAATGATTCCTTGCAAAACTTTTTTAACACCTGTGTAGTTTCCTAATAAAAAAATAAAATACAACATTGAGCAGGAACGGATCTTCTGTAAATGGAATCGAAAAAATCTAGTAGGTGGTTGTCAAGTCTTGTTTGCACAACTTGTGACTTCAATCGTAGTATTTTAAAATTATTCCGCTTGTTTCAACTTCCAATGTAGGCATGTGCCAGTGCCATGTTTTGCTTTAATAGAATATCAAATTAAAAATACATACACAACAAAATTATGTATATTACAACAAAGAAAAAGGCAACAAGATCGATCGGAATGAAGTTATGAAAACTGCTCGAAATGACCACCTCCAACCATTAGACAGGAATCAAGTATTTGTCTTATAGACTGGCTCAAACGCTGAAATATCCCTGGTGTGTTTTGGATTGTCTCGCAGGCTGAAATGATGCGATTCCCTTCATCATTCACACACTCAATGGAGTACGTATAATACAACAACTTCAGGTGACTCCAGATGCAAAAGTCCGAGGGCTTTAGGTCAGGACATCTGGGAGGCCCAGGTTGAGTTCCTGCTCTGCCTATCCAACGATTTGAATACACGTCGTCCAAGTACTGACGAGCAGTTATGCTCAAATGGACAGGCGTACCATCGTGTATAAACCATATTCGTGGTCGAATAGCTAGTGGAACATTTTCAAGTAAAATGAGAAGCTGCTCCTGGGGAAAATTCGTATAGGTTGCCTCAGTTAGCCTTAACAGTAGAAAATACGGTCCAATAATATTTTCGCTAATAATTCTGACTCACACGTTAAGTGAAAATTCATATTGATACCGACCTTCTTGAATTGCATGTGGGTTATCTACGGCCCTTAGATGATTGTTATGGAAATTTCTATTTTCTTGCTGCGAAAAGAAGTCTTCAGTGAATATTGCGTTTTCTAAGAATTGAGCATTTTGGATGATCATTTGAAGACTCTATTGACAAAAGTCTGCTCGATGGGAAAAATCTCGCTACAAAAGTGCCTGGACTCGTTGAATATGATGAGGATACAATTGGTGATCCTTTGAAGTTCTCCAGAGTAGTTTATTGCTAACATTAAGTGTGTAAGCAATTCGTCTTGTACTTAATTCCGGACGATCTTCAATCATATTGACAACCTCTTCGTCCAGGTCCACCGTTCTTATTACTCGTAGACGGTTGTTCGTTTTTTGAAAGTCTCCCTTCCACAGAGACGTTGGTGAAGATGTGCAAGAATTGTGTGATGAGGTATAATGCGCTGAGGATACATCTCTGCATAGAGCCGTCTAGAAATGCATATCAGCCATTTCAGCGTTAGTGTAATTATTCATTTCGAAGATTCAAAAGACAGAAATGAACTTTCAACTACCACATAGAAATCAAAGCGACTTTACAGCCACCTACTAGATTTTTTCGATTTTAAAATACTACGATTGAAGTAACAAGTTAAGCAAAAAAAATGTGACAGCCACCTACTAGATTTTTTCGACTCCGTATACAGAAGATCCGTTCATGCACAATGTTGTATTTTATTTTTTTATCAGGAAAATATTGCTTTTACGGACACAACACTGAAGTTACAGAAGTTTTGCATGAATCGTTTTTTTCAACGCATATTGAGAAATTTTGTTTCGTTCTGAAAGTTCTGGTGAAAAATGGAATAGGGGTTGCATTTTTCACCCCTTTGAATTTGAAAGATCACAACAAAATTAAAAAAATATTCATAAGTAGCTTTTCCATTGGTAAAACATTTCCACGAAATGCCATTTCCCCATTTCTCCAGCAACTTCAAGAAAAAAAAGAAAAGTTTTTCTCTCATTTTCTCAAGGAAAGGCCTGAGAGCTTTTAATTACATGAAAGACCCCCTTCAATTTTCGACAATAAATCACCTCCTAGAAACTTTTGCACTTCTTTGGTAACACCCTGTATATATATATATATATATATATATATATAGAACGGGTAGTCGTTGCTGACTAGTTGGGGATATATATATATATATATATATATATATATATATATATATATATATATATATATATATATATATAAACCTTTGAACTTATGGTATTTTAGGGTTCTGGGGACCATGATTAGTGAAGATATCAAAATTCAAAGTCTTGTTATGATGACGGGACGTATAGTTAGTATTTCTTTCGAAATCTACCTAATAATGCCAATTTTGCGGATGTACTTTTGAGAATTCACAGACCTAATTTCCATATGCTAATGCTAGAACATAATGAAAAAACCCATTCGAAACAATTTTGTTTTCGTAGTTCGAACTGGGATATTTTGGGAACTTTGATCACCGAGAGGCCTTGGGCGACTGACCCTGGTTGTGAAATTATGATTCATATAGGTAAAATGATGAATATCGTCACCAGACGCACATTATTTATGTTGTTGCTACCCCTCAATTTGAGTCAAACTGAGTAGTCCAGGTACCACGACGCGCCATAAGGGCAAAATTTCCACCACTGTCGCAACTATTTCATTGAAACCGCTTCACAAATTCGAATCAGCTAACAGCGGATAGTTGTTAGTTTTTGGTGGTTGGTTGGTCGTTAGTTCGTTCCCTTGCAGCGCGGACGGCAATTTCGAGGTGACTTTAGCGACCAAGGCCACCATCTACCACCAAGGTCTCGTCGAATGGAAGCCGCCTGCTATTTACAAGAGTTCGTGTGAGATCGATGTTGAATATTTTCCTTTCGACGAGCAGACCTGCGTCCTCAAATTTGGTAGTTGGACTTATGACGGCTTTATGGTAAGGAGCATGCTTTACACTTCAATAGGCTATGAGAGGGTTATTGAAAATTATGTCAATCTACGTAACAGAGTTGATCGTTTTAAAAAGATTATAATCCCAATATGAGTCATCTCACATAATACTGGTCTGATTCAGAGAGTTTATTGAAAAAATCCCTTCCCCTGCTTCATGTATAGCAGTTTCAGATTTTCACACATTGCTTTCTCTAAGAGATCTCATGAAATCAGTGCCATAAGAAAATTGGCAATTGGGATTACCAAGATCAGGGATATTTACTGTTCTGTGAAAGTGAATATGTGCTTTCATTAACATTCTACAACTATTTGACGAATGCACGCTGATTTTTCAGATTACATGGTATTTCAAGGAATTAGGCTAATCAATAATACATTTTCATAAAGTACATTGTACATTTTAATTTTTGAAACTGATTCTGGGGAATTAATTCATGGAAATATCAATAAAAGAAACAGATGATAACCATCCATTATTCTATTTGAGAATTCATTATTTTGACGGACAGAGTTTTTAAGTAGAAATTGATAAAAACAAAAGTTATGAGAATAATTTCATTCCATTATTGTAGATATTGTAGATATACAAAGATTTCTCAACTTCAGATTGAACACACCGTTAGTACATAACGTCATCATCGAGTTTTTCACTGGATGAAATTGAAGTTCCAATTTCAATGGTTCATGTTATACTAAAATTGAATCTTTATACAACTGATTTGATCTGTGATTTGAATATACCGTTGATTTGCTCTCAAAATGGTGATCTGAGATCATCATTATCTCTGTTTTTGAGGATATTTTATAATCATTTGAGCAAATATGGAAATAAAATTTACAAAAAATAATGTAGAACTGGAGTGTAGAAGGAATACATCCAACGGACTGAACTTTTTCTGTAGATTCCAAAAATTACCCATAATATACGGTGAAGGGGGGAATTAGAAGTGTTCAAAATGTTATAAACTCAACAAATTTTGTTTTGCTGATTCCAGAAGAAAAAAAAGGTTTGAAAAGAAGCTGTCTGTTAATCCGTTGAGACCTAGAATATAGTGAAATTTTCATTTCTTGGGCATATCGTTCATTCTTTAAGAAACTTTGGAAGCCTTAAAATTTGAGGTTTTGGCCGCAACCATCGTCGTCAGGAGATTCTAGGGATTCACTCTCAGTTAGGGCAAAGTAAGATGAAAGGTCTTAGAAAAGCAAGTGGAGAGCTATTGTATACGGTTGATGGGAAACGACGTATTGATCATTCAGTGTGGTGATCATAGAGATGATATTAATAGAAATATTATCTACAATATCTATTAGTTTGCATCTATTCGAAATATTTCATTCAAAAGTGTTTTTTACCACTATCTCAGTTGCTTTCCCAACTTTCAGACGTTTTGAGGCTCCACCTATTATAATGAAATTCTTAACAACTCCTTCAAAACATTTCCATAAGCAGTGGGGCTTGAACTCACGTCGAGTGGAAAACAGTGATCAATACGAACTCTTTTACCACTGAGCTACTGACTCATATAAGGATCAGTATATTATTTTTTGGTACGACTAACATCTCAACATTCCATGACATGGTTTTGTACTGATCCTCATTAACCACTTTTTTGCCTAATAATCGAGGATAACATACATTCCTCCCTCGGTTAGATTGATAGAGATACGTGATCCTAGGTAGTTAGTAGTTACAACTATTTACGAATATCGTATCACTCCTGGGTGACAAAAATTTATTGTATATGAAAAAAGAATAGATATTGGATATAATCAATTATTCATTTTCATGCTTAGTTTTTGGAATATTCAACATCATTTCTGGAAGTTCGAAGAGTACGACCCGTTAAATGAGACTTCACTTGCGAAAGTTCCTCATTTTGCCATCAGAGTCAAGTTTATATAGTCACTTTATCGATGAGAAATGTCTTTCATTACCGGAATTCCTTGAGATCTGACCAAACTTTCTCTCTCTAAAATTAAATATTTATACTTTTCCCCTCGTAGCACTTGAGCTACTTCTTTTTTATTTTAAATGATTCTATACCTTCCTGCAGCTTGCATACAAAATATTTTGTATCTTCACTAGAAAAATACCGTCGTGAATATACAGTTTCAATATTCAATGATTATGAGTTTGGGAAAAAATATGAACGCGGAGGCAGACATGTGATTCGAAAACTCTTATTCATTATTGAAAATGATTGCAGTGATATTTTATGACAAATCAATTGAAAAAGAAACACGTTTGTTTTCATGAAATGAACGATTTCCACTTATTCAAATGATCCGATATGTTCAACCAAATATCTCTTCATTAACTTAGGGAGCCTTGAATTCATCCAAAAATACCATTTTTACAAATCAATCTGATTCCTGACAATTTCTGAAAACTCAATAACGGAAAGAAAAACATCTGTCAGGACTATCGATTTAATCTAACAAGATCACCTTTCCTATCGTTTCGGAACGTTTATATCGAATCACATTCGAAGAGGGTGAATTTAATATTTCCTTCTGTCTGTGGTTTCCCTCCACAAATTCGATTACTATACATGGTTGTTTCGGTCTATTCGATCAATTCAGCAAGAATAAACATAATCAAATTGAAGGCAAGAGCATTCCCGATAAGACTCCTGAAAACTCTTTTTCAGATAGGAAAAATCGAAACGTGGGCAGTAATGGTATACTCTTCGTTTCTGAGAATGGTAGTTTACTAAATTTTGAACCAAGCGTATTCCAACTATTGAAGAAATGAATGAGACTGAATTCTGTAAATCACCTACTCCCACTCAAAATGAAAAATCATTTCCCAACAGTATGAGTTCATTGATGAACGAAGTGAACTTAATAACTAATTAGCTGCCCTTGCATATTTTTCGTAAGAACTGGAAGTTGGGTTAGATAGGCCTTTCTGATTTAATTTATATTTCAATTTATTCTAATGTTTGTCATTTCATATATTCATTACTCACGATACAGTCTTCAAATAAGAATGGTAAACTTTGAAAATATATCAACAGAATATCATTAATATTTGCCATATCAGAAATATAATTATAATATAAAAATGGAAAAATTTCAAAATGTAAACATGTTAAAAATCCACAGTTCATAATTTTGGTGGCTTTTCCAGGAAATATTCACTTTATCACACAAGGAATATTGCGTACTAACAAAAAATGTTTTTGGGAACATACGCACTTTATTAAAATATAACTAAATCTAGTGTTCAACTATGTAGAAATAGATTCAATCATATATATATTAGTCCATAATTCAATCAAATCTATTACTTCATGATTCATTCTGAATTCAATGATCGATTCACAACTCACCGAGAATTGCAGATTCCAAATGAGAATCCTACCACGAGTCATATTGGACAAATCAACAAATCAACAAATCACAAAGAATCCACAGCGGTTAATTTGCTCCTGTTGAGGTTGATTGATGAGCAATAGATTTTTTTAAATTTTCGTTTCTCTTGGAAGATAATGAATAAAAATGAGTATTATGCCAATTCTTGAATAATTCGATGACTGGACTTTCTACATGTTCCTAACGCCAAACTCTTGTGTGTACCTAGCATTGTTTTTCTATATGGTGGCAAAAAATATTGTCCAATTGATATATTGGCAGAGCAAATATCGATATCATGCCATAAGTTTTCTCGATCTATTCAATCAATGCGAAACATATTTATGCGAAACATTATTTGTATTTTAATTCCAAGATTATTTTGTTAACCAAGTAGATAAGCTATACGGTTTGTAGCGCAGTTGGGGGTGCGTCAGAACCCACATAGGGATTGAGGAGTCTCTGAGGGCTTTCACTGGGTCTGCGATTCCTGGGACCACCACTGAGTTCCGCGAGAGTACGAGGATGATGCGTCGTATTTAGTCTCAGGGGGATCCTTAGAAAAATTGTGAGAGGTCAGCCATGTTTAAGAAAAGAACAAATCGTGACTGACTGTAAGTGGTTATCGGTCTACGATCTGCCTGTCAGCCGCCAGCCATCATAGATGGTGCCTTAACAGTCATCTTGGAGAATGGCTACCTCTATAAAAAACCGTCCGGCATTGGTCAGTCATCATAGGTAAGGTTGTCCCATATCCGCCATTCCATAGACGCCATCCGTCATAACTGAAAAAATGTCAGTCATCTTGGTTACTTATAGACACCAACCATCTTGTGAATTCGAATTAGTTCAGTGGGTAGATCGGTAGATTGGGAATTCAATGGTCCCTGGTTCGAATTCAGGTTTGGACACAAAATTTGTAGTTGATTCGTTATTCATTTATTTGAATAGGTTTTTCTAAAAGTCAGTGCACGTGCTTGGAATCTCATCTTGATGAAGCTTATAATTTTTTTTTTCGGATGGCACGTAGGAAATCCCCGGGGGAACTCCAATGATACTGCTGTGAACGAAGTCTGCTTCTATGATGCCGCGGATATGATTAATTGTTTACACAGCAATAACGAATGAATAAAGTGTTCAATGCGGATATTACTCATTATTCACACAGCTCCAGATAACATATGCCTGGAAACTATACCAGGTGTCAACGAATCCATTAGACAAGTCATAACTTCTAGAATATCGGGTGTATCAAAATGAAATTTGGTATAGGTGAATGTTATGTAAATTGATGAGTTTTCGCATATTTCCACTTTCCGGTCATTTCCAGTTTCACCAGAAATGACACCGGTTTTGAATTTTTGACCTCAACACCTTGTATATTGTAACATTTTTGGATTTCTGAGACAATTCTAGATCAGAAAATAACAGTTCAAAAAGTTTCTACGCCTACCTCATTTTATTAGAGTGACTTTTAAAATTGCATCTGGGTGGCCATGATCAGACGTAAACTAACCTGAGGACCTCAGGTGATGTCAGAAAATTACAATCGCAAAGTTTCAGTGACTCGTATGATAGATAGGAATAAGACAAGTTGGCAAAATTACATTTTCGTGTCTAACTATTATTTTTCAGATAGCAAGACCATTTTCTGACAAGCACTTTCCAAAAGAATGATTTTTTGACGAATCTCACGGTACCCATTCATTTGCGATTGGATTGAAAATAAGAACATAAATTAAATATTACTGCGGAAAATACTGGAAAATAATTTATTCACTTTCGTCAAGTGTGCCATGGATAGCCATGATGCATAATATTTTGCATTTATTTCCATCGAGTCTTCATTGGAAAACAAAACACTCACTCAGGTAAAGACAGTGACATGAGCAGACAGTTAAAGTTTCTTAATATTTGTTTAATTTTAGTTTAATTTTTCTTCAAAGTGAAAAAGTGAATATGTTGATAATATTTGGAAAATGTCATAGAATGTCGAAGAATGCTGCTGAGTTGTATGCTCAGAGTCATCCCAATTGGCAACATCTAGCCCATCAGTCTTTTCCGTTTGTTGAGGATCGTTTTAGGCAAGAAGGAAATCGAAATGAACCGAACCGAACCGAAATGAAGAGACTGAGATTACCGTACTTGCTTTGGTTGAGGTTAATGAAACGGTTTCTTCAAGAGAAATTAGTCAAGAAATGCAGATTATTCAAGAATCAGCAAGAAAAATACTGGAAAGCACAGATATCGAGCATTCAAATATCAGTTACATCAACATTTGTATGTTGAGTCAAGCCAAATTTTATCAACTTCATTCTATTTTTCGACAAATCACGAATAATGGTATGTTCAATAAGGAAAATACTCGGTACTGGGCCAAACAAAATCAACATTCAATGAGAGAGGGCAATTTTCAAGAAAGTTGGTATCGTTGGAAACAGAATAATTGGGCCAATATTGTTTCAAGGTCAGTTAACAGGGGTAAGGTACCTAGGTTTTCTCCGGTCTGAAATCGAGGAACATTTCAATAATCTACTTTTAGCAGTTTTACGGCAAACTTATTTTCAACAAGATGGAGCGCCCCCTTTAATACCAGAGAAGTTCTCAATTACTTAATAGAGCATTAATACTGAAGTTATTGCAACCAATGGTCCAGTACGGTGGCCGGCCGCTCACCTGATCTCACTGTGCTCCATTTCTTCGTTTGGGGATATGTTAAAGAAAAGTTTTACTATGCAACAGCCACAGCCCCTTTTGAAACTCCAGAAGAAATAATTATACGGGCATTCAGAAGTATAACCCCTCAAATGTTACGAAACGTATTAAGAGAAACAATCGAACGAGCTGAAATGTGTCTTGAATGAGGAGGAATGCACTACAGGGAAAGTAAATCATTTATTATCCATGGCACACTTGAAAAAAGTAAATAAATTATTATACAATATTTTCCTCGGTGATTTTTAATTAATGTTCTTATTTCCAATCCAATCGCAAATAAATTAGTATCGTTAGATTCGTCAAAAAATCCTTTTATCGGAACGTGCTTGTCAAAAAATGGTCAACTTTTGAAAAATAATAGTTAGACACGGAAAGATAATTTTGACAACTTTTCTTATTCCTATCTATCATAATAGTCACTAAAACTTTGCGACTGTTATTTTTTGACATCACGGGAGGTCTTCAGATTAGTTTACGTCCGATCATATTGCAATATTGAAAGTGACTCTTAAAAAATTAAGTAGGCGTGAAAACTCTTTGAAATGTCACATTTCGATCCAGAATTGTCTCGGAAATCCAAAAATGTTACAATATACAGGGTGTTCCACTCAAAATTCCAAACCCGGAGCCATTTCCGGTGAAAAAGTGAAAATTATGCAAAAACTCTCTCCTTCATATACCATTTACCTATACCAAATCTCATTTTGATACACCTAATATTCTAGAAGTTATGACTTGTCCAATAGATTCGTCCTCCACACCATAGGTTTGTCTGGCCGTGGCCTCCGACCATACTTTTGGCCCATTGTATTTTACCTGATACGATTTTTTTCTACATGTCGCATCCGTGGTTTCCGATTGAGGGTCCCTCCTTGTAACTGCAAGTACTGCCCCGACTACCTAACCGTGCTAGAGGTTCATCTAAGCGGCCCCTATCATTTGTTCGGCATCCTGAAGAGTCCTCTTTCGATCTCGAAATCTTATCCTCTTCATTGCCCTGAAAGGAACCTAGAAGGCCAAGAGTTTTCCTCATTCCCTTTGGATATTTTGTCTCGGTGGTCATTTGTTTCCAAGTGTGAGTAAGGGATGAGTCCCCCTGCACTGAGCTGAAGCTGATTACTTCGACATTTCGCCCTGTTTTTCGGAGGCTCCGTTGCATAACGGAATGGATATTTTACGTCAAAGTTATAGTGCGACTCATTGGAAAATTGCATGGATTACAGAAAATGTTTAATCTCATAATCTCGTGTGGAAAGTATTCGAAAGACAGTGAAAGAAAATGTATAAATATGTTGGTGCCATCTACGGCGTGGGTTTCAGTCAGTCGCCATGACTTGAGCTTATGGTTATTATTTGAATGTCAACAATAACGAACTCTAGCCTCACACAATTATCACCCGAAGACTATCATCGTGAAATCGATGAAATTTTGAAAAAATGTGAGATGGCAGCCAAACTGGAGGACCATTACCTATAGAAAACGTAGTATTCCATGAGTGACTCTGTGCTGAGAATTGGATTTTCACCTGTAAGAACTTCTGGCGCAGCCAGCAAGATATCGTTCAGCACATATGAATGGATAAGTCATCAAACAATTGCAAACTATTATGGATGACTCCTTGTGGACCCCCCTTATCAGCTATCCGCACGACTATAAACTCCACTCGTTGACCAAGACTTCTGTGTAGCGACGCATATAGTGTTCGAACATACCATGTTACTGTTTCTGGAAAAATGCGAAGTGAATCTCCACTTCCTCTTTTCTCAGCTACAATGGGAGAAAAAACACTGGAAAACGTGAAAAGTGAAAGATTGAGCAGTTTCCCACGTTTTCCCAACGGATCTACCATTTTTTTGCAAAATCGAAGTAATCTTCGGTTTGTGACGTATCATAGACGGCAGAACTGACCGCTGGCGTGATGTCACATCTCATAGACGGTAGAACTGTCATATGTCATATTATAGACAGCAAAACTCACCATTGTTTCGACTTTACATCTCATAAACGACAAAACTGGTAGCTGTCGTATGACACGGTCAATGACAACTGGATGGTTTGGACAATCCCCCATTCAAATATTGATTTGCATGCAAAAAGATTGGCCAAACCCAAATTCATCTATATCAACCAAGAAGTAGACGCTTTTCTATCAAGAGACGAAGTAACGAACAATCCTTGTATAGCTGTCGCAAGCACCCATCATCATTGTCAGGCATTTTGAGAGAAGGAAATGAACGTGGTTTCCATTCCGTGGTGACATTTGGCTTGAACCGAATACTCTATGAAATTGAAAAATTGTGTTAGTAGCAGATCTCCAATCAAATATTATTTGAGAATATTTGTATCATAACTTTTTTGAAGATAATGAATTTCATCTATGAACTCCATCGGATGACGCAATTATTGTTGCTTCTGATTCCAGATCTTTCCAACCATTATCTAATGGAAATTTTCTCTGTAGGAACCTCTATTCGAGCGTTTGTAGGATACCGTTTTCACTTTGTACATGATGAATCATATCTGCGCCATTATGGACGCTGAATCATGTTCCACGACTTTATACGCAGCGCTAAACCGTATCATAGGCGTTTTCTCGGAAATTTCTTACATCCCGCCCATTCTTCCTGTCGTGCTCAGTAGTTATTTCAACATCACAAGATGGTTGGTGGATATATGTGGCCATTTTCCAACATGACATCCTTTCAATTATGACAGATGGCGGCTATCTGCTGAAGAATACAGGTCAACCTTTACTATCATGGCTGACTGAGGAGCTTTTCTACAAAATGGCTGTAATCCCAGCGACACAACCTATCACGGCCGGCGGCTGACAGGCAGACCATTGACCGATGATCAATGACAGGCGGCTACAATCTTTTCCGATACCCAATATGACTTGCTACTTACAATCTTTCTGGGGATGCTTCCTACAACAAACCACTCATGACGGACTACGGCGTATCATTCTCGCACTCTCGCGGAACTCAGTGCACTCCCACGCAACTAGGACCCAGAGACCCCCAAACCCAATGCGGTTCTGTACCACACCTGTAACTGCGCTACAACTCGCTTAGCTCATCTACTGAGCCAGCCGTTCATTTATATGGAACAAAAGTTTCCAAAACTAATGAAGCTATTGTGAAAAAAAATTACATGTTTGGTTCCGAAAAAAAAATATAAGAGAATTCAACTCCAACTTCTCATTCGAAATATTCACCATTACAAAATATCGAATCCCTAGCTGAATCATAAATATGTAAAACTACATCTCGAATTTTTTATGGAATGTCAACATATCCATATTTCACAGGATGCATAATGAAGAGTAATCATTGATCCACTAAATAATCAATATTATTCGTAATCTCAGGCATTGAATGTATAAGAGATATGAATGATTCACAAGAGAATTATTGGAATTAGATGCTGATATTTTGGGATTATAATCTTTTGAACGAGTAACTCTTACAACAAATTCTCAAATTCTGCATTTTTTGAGAAATCTATGAGAGAGCTTTCTGAGAAGGAACAGAAGCAAAATCGATGATTAATTTTTTTATATAATTCCTACTAAGTTGAAATTGAATTGAGCGTTAGTAGAACTGGAAAGCTCTCTCATCAATCCCAATATAGAATATGTTGGAATAATTCATTTTTTGGAAAATTTCACTTATATACATCCAGAAACTTCAGGTTCTGAGGGTAAAGTAGAAAATTTACCGAATGTTGATGTCCCCACATCATGTATAACAAATCCACTTCAATGTGTGATTTTTCTATTCACAATATTCATATCTATACACTATTTCACCTATGCAGATCTGTTATACAGTCGGTAAGTTCTCAAAACTTATACCTAATGGATGGAGATGTTTATATGGTAATACGCTTATGTTTGAAAAATGACTCATCGTCAATCAACCCCAATAAAATTTCCAGAATAGTGGATGTTCCAGAATGTGTTCAACGTACAGATCGGACTTCTTTGTAAATTGCATACTCCATCAATCACTCACAAAAAAAAACTTTGGAATGTTCAATTCTGTTAAGAATTTCCAGCCGCAATAATGCGGCATAAGCTCCGAATACTCATAAAACTGCCAAACAGTTTATCGAGAAGAAGGATCTCTTATATAATGAAATTATTTTTGTGGAAATGAGAATTGGAGTTGAATGATGATTGTTTCCATTTTCACCTAGTCTTGCTTCTTTGTGTCACGAAGCATTTCTGAAATTCAGTACAACACTACACACATAATTGAAAACTCTTGATCCATAAAGCAGTTCCTGTTTGGGTATTACTTTGAAGATTTAGGTAACGAAGTGAGCATCGGCGCTTCAAAGGAGGAAAATTATCATTACCGGAAAAAATGCAAGAAATATGTGACGAAGTTGTTTTTTGACAAAGATGCTCAGGAATATTTGCCAACATATTTTGCAAGATTTTGACTATGCCGACATTTAACAATGGAATGAAATCGATGCCAGTACATGCTTTTGATCACCTGCCATATTATTTCATAACTCTCCAATATGAAGATATGGGGTTTTGAAAACCCTCGATGTTTTGATGTCAGTATCGATTCCTTAGTTTTCTTATATCGATAAATCCCAGTCGTATTTTTGTTTGTTTGACAATAACGAAACATGTTCACTCCTCCATCTTCTATAGAATTTGTTTGTACAGCAGTAGGTGCAAAGACTGTGATCAACATGTCGAAAGAACAATAGAGTTGATACGCCTTAGGTGGTAAACTATCCGCTGAATATTATCTGTCCATGATGTTGGGGGAGGCTTTTTTGGTGAAATTTTCCACCCATCTTGTTGCAGATTATCAATTTGTTGAACTGAAAAAAATATGACAACTCTAGGTTGCGGATTCCGGAAGATTGAAGATCTGTTGCGTTATCCATATCTCATATAGACTCCAAAATTCAGCCTTGATCTTTCATGTTTAGCGATCGATGCTGTAATCTGAAATTCATAGCTAATCTTGCCACTTTCCCACTTACCGCCACTATCTTCCTTTCTGTCTCATTGCCCATGGAGTCATTTATATTATGTTTCCTTGTGTGGAGTACAATATCAGTGATACAGGTTCGGATGGGAATAACCCAATCTGGATTCAATGTCGAATTGTAACAGATTTCACAATACAAATAATTAAAAACAAATCACGTTACCTCTCCCTCTGGTAGAGTTTTTCACACCAGGCCCATCCATGGAATTAGACTATGGTGATCCTCTTGTCATTCAGATTGGTATGAAAATTATCTCACAGAAGTAATAGTTCATCCATGTATCATGGTCAAAGCAGTGACTGTTGCAGTTTTTTTATTTTTGCGACTGGCAACCAATACTGTTTCTACTGTACGTCACATCCCTGATGATCGGCGAAAGACCGCCAAAGAATATTTTGAGAACACCCGTGGACACGCATTGGAAAATATCGTTTGATTGTTACAATCACTAATTATTTCATAATTACCTCCATATTCGTATTTTTCAAAATTACGTACAAGAAATTTCAAATGGTATTTTGGGACAGATAATGAACAACTCACACATCATCCAAAAAAATGCCCAACATCCTCAAGTGGAATATAACCATCTGATTGAAAGTTCGATTGTCTCAGGAAATTTCAGGCATAACGAGAAAACAATTCGAAAAACTTCAGAATTGAGTCCTGAATACCATTTGCCATTTCTAAGTTTTGTGATAATATATATTCCTAACCCATGTGCGACAGAAAGAAGACAATCAAAAACATCTATCTTTCAGGAAAGAGATTACATGCGTATGTAATAATCCTCTTTGGTGAAAAAAATTCGTCCCTAGTTTCCTACATGCTTTATTTCATTGCAAAATATCTTTTTCGAGTAGAATGTAACTTAAATATTTTCCTTTTTGTTTAACAATGCCAATGCAAAGATTGCTCTACATTGGGCTGTGAGGTATCTAAAAATTTCACAGGAATATGGGAGCTGGAAAAGTATTTGGTATCAAAAAGATGTCTGGAACACTTTCCCGAGCATCTCTGTCAGAAATCCAGCTCGTTTTCATCTCTCTGCGATTCAAATATCAGTCGCGTCGATTGATCGGTCCAATATTTTTCATTGCAGCGCCGATGGCAACTATGAAGTCACACTGATGACAAAGGCCACCGTGTACTACAATGGGCTCGTGGTTTGGCAGCCGCCAGCTGTTTATAAGTCCTCTTGCGCTATCGATGTCGAATTTTTCCCCTACGATGTGCAGACGTGCGTTTTGAAGCTAGGATCTTGGACGTATGATGGTTTCAAGGTTCGCGAGTTAATGTTTTCGAAACTTTGTATGTGTGAATTCTCATACATTTTCAGTTTATCTGCGATTCTTCACAATAATCATTTAAACAAATATATTCATATACAGTAGCTGAATCGATTCAATGACTATTATAACTAATTTTGACTCATGGATATACAGTTGAAATCAAGTGTTTGAAATTCATGAACAATATACAATTCTTCCCACTATCATTACCCTGACCGCAGAATTATCAGTACTACTATCCTGCATGAAGATTCTTGGATTCAACTGCTTGCAGATC
Organism: Gonioctena quinquepunctata; assembly: GCA_018342105.1. NCBI lineage: Eukaryota > Metazoa > Arthropoda > Insecta > Coleoptera > Chrysomelidae > Gonioctena > Gonioctena quinquepunctata. The sequence goes on from JAFIRS010002745.1 coordinate 82,606, forward strand.
ATGAATTGTTTTAAATTTTCTATTTTCCAAGCAGTCATAAAAAATGAGAGGAGAATGGAAGTTTGTACAACGGTATTTTGGATTCCAATCAACCTCTCTCGGTTCATCTTTTGGAACCTTGTACTTCAATAAACCCAAATTATTCGACCAATTTCTTCGAGTACTAATGATATGTACATTATGGATGACGCATATATTATAGTTCTTGTTTCATCACTGAAATATCCTGGAAAGCAAGAACTGTAAAAAACTACTAGCACTAAGTACTTGGACCGGAAAGTTTTGTCCTGCAACTTTTAATCAATTATAGATTTTTTTTCTGAATACATATAAATTCTGTAGAATTCAAACTCGATTGAAGATTTAGTGCTTTGGAAAACTGAAAATGTTTGAGAATTTTGAAAACCTACAAAGTGCCTGTTTTTGATTTTTCGTGTGATTTTTTCGTTTTTTGACTGGTTAGACAATCGCTCCCTGTACATAATGACTATTGAACGTGGGAAAGGTATAAAATTGTCCGTAATTCTGTCGTAGGTTCCTTATTTAACTGAGATTTCGATCCTGATAACTGAAATGATAAAACTAGTACATTGGGTATGCTGTAAAATTCTGGTGAATTAATTCCGATGGTAATGGGAATCTTTGACCCCACACAATGTACAAACTGCCTGTTACGTATATTATTCAGTGATACTTTCAAATATTGTTTTGTACTTTTGCTTCACTTATTACTTTCATTGAAACTTCATTAAATAGTTTATTTTTGGAACTTGGGTAACCGAATAAAGTTTCATCAGTATATATTCTCACATATACATGAAAACATAATCAAGTGATTTAAAGTAAAATTTCTTAGGAATATTTTCTTAGGAATCGAAAGTTAATTTAGAAAATCGAATCGCAGTCACCTACGACCTACCTACGTCATCGCTTTTCCTATTTTTTTTCTCATCGCTGCTTGGTTTGCTTGGTATTCATTTCCCGGAATGACATATACAGAAAAATTTCCTTGTTGCTGACCTATGTAGTGAATTACAGGTTGATAAAAGCCAAGGCTTATGAATAAAATGGGTAATCCGAATCAGTTGATGAAGAATATCAAGAACTGGAAGCTAGTTCGTTATCAGGGTCTACTATCACTTTTATATTCGAGTGTAACTCGAAGGCTCTTACTCTTTCAACATGAAAACAAGTGGGCTACAGCCATTCACGAAATCTGAATTTTGATTGGACAAGGAGTGGAGAAGAATCTTCAGTTCTTGCCGAAGTGATGATTCTCAAAAATTGCCGAGAAATAATTTTTGATCTGAAAGTGGCTAGCTTGTTGACTGAGGAAAAAATAATTGACTATATTTTGATGTATTACGAAAAGTTTTTTCAATCCTCAATTCCTCAACGTGATTTCCAATTCAAAGATAGAAAAAAAGTTGGTCAAATGTGGCGGTAATTCAAGATTCCGAATAACTTCTAAAAACTTTTTCATGAGAATATCTCAATTGAAAGACGTACTAAGAAAGACATTTTCAAAATAATTCCGCACTCTGGGAAGTGTTCAAAAATCGATACACCGCCATACATTGCAATATGCTCCATATGGAATGAAGTGGAATCCATATTTATACTGAGAAATCGATATATATGTCTTTCAATCATCAAATTTTTCAATTCTGCTTGTATATGATTAGAGGTAATCCACTTTGGATGGGTGATGCAGCGATTTTTGACTAGATTGAATTGTATAGTAACAAATGTTCCCAGTTGCTGCAGCTAACTTCTTCTGTACTTTTTGTTTTTTTGTGAACTACACATTCCTTTCCTGAAAGTGGGAGTTATTATTTCATCGAATTTGCCACCAAAGTATACACGGAGATGTTTAACCTAAGGAGTTTACATTGAAAATTATCACAAATTCATAAAAAAATATACCTTCCTTGATAACATTTCAAAAAACGTTTTTTTCCTCTACTTCAGTTCTCGTCTTTCCAGTAAATTGGTAGCTAATTTTTTAATCGAATTGTTACAGCAAATGAAGAACAAGATAGCAAAAAATTACCACCAACTCCATGGAATTTTCATTCAATGCAATTTCACTTGAATACAGTTATGGTAATATAATCAGGAAAATCTATACAAGTGTAGATAAGGCAAACTAATTTGTTCACCCCGATAAGTTACTGCGTTCACCAAATTATATTTTCTATTGAAAAATGATTCAATTTGTCAGTAACTTGTCGTTCCCTGAATTTGACTATAAAAAAATAGGAAATATAATTTGGTGAACGCAGTAACTCATCGGGGTGAACAAAGTGTGGAAAACTACCCAAAAAAACATCTCAAGAAACGTTGTTCCTCCACAAAAAATCACATTCATTTAATACAGTCATGGAATTTGGAATCTTCTCATTTAACCCAAATCTTGGCTGCTGGAACTTTGATCAATTGGAAAAAAAATTGCGAAACACAAAAATTGCGACGGACTTTCATTGATTCCAATAAAGGTATCAAAATTTTCACGTCATGAAAATTAAATAATCGCTGGATTGGAAGGAGAATCTTTCATAATGATAATAAAACGGAATTCTGAAAAAGGATTGACGTTGTGATAGATATTCGGGAGATTTTCAGTTCCAAAAAAATATATTGAAATTGAGAAAACAGTTTTTATTGGGATGATGTATCCAAACTGGGACTGGTTTTTTCCACTGACGAATTCCTTAGGACTAAAAATTCTTCTAAAGAGTCATTCGTTGTTGCAGAAATACCGAATGCTCATATTGAACTATAATGTTAGTTCATACATAAAGTTACATTGAAAAGGAGGAATGACTTTTTCATTGATTCAAAGGATTCATTACATAGAACTTCATCATAGAAAATATTATGAACTAAAGTGCTTCAAGATTTTAAAAAATCATGAAAATATCCCGATTTACGTTGTAGTTGACGAAACTTGAGGCACTCTTGACCTAGACATAGGAGTCCTCAGCGTGGACTACTCTCTACTAAAGTCATAGTAAGTGCAGAGGTGGAGTATCTTTGAGCATTCCAATTTCTGAGAAAATTATACAGTCCTCATAAATTCAAAGGTATGATGCAGTGTAAAAACAATGATTGAGACCAACTCATCAACTCCATATGCAAAATACAAAATATCACTTCAAAAATACCTTACAACATACAACAACCAGATTCTAACTGGTACTTGTGAAAAATGGAAAGAATAAGATATATGCGAAGATACTTCAAAAAGTTGATGAAAAAAATCAATTCCTATATTTTACCTGAATTAAATACACCGATAATTTTGCTTTGTATTTCTCAAACGTTTTGACGAGTACATTGAGATGCAGATTTCTAATTATTGTGTAGTTATGGGAAAGCAAATATATAAAATTTTTGAAAAATATCACTGAATTCGTTTTTTTCTAGGATCACGCTGAGCAGTCTGTATAGTGATGTGAATCAACGATTTCCATCAAGATTTACCACTTTTGTTAATTTTTTTATCTGGATCGTATCTCTAAATAATTCCATAAATGAAAATCTAAAGCTGGAAAGCATTTATAATATATCGAATTCAAAGTTAATAGACAGTCTGGTGTGGAATGGTTGTGAATGGATGGCTGTGGCGAGTGTAAAACGCTTATTCGCATGTTCGGATGTGACATGGGCGCCATAATCGATAGAATATGGCGGCTCTGAACTCTCAAAACACCGGCTCACCTTTGTTCCCAAGGGACAGGAATTTCAATGTTGACTGAGAATTAATATCTTGATCGAAGATTCCACAGTGATGGCCTCAGCACAGGACGATGAGGTTCATGGAATAGAAATTATCTTGAAAAAAATAGGTCATTTTTTGAAACATTTGTCTCGTGAAACAATACTTTCGATGAGTAGAAAAAAATCTTTTTTGACTTACTACCAAATCATTTTTGAATGTCATACCTGGATTGGTGCCAACCAGCATTATTACTGAATAATCAAGAGATTTCCATTGTCGTCATATCGATAAACGTTGGTAAGGTATAATATTTTTTTACGCTGATGTCGCAAGTTGGACGTAAAGCCCACAAGTGTGAAGTGAAGTAGGCACTAAACATAAATGAGTTTTAAGTGTTCATTTTTTTTTGTGGTGATTTTGATAAAATTGTTACAAAATATTTGTGTATAAATATAAAAAATTATATTCTCTAGAGTAGTGTATGAACCCAAATATAAATTCACATTTAGCATCTGCCATGCACCGATTCCGGTGGAAAAAAAATATGCAGATTCTACCCTAATAAGGAGAGAACCTATCTGCAGGCAATTTTTTTCTAATGATTACATAAATCTGCACATGCCCAGAATCTAAAGGTATGCTAGTGCAAACCGAGTTGGGAGACTCGGATAGGATAATATTATCAACTTTTAGGAAATAAATGAAATTTTGTAACAACACTTTTGACAACACTCAGAACTCACTCAGGCTCACTTTCAGATTTTGAATGTCTGCCTGGAACTGGTGAAAATGTTATTCACCGTAAAAGAACACTGCTTCAAGTTTACAGGGCGACAACGTATCTATATGCTTTGCGACAAAGTTAGCGATCGCTGAGTAAAAACTGGATTGGTTGATAATCTTTAAGGCAGATGTAGAAACTAACTAACGAGTAACACACCTAGAAGATTGTTCAATCGACGGTTTGTCTTGTAGCAGTATTTTGTATGACATTGATATCCCCAATGCAATACAATGTTTGTGACTGACCGTAAATGAAATGATTATTCACATAGTATTAATATAATTCATAATGAGATTTCTGAACCAATAGGTACCTCATTTCACAAATGGATGACTTTGAATTTATCCAAAAGTGTTATTTTCATGGAGTATTTTTTATCGCATATTTTTCAGTTCCTTCTGAATTCATTGTACTATCTCTCTATATGAAATATAAATGAATTCACATTAAAAACGGGTCTTCCATAGTTATGGTAACAGTCGGTAATTGAAGTAATTTATTTAATTAATTAAACATTGTGGCACAATATATATATATATATATATATATATATATATATATATATTCATATATACAGGGTGTTATGTGATGAGTGTACGATATTTTACAGGACGATTCCTCAGTTATTTATAAGGTGAAAAGTTCAAACAAGCATGGGTCCGCAAGGCCTCCATTTTTTATATACCAGGTGTTAAAAATTTATTTTTATCTTGGTTCTTTGTAAATAATTTTTAGAATAACGTCGATATTTATACGAAAATTGGTATTTGGGGATTCTTCAATGTGAGATATTCAAATTTGATCCCACGTCCTTAAGTGTAGGGGGCGTCGCCTACAGGTCTTTGGTTCTTTTGGGGAGTCACAACTTTGTCGTGCATGAATGTATCACATTTTCTAGAAGAAAAATCAATTTCTCTATCATTTCCACGTGAAAAAGGTATGCTTTTCAAACGTCGCTACAAACAGCCGTTTACGAGATATTTTGATTTGAATGATTCGATGCATGTGTTTGTCAAAAAGTGAAACAATTTTGAAAACTTTTGTTTTATTCAACATAGAAACATTTCAAACGCTTATTCTCAAACAACAATAAACAACGGAAAACTAGATATAAAACTTAATCAAAATCACAATAAATGTTCGAAATGTCCACCTTTTGCCTGTATGCACGCATCCAATCTTCTTCTCATTGATTCGCTCACTCTTTGGAAAATTCCTGGAGTATTTTGAATCGTTCTACAAGAGTTAGTTATTCGATTACCCAATTCTTCTTCATTTAAGATCGGTGTCTGGTGAATTAAGGATTTTAGATGTCCCCACAGAAAAAAATCTGAACTGTTAAGGTCTGGTGACCTAGAGGGCCATGGTTGAGGCCCTTCCCGACCTATCCAATGGTTGCCAAAAATTTGAGTCTAAGCGGCATATCTTCCAGTAAAATAGGCAAATCTCCTTCAATAAAATAACTTTCAATCTTCTGGAATAAAGAATGGACCTATAAAATAATCTCCAAGGATTCCTGCCCACACGTTGAGGAAGAACTGTTCTTGTAAATGTGATTTCTGTATCGCATGTGGGTTTTCTTCTGACCACAAATGATTGTTGTGAAAATTGCGTATAGCGTTGCGTGAGAAAGTTGCTTGGTCGGTGAACATGATTTGATTTTCAATCAATGGATTTTCAATAAGGCATTGGAGAAACCAACGACAGAAGTTGTTACGTAATGGAAAGTCACGACGGAGTGGTGCTTGAAGTCTTTGAATATGGTAGGTATATAACGAATTATCAATTGAAATTTTCCATACCAGAACATGAAAATATTTAAAGTCAGCACTATTCTTCTGGATCTTGTTTCCGGGTGTTCTCCTACCAGATTGAGAACTGCTTCCTCGGTTTCTGGGGTTCTTACCGTCCAATGTGCACGCGACAGATGACTAGCTCTCTCGAATCCTCCTGTTTCCCTTAACCGAGCGTAAATTCTTGAAAACATTTCTGGAGTAGGAGTTGTGCGGTTCAAATAACGCTCCTGATACAAACGTCTAGCCTCTTATTCATTTCCGTTAGCAAGTACATATGTAAGATGTATGTCAGCATACTCTGCATTGGTAAAGTTACCACTTCTTAATAAATAATCACAATAATAAATAATAAAACTATTCAACTATGCGTCAAGATATTATTTTTGACATGACAGCATAAAAAAAATATTGGAATGAACCTACTTACTAACCTACTTGATACTTTTATTTTCAAAGAGTTCGCGAATCGATGAGATAGGATGCATCGATCAATTAAATCAAAATATTTTGAGAAAGGGCTGCTAGTAGCGACTTGTGCATACTTTTTTCACGTGAAAATGATACAGGAATGATTTTCTTTTTCTAGAAAATGTGATCCATACATGCACGACAAAGTTGTGACCCCCCAAAAGAGACAAAGACCTGTAGGCGGTGCCCCCTACACTTGAGGCCCAAACTAAGATCAAATTTGAATTTCTCATATTGAAAAATTCCAAATACCAATTTTTGTTCCAAATATCGACATTATTTTAAGAATAATTCACGAAAAACCAAGAAAAAAATAAATTTTCATCACCTTGTATATCAAAAATGGCCTTGCGGACCCATACTTATATGAACTTTTCATCTTATAAATAACTGAGGAATGAATCGTTCTGTGAAATATCGGACACTCATTACATAACAGCCTATATATATATATATATATAAATATATATATATATATATATATATATATAATAATATATATATATATATATATAAATATATATATATATATATATATATATAAAATAAAGTAAGGAATACATTCATTATATAGAAAAGGAAAAGCTTCTCGAACAATTTTGGCTATGACGTCATGGACATTTCTTTCAAATTGCAACCGCTATTTTTGATAGTTCCATTTGAAAGATCATATTTCTCTGCACACGTTAAACCAAAAGTTTCTCCATGTTACATAAAGAAATTGTCGATATTGATTTTGAGTTAACTCATTTTATTTTGTTAATTGAACAAACTAATCAATTAAAGATTCCAAATACAGTCCATCCTAGCTTTGTAAAGTTCTGTTTCAGCACGCCACTGGTGCCTTCGTATTTTCGAAGCCCTAAAAAAATAACTTTTTTATTATTGAAAAAAGACATTTTACTGTTTTTGTTACCTTGCTGATTTAGCCGTGTGGTTGGCGTATGCCACAGTTTGACAGTTCATATTTCATTGATACCCTGCTTTTCGAAACGAATGAGAATAAAATGCGCCTTCCTGTGACTCAGAGAATCGAAATTGCGATGATGATTGGATAAGGTGATAGAGTACAAACGCAACAAGAAGTAGTTGGACTGTTTAATACTAAATACCCGGATAGGCCCATAACTCAATCAGCAGTGAGCAAAGTTGAGAGGAAGTTTCGAGACACTGGTAGTGTTGATGATCTTCCTGAAGCTGGGCGTCCTAAAATCAATGAGGAGGTCAAATTGAATGTTTTATTATTAATGGAGGAAAATCCACACAATAGCCTAAGAAGCATTAGTCGAAATCAAGATATCCCAGTTACAACTACACATAAAATTTTGAAATTGGAGAAGTGGCATCCCTATGAGATGACTCTGCACCAAGAACTTTCCGAGGACGATTCAGATCGACGGATGCAGTTCTGCCAAACGTTAATGGATATGTGCAATGCTGACCCTTTGCTAGAAAAAAATATTGCTTTCTCTAATAAACATACCTCTACACTAACAGAAACAGTGAATCGGCACCCTTTTTATACCATAGATTTGGAATATAGTTGCACAGGCTCTGTCACATCATATGAACATGTGTGTGCTTCAACAAGGTCCACAAAATGTAAAGATTATGATGTCTCGTTCCTATGACACAGCAGTTATTGGCAAATGTTGACTGCAACTGGCGACGGCGACGCGGTATGCAGCATTGCCGTCAACCAATGGGCAACTGGTTGCGATACAGTTGAGTTGCCTTTCAGTGGGTGATAACACGTGTATTCAAACATTAGGGCTGAGTCGCGTTGCTGTTGCGTTGCAATTGCGTTGCGTTGCAATTGCGTTGCGTTGCAATTGCGTTGCGGTTGGAAGTTGCTTTTGGTGAGAACACGGTCTAAGATTATAAGTTGTGACGGTGAAAATAAAAAATACCACGTCTTTCATACACTTTCATATTGGCTCCACAATGACGTACATGAGCATGTGGCTCTTTCCATTTTTCAGTTATTCCTACCTACCAACAGATCGAGTAGTCGGGCGTATTGTAAAAAAAGCAAAGATATTTTCTCCACAAGGTACATTATTCAAAATGATATGGAAATCACGGTCCCGTGAGAAAACTCGTTAATGATTACAAGCTTTCTGACATCAAATCACTTTTGAAAAACATGGTAAAGGCGGTTTGGAGAGCAGGAATGGAAATGATTTTTATTGAATTGACGTTCAATTTGAAATGGAGATATACTGAATGAATGATAATTTATCCAAAACTTATATTCCTGTCTTCCAAAGAAATAAAATATTTCTCCCAACTGAGTGCAGTTAGACCGTACCTAAGAAGAAAAAACGTTGAATCCTTTGTTCAACTTTTGATAATAATAATACAAATTGAACTGAGCTGTGGATAATGTAGTAGAACCAAGAGGAGCAGAAGTCGGTGAAAAAATTATCAAGATATTGTGATTGCCTGGGTTAGTTCAGTGTTTTCGCAGTATTCAACCTGAAATTTTCTCCTTAGCCCTATTACCAAAGTGATAATTGAATTCACTCTGCATAAAAGTTCGAATATTTGTAACCAAGTGATAATTAATAGGTATCCTTTCAGAAACGACCTGTTTTGTATTTTTTCAATTAAAAAACGAGAGGACCAATTTAAAATATTAAACAGAGAATAGATATTGTTTGGGCTTGTGCATTCAAAAGTGAATTATCCACAATAAAAACTGAAATCCGACCTGGTTCTGACCTAAGGACATTTCAAATATAAGTACTTCTAGTAATTAGTGAATCGGTGAAACTATAATACTATTAGTTCCAGAAAACTTATGGGGCCTGACCAAGCTGAAGGTTTTTATAAATTCATTCATCATCAACAGACGAAAAAGAAGGAGGAAGTTCTCTAGTCAACGCAAATACTTTTTTTATGTATGACCACGCTTAACTTTTCACAGGGTAGTCTTCTTCTTCTGTGTACATGATGGGATGGTTCCGGAGAACTCATGCACGTAGGCCTCTCGACTTGGACCCACTGTGCGCCCACGCTATCTGAGAATCAGCTGGACATTCCGATTTCTCTGACGAAACTCAGCAGTTTCCTCAGCTGGAATTTTTTGACACCTTCTGGGTTCAGAATTATGCTGTCCAGGTTGATCTTTCTCTGGTGCACCAGAGCAGGGCACTCAGTGAGGATGTGCGACGATGTCCCGTCATCTTCCAGGCTCCATCTGCAGATGGAATCATCTGTGATCCCGATGAGTTCCATGTGCCTCTTCAAGTCATTCTGTCCCGTGAGGAGCCCAGTCACAGTCCTGATATCCCGTCTCTTGGGTGACAGGATCTCTTTCGGCAGTTCCTTGAGAGGCCCCTTCATGTGGAGCTTCGATTGCCTCATGCATAGCGCCTCCTACCATGCCAGCAGTCCCTCTATGTTTGAGATGGCCATGCTATTGGGTATTCCCAAAATTGGTTTCGGTCGAATTGGAGTCTTTTCCGATCCGATGAAGGAGATTTACCGTGTGAAGTGTCTGAAGCAGAGAAAATTACAATTTGTGGACTCATTCCCTCCAAAACGATCAGGTAATATATGAGTCTGCTTACAAAGTCTTTATGGAATGGTATGATTCTGGGACAAAATTGATGTTGCTTCGGATCAAAAAGCAAGTCCTGGGTTTGTAACATCTAGTATTCGGTAGTCCTCCTTCAATCTGCTCCGTATAGATCCAATATTCTTTGGAGTGGTCGAGGTTGATGTTTTACTGTTTTACCCACCTCCAGTATTTTTCCGCCTTTTCCTTTTCACCCTTTCCCTAAGTCATATATAGGGATTATGCCAAATTCGAAGTGAATGGTGTGAGTCATCATTTCCTCAATAGCCTCGCTAGATTCATCATTGATGCTGATGTTGAACTGGCCATTACCCTAATTTCTTCTCATTAGCATCGCTAGATTTATCATTGATGCTGATGATGGACTGGCAATTACCCTAATTTTTTCTGCCCAATATTTTCCACAGTTAACTACGCAGCCCAACGTTTTTGCTCTCTACTAGAGTCAGAAATTCCTCTGGTTTGAATTCTGTTCTTCTGGCAAAACACATGGTGATGTTGTGTGCTATTAGTACGTTGACTCCTAGGCACATCATCAGCTTGGTACCCTTCCATGGGCTCAGTCTGTGGGCTTATACATGTTCCTTTGGTGATCCAACCATCATGCTTGATTGGAAGTGAATCCTTCAGAACAGCAATTGGCATTCCGCTACAAGAGCTATCTCTTGAACGTTTCCAAGTGCTGGGAGTTTTTTAATGCTTAACGTCTCCTCCGGCTAGTTTTTGGAGAGAATAGCCCTTTCAATGGCAGGTTTTGCGTAGCTCATGATTTGCACAGTATGATTTTGCAGAGGCGGTGCTAGTTTCCGCTTCTTTCTCTTCCTCCTGATATCCGGTAATTGGGGAGGTGTTGAAATTCCATGGGCCCTTGCCTTGTTAGGTTCCGATTGGGGTTGCTCTTTATTTGCCTTATTTTGAAAGTCTTTCTGTCCAGCTTTCTCCTGTTGCATGTCCTGTTCGGAGAAGTGCAGGTACCATCTCACACCTGCTTCAACGAGACCTTTTCTCACTAGGTCATCTCACTTCTTGTCTGGCTTCGAGGTGGGAGGTTCCACCGATTGTCGTTTCCTTGTAGTCCCAGATTCTTTGTTTCTTGTTATTTCCTAATGTTTTGTCAAGATACATCGGAGGTGCGCGGCTGCTGATTGTCATCGGATATTGAGTTTGCATTTTTATATTGCTGATTCGATTTCCATGAGTATCTAGGAAAGTGGTAGTCGACCACAAGACATTCCACTTGAGGAGGTCTCTAGGAACCCTCAAGACTTCGTTCATGATGATCCTCTCCCATCGCCATACATCTGTCGGTACGGGTCATGTTACGCCTTGTATTGGGGGACTGTTCAGCGTCATTTTATTGGTTATTCGACAGTGACCTGAAGCATAGCTGTGGCTCACCGTGGAACGTCTTGCTATGCGCCGACCCTCTCAGTAGCCACCCAAGCCCTGATAACGTACTTTCTATCTCATACAGAAACCGATGATATGAGAAACATAATAATTGATCATCATTATTAAAATAATCACTTTCACTGGACAAACCACTGCTCTCTTCATCAACGTCATCCATAACTTAACGAACCAAACTTTTTTTTCGACAGCTTATTGAATTTCTTCTTTTTTCCAGTTTTCTTGGATCATACATTCGAATTATTTTTCATTATTTCCGCGAATTGTATATATTTATTTTTGTAGCGACTTATGCGATTTGTCAAACAGCTGTGATCATAATGGATATGGTCCGAATGCAATATTGTTTGCTGTTCACCAATTTCATCTTGAATTTGAATTCGTCACATGATTTTCGATATCATTTGGATGTGCCGCAATTTCTATTATTACAACAGCATTTTGTGGTAGGTTGATATTGACTATTTTCAATGTAATTCACTTTATTTGATTCATGTAGTTCATGATGGTCACCAGATCCTGCTCCAGACGTGAAGAATTATGAACTTTCAACATGAAGCCCATATCATAATCAGCATACATTATAATAATATATAGTTTATTGAGTAATAATCAAATTATAAACGGTACATATTAATTTGTTGAAAATATAAACAGGATGTTCATAAAATCAGATGTGGAATCATCTGCGACTGAAAGATAAACTTTAGTCACTGTCTTCCATCGTCAAGATAACCTCTTGTGGGGTATTCATGTTGAAAAGGGAAACATTCTCAATTGAATATTGATAGAAATATTTTTCTGTGAATCGTCGACAAAAATGTATTGAAGACCTAGTGAATGCGATGGCTCTCCTGCGTCAATGTTACGAATGATTTCTGGTGAGTACTCTCTCTTGGAAAACATTCTTCTTTGCCTCATTCATCTTTATGAGTTCTTAATTAAGACTGGAATAGAAAATCAAATAACTATCTGAATGAAAATGCAAATTTTCAATTTCAGATTTTTTCTTTTGAGTTAGGGCCATTTCAGAATATCTATCAGATGTAGTTCAATGTCCAGCGTGGCTTTAGCCGGGGAAGTAGTTGTTTTCTGTTAGACATTCACAAAAAATAACTTCTTTTTAATCGTGGATTTTTCAATTCACAGAAAAATCTTTCTATCAGGTACATATTAATTGTAAACATTCAATAAACCGAGATTCTCACTAAGGCATATAGCCTGTGCGTGAGATCTATGATTTATTCGGTTCAATTTTTGTTTAAAGATAAGAATTCAATATATGAAATATAGATAAAATTAGGTATAAATACAATGTGTTAAAATCAAAAGTATAGATAAAGTTAGATAAAATTATATAAATAAAATCAAAGTTAATGTAAAAGGACATATTTGTACAATAATGTTAGAGGTATATATTGATATATTTGTTGGAATATGTAAAAGGCAATTTCTTATATTATAAGGTAGTATCAAAAGTATATATATGTATATATTTTTTTTTTTTTTGTTTTTTTTTTGAATGAATAAATAAATAAATTAAATGAAACGGACTAGTTTTGAGTGTTGATTGTTGATTGGACAGACACTTTGTTAATATTTATTTCAGCATATCTATCATTTTGATGAGTTCATTTTTTAGGTATTCGGCAATAAATTTGTTTAATTTTTGCTTGAATTGATAAATATTATGCGTTTCTGTCAGATATTCTGGTAGAATTTGATACATTCTTGGTGCAAGATATGTAAAGCTACGTTGGCCAATTGTTCTAGATGCAAATGGAGATTGGTAACGTGTATTTTGTTTCCTCGTATTATATGTGTGTGTCAATGTCTTTAGTTCTGCTTTATTTTTGAATTGCTGGAGCGGTAAAATAATTATTTTGTATCGAATACCTGTGCTTCCATGTAGAGATCATCAGATTAATATGTATAAGGTTTTCTCATTATTATTTTCAAATTATTTTTTTTGATTATATTGTTTTTTTTTAGATGTGTATTCATCGCCCCACCCCACCCTATTATGCCATAATTCAGTCGAGAGCCAACCAGTGCATGATAGACCATCATGAGTTTATTTTTGTCTAAAATGTCTCTCAAAAGTTTGAATTTGTATATTAAATATCTGAGATTTTTGCTAGGGTTTTCTATATGTTTATCCCATTTCAAGTGTTTGTCTATGGTTATGCCCAAATATTTGATATTATCTGTTGCTTCAATTTTGTAATGTTCATTGATTTTCAGAGTGTTGTAATCTGGCAAGTTTCTATTCATGCATGTAAATGTAATGAATTTTGTTTCATCGAAGTTTATTGTTAGCAAATGATGGTCCATCCAATTTTTTATGATTTCCAGGTCAGTTTCCGCTACATATTTCAGTTCTTTCCAACTATTAGCTTGATAAAGGATGGCTGTATCATCAGCAAAACTTATTATCTTGCCACTACTATTTGTTTTGTATAGGCTATTCATATATATACTGAATAACATAGGTCCCAGTACGGTCCCTTGAGGTACTCCATATTCTTCCTCTACTGCATCGCTCAGACAATTTTTGATTTTTACATATTGTTGTCTATTAGATAAATAGCTTCTCGTTAGATCTAGCACGTTTCCTCTCAGATCGATATCCTCTAAGGCTTCCAATAACTTCGGATGGCTTACCGTGTCGAATGCTTTTGCTAGATCTAAGAAAACACACATTGTCGGTTTAATATCTTCTAGAGCTTTATATATATTAGGAACTAGAAACGAAATTGCATTTTCAGTACCGTTATTCGGTTGAAATCCATATTGCCTCGACAAAATAATTTTTTTATCGCTTAGATATTTATCTAGTTCGAATTTGATTATTTTTTCAGATATCTTTGTAACATTCGTTATAACTGAGATCGGCCTGTGATTCACCATTTGATTTTTATCTCCCTGTTTGAAAAGGTGTTTTAAATAGCTTTTTCCAGTATTGAAGGCCATTTTCCAGTCGATATGCTCTGATTGATGAGTTGAGAGAGTGGTTCTGATATATAACAAGCTATCTCTTTCAAGTTTTCCGCCCTCATTTCGTCTATTCCAGGAGATTCGTTATTTTTTAAAGTTTTTATTATTTTTTCCACTTCATATTTATTTGTTGGTGCCATGAATATGGTATTTTCTTCAATATGTCTTGATGGACGAGTTGATGGTATGGTGATTTTGCTAGCTAGATTATTTCCCACATCCCTGTAATATTTGTTGAACTCGTTACACATAGTGAGAGGATCTGTCACTACGGTATTATCGTCTAGTTTTATTTCATTTATTATTGTCTGTTTTTTTTCTTTTTATTTGTTTTAATGCTCTTTATGGATTCATTTCCTGGATTTTTCTGTGAGAGTCTGTAGAGTCTTTCTTTTTCCCTTATGCTCTTGATTAATCCACTAGAAATCCATATTTGCCTTTTTTTTTCTTTGTGGCTAATTTTTTTTGTTACAGTACATTTTTCTATTATATTAGTTAAATTGTCTATAAAAATTTCCGTTCCTATATTTACGTCTTGTGCCTCATATATTGGTGCCCAGTCTACATTTATTATTTTTTCTTTCAATTTTTTCTTGTCTGTGTACTTTTTATATATGTCAAAAGAACTGGCTCTTTGTTGGTTAATGTTTTTGGATGGTATTTTCAATATCACTGGAAAATGATCAGTTATGCAAGTTTTTAGTACTATGGGAAGACATTCTTCGTTATTATTTTGCTTGGTTTTCAGAAATATGTGATCTATACATGATTTCGAGTTGTTACATATTCTAGTGTATGAATTTATCATGGACATGAAATTGAATTCACTCATAATATCAAGATATTCATTAGTAATATCGTTGTTGACTTTTATATTAATATTGATATCGCCAACAAATAAATTGTAGTCGAAATACTCATTTCCATATTGTTGAAAATAATTTCCTAGACCATTTAAGAAATGTATCTTAGAAGTGGAAGGTGGCCTATATGTGGATGTTATCAAAAATGATTTTTTATTTAGGTATATTTCAGTTTGAATTATTCTGCATTCTTCTATGTTCACAATTTTGAATTTATGATTAATAAAGTTTTTTTTTTATATTATAATTATAATGGAACTCTTTTCATAAAAAATGTTGGAGAACAAGCACTGTCACCACCCGAATTATGATACGATGTATGACTAATATACAGTGCGCGGCTTAATCATGGAACAAATTCGATATATCGTAAGCAATGTACTTTTGACAGAAATCCTGAAAAAGGTCGATTTTTGTTTTTAAATGCCGATTTTTTAATGTGTATTCTAAAAAGGTTATGTCACTGGTATTGACGAGGTGAGGTAATCGGTAATTTTTTTGAATTGAAAAAGATGTCTTGTGTTACTTCATCTGAGAGGTCTTTCAATACTGCATTCAATGATAATAAATAATTTGTATTGTTTGTACAGGGTGAACAAAAATCAATATTTTATTCAATGTATGTTGTTGGATATAAAGTTATTCTCCTATACTTCATCTGAAAGGTCCTTCAATACTGCATTTAATGATAATATATAATTTGATTTGATTATACAGCGTGAACAAAAATCATTACTTCATTTAAATGTGTATTTTGTTGGAAATAAAATTAAATATAAATTTTTGTTCACCCTGTACAAACAGATCAAATTATTCATTATCATTGAATGCAGTTTTGAAAGACCTTTCAGAAGAAGTATCACAAGACATCTATTTCAATTTAAAAGAATTACCGATTACGTCACCACTTCAAAACCAGTGACATAACCTCTTTTGAATATACATTCAACAATCGGCATTCAAAAACAAAAATCGACATGTTTAAGGATTTTTGTAAAAAGTACATTGCTTACGAAATATCGAATTTGTTCCATAACTTAGCCGCGCACTGTATAAGTTTTATCAAGATAAACAATTATGGATAGTCCAATGTTCCATTCTGGAATGTCTGTTTTACCCTCAATATTCTCTCTAGCTGTAGACTGACTGAATATTTCGTCGATGAATAATTCGTTGAATGAAGTAGTTCATGGAAGCAGTCTAGAAGTTGACCCTTCTAAGCCTAAATACATTATTTCTGCTCACATATTCAACTCTTCTTGCATTTTGTAGCAATGCCATTTGGCAGAGAAGAAATATATACCTTGATTTTTAGGAGTAGTGACAGAATCACTATACATGGGGATATTGATCCAGCATTGATCAAAATTATTGAGGAATATCCATGGAAAATTATTAGTAATTATAATATTCTACTTTTTGCCTGATTTGAGAATATTCTGTAACCATGTATAGTTATAATCATTTTGCATATCTCTCTTGGTTGAATTTTCTTTCGGAAATCAGTGGCGGAAATACATATGAAGTGTGTAGTAAGTATGTTACCTGTAGCGATGTAATAAAACACATCATTTTCAGAAGAAATGTTTTATGTAATTGGATCTCAAACTTCATTTTCACTATTACTGAATATTGGAACACGAAAAAAACTCACTTTCTCCAATAAATACAATAATAATCCCTTATAGTTACTACCAACTAGTTTTTCATTTCTTCACGAGCGGTTACTCCTTCATTTAGATTTCCTTGATCATTTTTTCCATTAAAATCAAACGCATTTATCGAAAAAAATAAGTTTCATGTATTTATCTATGGCTGTGTACCAATATTCAAACTTTCAATTTTCTATCTTATTCTTTCAACTACTAATCAAATCAAACAATTTTTTTTCCTTATTCCTTCGAAACACCAATAAAAAGTTCATAAAAAATATATCCTTCAAAATTACCTTTAAAAGAAACATTTTTTTAACAATAACTTTTACCAAAAATTTTCCAATTTTTTTCTTTATCTCCTATGATTTCTCAGCTTCCAGTTTTCATCTATGACTCCTTCAATCTCATTGAAAAATGTCTTGGGTTAGTAAATAGGGTGAACTCAACAAGCACATAAAAAACTAGTCAAAGATCATAACCACAAACTCTTTTCCGGCTTCTCCGTCGAGCTACTCTGAAAATCCATAATTGGTTACCAAATCGATTTTATAATGACTTCAATTCAATTCAACTATAGAGCAGCAAAAACCTTATTTTATTTCCGTGTTATGTTAAGCTGTATAACATTAACTCTTCAGGTTTGAACTGTATGAAAATTCAATAATAAAAAAAAATTATAACATTCAGTTCACTTTTCAAGTTTACGCTGTATGAAAATTCAACAGAAGAAATATTCCAAGTTGGGGTCGCTTTCCCGATATACTCTGAGAAAAAAAAATTAACTATTTTTTTCTGAACAATTCCCCATTTATTTGCTTTGTGATATGTAAAATCGATCCTGGCACCTCCTATCTTTCTGGAAAACAATTTCATATGTGAATTATTTCCCAAAATAATTTCTCTAGCTATTTGAATCAACAGCACAATTTATTCGTGGCTGAATGAAAATCATCAATGTTATTTCCCTACTTTGTGGAACACAAATCAGTTTGCCAAACATTTTTCGACCTCTGAAAAATTATCATTTGTTCCTCTGAAACTTTATCCCAATAATTCCACCTTTCTTCCTTCAAGAGTTATTCAAATAACTCACCTAGAGAAGTTTTCAAGAATCTACAACTTCTGGTCACCATTTGTGAAACAAGCCAAAAGATATTGACTGTTTTTTATTTTAATTACCGACAACTTTCAATATTTTTCCTTAAAAAAAAAAATCTAGAAAATGTACGAACTTGAAATCAATTCGTTTACCCGATCAGATAACATAATGAAATTTCCCATCCTTACTTACATAAAGTATAGTCACACTATCTTTTTCTAAAATGTTTCTACATATAATATTCACATATCATAAAGGCAGCCGCTGTCACCAGGAAAATGGATTTTTCTACACACAACACCAATTTTGATAGAGTGTTTCTATATTATAATGTCGGATCAGATTCGTGCTTTCGGCTCAATATGCCAGGTCTTTTTTGAATAACTTAATTTTTCATCATATAAAATAGTACTTTTTTGTCTTTTGTCTCGAATAGCTTTTATTCAAGAGACAATAGAACTTAATGACTGACTTTCGCCTTTCAATTGAAATGATTTGATTGGACTCAATTTCCCTTCGGTTGAGAAAATATTACACAAAATCAACTTCAATACATGTATTAACAAAACAAAATGTCAAAACTATGTTACAGCTCGACGCTTGTCGAATAAAAAAAATGTCAATCAAAAAAATTAAATGTAAAATAAAATCACTTCACTTTTGAGAATGCAAAAAACAGTTTAAAAATATTTCATATCGGTTCTAATAGAGGGCTCGTATTTCCGTTTCATGAAGTAATTTTCTATCATTGAAATATACAATCGGTTTTTCCCGTAGCTCTCATATTTGGTTGCTACCCGTGTAACCGACATTTTTCCATAATTCTTATAGTTTAGGCCGTTCGAGACCATTCTCAAATTCAATAGACGAATACCCTGTATACTCTATCATGAATACCCCTAATTGTAATTAATTGT
This sequence comes from Gonioctena quinquepunctata, assembly GCA_018342105.1. Lineage (NCBI taxonomy): Eukaryota > Metazoa > Arthropoda > Insecta > Coleoptera > Chrysomelidae > Gonioctena > Gonioctena quinquepunctata. The sequence goes on from JAFIRS010002745.1 coordinate 101,902, forward strand.
GCATGGGGTTCACCCCGTGAATCAATAATTGAAAGCTGTGCATCAAGTTGATTTTTTTACTTATAAGCCAGCGACTTACCCTTGTATTTCCCATTTTTCCTTTCAGTTTCGGATATATTTCCCATTTCCCTCGTAGCTGTCTGTGGACACTCAAATCAAATTTCTAATTTCAATACCACGTCTTCCGAACGGACGATTGAAACCAAATTTTCCGCTAATTACTCGTGAAAGTTCCTCCCGAGGAACCATCATGTCAAAAAACGATTTTCTTTGATCTCCGGCTAGCGAAACATGTCCGCCGCCCGTATAAAAGAGCGACGAGTCCAAAATGAGCCTTTGCCGCCTATTCGAAACACCAAAATTCGGTTTTTTCTGGCAAATCCAAGAACTAGGGCAATAGCCCTGATGGCTCACGCCAACGGAACCCGCGACTGCTTCGCGACGCGGTTTCAGATCGACTCCCCATGGAACTCTCAATATTTTTATTCAAAACCCAAGTCAAGCGCAAACTGGCATTATCATTTGTTACAAAATTCCTTTCGAGACGAGGAATATGATTCAAAGTCCACTCTTTCGGCTCAACAGCTACTCTAGCTTCTCGTGTATTCTGCCGACTGGACAGAATATTGCCCGCCGTGTTGAATCAATGATGCTTTGTTAGACATTCTCAGACGAAACCCAGTTACAACAATTCTGCATATCTGTAAATGGCAATGAGTTCAAAATGAATGCATTTATTCGTTCGGCAGAAATATATGTTTTTATCCGAGCAAACCCATTCGGGTGCTTCGAAATATGAGCTCTCGTTTTCATGTTAGTTTCATGAATTAGGAACCAAAATTATAATAGCTTACCCTGGGACCAATAAAAAAAACAAAAATTCCCACAGGGTGTTACAATGATGAGGGGTGGTAGACCGAATCCCCCATTCTTATTCTCCATATATCGTGGCCAATAAACATCTATATATCTATCGACATTCATTTGTTTCAACAACTATAGGAACTTAGTCCAACTGATAACCCGACTGTATCCAAAGATTTGTAAAATTAAAAAAATCACAATTTATCTCCATGAAAATTTCCAGGAATAATTTTTAAATATTAATTTTATGATCTTTCACAATCGAAACCAACTTATCACTCAGAATGAGATAAAACTAGATATAAAAAATTACCACTCACTCCATTTCAATCTTCTATAATCTGCACCTAGAAGAACATCTTCCAAGTTTTTGATTTCCAACTTCAGTGGTTCTTCGTACATTGATGAGTCACTCTTTCATTTGATTTTCTATAGTTCATGAATTGTATAATGCTGCCTACAATGATGATTTCATATCTATCGTAGAATCAGCATAAGATGAGCTTTTTGGAGACCGGCGAGAACTTATGTACACAAAAGTGGCAAAAATATTCATGTTTAGCAATGTTCATCTTTAGACAAAAGCAGTCTCACTCATTCAGTATAATATTTCTACAAATATATTTTGAAACAAATTTTTATACAAATTATGTTGATCAAAATATCCGTTCTTCTATAGGTAATCAACATATTTTTGATCAGCCCTAGAGGGATTAAACCCAAGGTTAAACTTCATTATAGAGATAAACGAAGTGAACTCCTGGGACCGCACTTCCACTCAGAATGATGAACCTCTTTTCTCCATTTTTACAGCTATATTCGATATTTTCGCAATAAATACTTATAACCACGACTAACATTTTAGTTGAAATATAACTGAATTTTTACCCCTGTTACACCTCAGGAGATCTTTGAGATAATATATAAAAAACAAAAATAATTGAATATATAGCTCTGCCTCTGTCATTGCACTGCCTCTGTCTGAACTAATGAATATCTCAATTGAAACTGGTCAGTTTCTGGAAGAAGTGAAAACTGGACTGGTTACTCCTATCAACAAACAAGATGACCTCCTGAGTATGGACAACTACAGACATATAACTGTTTCAAATATGATTTGTAAAATTGTCGAGGAATATACTTAAACTAAAATGATTATTCACCTGGATAAACAGAATATTGTAACAAAATGTCAAACCGGCTTCTACCCTGGGCAATCAACAGAAGGGGCAGTCTATGAATTTATCGAATCTATATATAAACAACTTGATAATAAAAAAATTGCTGGAACACTATTCTTTGATCTCACTACAGATTTCGTGGAAACGTGCTAACTTGGCTGATGTCATATTTGAGACTCAGGAAAATAGCAGTAAAAAAAATCAAACTCAGTCAAATGAGGCAATTGTCAACCTGGGTGTTCCAAAGGGTTTTGTACTGGGTCCACTTATATTTATAATGTCCATTAATGACCAACCAGAATTTATGGAAACGAAGTGTAAGGTTATATATGCGGACTATGTTACCTTTGCAACTTATGGCAATTTTTCTGAACAACTGACAGATAACTCAAGTGTACTATATAATAAATACACCGAATGGTGTTTGAACAATTATCCGATTCTAAATCATGGGAAAACGGTTCCAATGAAATTTAACATAACAAATGATCCCAACACTTCTTTTGATATACATACTGAAAATATTAATTTGACTTTCTCTGAGACAAAAAAATTCTTTGGAACCTTTCTCGACACATCACTCTCTTTTCAGGCATGTACTGATCATATATCAAAGGGGATATGTAGCAGCTACTGTGCGATCTCACAACTTGACAATATACTCTCCTAACAACAACTAATGAATATCTACATACTCTCAATTATCCTATAATAACTCTCCCCTGTATCTTTATCTACAAGAACATCCTATTCGTTGAGAATAATCTGAAAGACTTCATTTGAAGTGCTGACAATATCAACTATAAGACAAGGCATGGCAATCCTCTTCGCATACCGCCTCATCGGTCCATCTTATACTGGCATACTACTACTACCAAGCTCTATAAGATAAATCTACAATTCTAATGTATTCAAAAAATCTCTCAAAGATCTGCTGTGGCAATACTCATTCTATAATCTCAATGAATTTATGGAATGTAGTTTTCAACACAATTGTAATCCTTTATATATTTATCTATGATATAACATATTTTATGTATTCCCTTTTCACTACTGACTTCTTCTAATATCATGTAAATGGCCTCAATGAACTAAAATATCATTCATTTATTTATAGTTAGTTCTTTTGTAAAGTATACCACGAAATTGTAGTATACAAATTATGTTTCTGGTATCCATTATCATATATTTGCCGACTGACTAATAATATATAATATAGTAGGGAACCCATATTGGATTCCACATTATCAAAAGTCATTTCGAAAAAATAGAATGAAAGGCAAGAACAATCTATAATTTTCACCCTTGGATTCCACTTCTATATTATTCGGAGACGAATGTAATCGACTCAAAGAGTTTACGAACTGAAAAGTATTTCGTAACAAAAGTTCATAAGTTTTGGTTGCTCCATTGGTGTATGGACGTTTGTAATTAAATTTTTATTAAAACAACCCTTCGCGACTGCAAACTTTTATGAGAAATTGAATTAAAAGTTAACTTGACTTTATGTTCTGAAATCCCGGCTGAAAAATATGAAAAAACTGGTAGCAGATTCCATTTAGGAATCGAAGTGGTAGCGAACAATTTTAATTGATAAATGGATTGGGTTTCTTTTAACATCCCAGCTTAGGATATCACAAGGAAGAAGACTTCCAGAGTTTGAAATGTTAGATTTGAATATTTTCCAGACCGATTGAGGGAAGTATGGAATATATACTAGTGTTCAGAGGAACGGATATTCGTACACACGACAATTGTGGTGAGTCTTTCAATTCAAAAATGAACTTTGAACTTGTAGAGTACGTTCAAATTCCAGATTGGTACATTTGATTCGAAAATACAAAGCTCTTGGAACAATGTTTATCGCCATTCGTCCGATACAAATTTCAATTGATTCAAAAACATAATTTTTTTATAAATTGCTATTTCTATAGTTTTTCAATTTGTATTACTCCTGAAACACATTTCTTTTCATCTCTCTTGGAAAAAAACACCAAATTTTCAGATACGGTTCAACACGAACTTTGCAAATTCAAAATAGTCATGATGGCGGTTACTAATTCGAAAATAATAAATATATGTATATTCATATATGACAAGGTGTTCTCAAAGGTGAGTCATCTTCTTCAACAAGATCTAGAATTCATCAAAATGAGTGATTTCACGAAAAATCACCTATATGGAAGTCACAGAATGGCAGAGGTATCGTCAATACAAAATTGGTGTATATTGCAGAAAATGAAAATATGGTTATGTCCAGAGCTTGTTTCGTGAGGGTTTCAAAACACGCCCGCTAAGATAAAGACTGCGGCCAGCGATGTTAGACAGTAGCCACCCTGCCTGTCAGTGACGCGTGGTTGAATCAGCTGATCCAAGAGTTTTTTTCTCAGGTGTTGTTTTTTGTTTTTTTTCCCCAAATATTTGCATATTTACGCTTACAATCGAATCATTAAACTGACGGGGATCGCAAACAAAGTGCAGCTCATGATTTATTGACTGTATTTAAGATTGTATTGAAATCCAACACTCCGAATATTCGTGAATTTACAGTTTCAATATGGAGTCCATAATAGAACGATAAAAACAAGTAGGATGACCTGTTATACCCGAAAAAGCTGATATTGAGGAAGAAATATTGGACATTGTCGAAGGTAATTCATCAATAGATTAGATTATGTTCACCAGCCCAGTGAAACTGTCAATTCACGATGAAGAGAAATTCCCTTCAAAGTTTTGTGATAAGTGATGTTCAAATGAGCCTGTGCAAATTGTCAACCCACAGTTGAGTACAGAAGACGATATTACAGGAGCCATTTCATCCATAACATTATTGTATGCATTATAATCTCAAAATCGCCCTGCAAGAGTTTGGTCTTGACTTCCGGCCATCCTGGGAGACAGAGTTGAGATTTGGCATTGATTTGGTGTCCTCTTACTCATAGAAGAGGACGAACGCTTCACCATTTATGAGGGATTCTGGTGATGTCGGTGATACTCTTGAGTCAGTGTACTCGTGCCATGTGTCTGCATAAGGGTGCCACAGTAAGCCGTGTAGTGTCCGCTATAGAATGTTCCACTATATTGGACACATCATATAAGTTGTAGCGACATGGAGTTATATTATCTATTGAATAATTACTCACGTCTCATCCTTCAAGAGAAAAGTCCATGGTGTCATTTAATTTTCCCCTGAATCTTTCCATCAGGGAAAATTGTTTCAAGTCAATAACCAATATTTTGGGGAATTTACGTATAGATAATGACTTTGTGCATTTGATCCTTTCCTTACATTTACAACAAGTTGTTTTCTGTTCACCATCCAAAGTTTTTTCGTTAGTAGATGAATCTAAACATTGTGACAGTCTGAGCTGGTCAGTTTTCTGTGGAATATGGAGTGAAAGGTCCCAAAAGGGGTCAAAAGTGACCAGAACACTGGCCACAGAAAGTAGAATTCAACATTGATTTCAGTTGACCAACAAGGTTATCAACAATTTTTGAGTTGTCCATTCTTATATATATTGACCAAGAGTCCTGTGCTTTTTCATGGTCGCTTAATTTCTCATCAATTTCTGTCTGGATAAGTTTGTGCTTTTCTAGCACTCTGTTTACCTATTCAAAAAATTTGATTGTTGAAGTTGTATCAATGAATTATTTAAATATATATATTTATTTAATGTTTTATATTTCAATTGGATATCCAATAAATATCTGAGAAATTCTTGAGCGTCCTGTACCCCATGAAACAAGGTGTGAATCTTTGTATTTGGCTTTTCAGAAAAATAGTATTCACCACCCACCCTATCAGTCGAATCTTCCAACCAAACTTCTTTTATCACTACCGCAAATAATTTCATTAAAGCACCCTCCGTACGCACCCTTCGTACGATACTCGAACAACCATCTGGTATTCGATAAACATTGTATTATGCTATTCATGAAGCAGGTGTTGCCAATGTTTTTCAACCCATTAATTCCGAAAATTTAAGCGTTTTCATGCACAAGTGGAATGATGGTGTTGTAGTTATAACTGCAGATATCACTGATGCTGACATCATAGGAATAGTCTCTACCAAACAGTCTCCTATCACGTCGTTCCATCAGAATGGTATTTTTCTTCAATTTATCAGGGCATTTCCGTCTTTGAATAGACGGTTTTTGAGGCTGTGAGAAAATTTCATCCGTTTTTCGGGATGAGGGAAGTGTACCCAGAACTGATGCGGCGTTTCCTCTACTTATGAATCAGAGAAGCATATGACCTCTAGAATCATAAGTACACTTTATAATTTCCTCCTAATTTCTTGGCATATGTGTCAATTACCACTGGGTGGAATGAGCAAAATTCTTCTATATTTGAATATTTCCAAATTTTCAATTTCTCAGCAGAAGTTGCTGCAACACCTTTCACAATTGAGGTCTTAATAAGATGGGAGGCTGCCACAGTATTATCTACACATGCGGAATCCCAAACCAAAGGCTTCTCGAGTTTCCGGGGTATAGGAGTCATTCCGTCGTCTCTACTTATTCCAACAGGTGCTAATACTGAGGGAATTTCTGCAGTTATGAGGGCTCGTTTCATCAGATCATTCACAGCATGGTGTCTCAAAAAACGACCCGAACTGAACTTGCAGCTCAAACCATGTGTTCCCTTTCTCTTCAACAATAGATACACATCTACATCTATGGCTCACACAAAGCGATGTACCCAAACGAAGGCCAAATGCAATCCTGAACGATTGGTCGTCTAATAGAGTACCCAAACCACTCAACATAGACACTCCAGCCCTGACGCAGTTTGGAGCCTTCTGTAGGAGGTTTCAGCAACCTAATCCCATTGAACTGCGCCAACCGATAACCCCGGAAGAAGTTCGGAAAGCTCTACAGGGCTCGAAGAACTTTGCTGCTCCAGGCCCAGACGGGTTGTGCAACTTGTGGTGGAAGAAGTTCCCCAGTACCCACCACCACTTAGCCAGAGTTTTCAACTCGTGGCTTAGTGGAGAGCAGCAGATTTTGGCTTGGTTTGTCGAGGGGTGAACCGTGCTAATCCCCAAGAACGGAAATTTGTCTGATCCCAAGAATTACAGACCGATAACATGCTTGAACACGTGTTACAAATTGTTTACGCGCATTTTGTACACGCGAATACTCCTCGCAGTTGACACGGTGTACGAACGGATATATGAGCAGAAAGGGTCAAAGAAAGGTGTTGCTGGCTGTAAGGAGAACCTGCTGATTGATAGATGTATCACGCAGGACTCCGTGCAGTATAAGCGCAACCTTTCGATGGCCTGGATCGATTTCCGCAAGGCATTTGATTCAACATCGCATGAGTTGATCTTGCACTTTCTCAGATGCTTCGCGGTACCCGATCAAATAGTGAGATGCATTGAACAGTTGATGCCACTCTGGAGGACTTGCTTCACCATAACATCAGGTGGAGCCAAAGTCCAAACGGAGCAGGTTATCTTTAGGAGAGGTGTGTTCCAAGGGGATTCCCTCAGCCCCCTCCTTTTTTGCATCTCACCTATGCCCATTATCCGTTGCGCTCAGAAAAACCCGTGGTTACAACTGTGGCCCCCCCGGAGACCGAAGGCATGAAGTCACCCATTTATTTTATATGGATGACCTGAAGCTTTATGCTTCGAGTGAGGGAGATCTCCAGCAATCTCTGAGGGTGGTGCAAGAGTACACGCATGCTATCGGTATGGAATTCGGGATGGATAAATGTGCACTGGTTCATCTCAGAAGAAGACGATGCGAGGATTATGGAGAGGACGCGCAGCTGGTAGATGGAAGCATCCTCCGCCATCTGGATGCCGGAGAGGCGTATACCTACCTAGGAGTGCAACAACGTTGCACCCAAGAGGTAGTGGCGGTTAAAAACGCTCTCCGCGGCAAGTATCAGCAGAAACTCCGGCAGATCTGGTCATCAGAACTGTCGGGCATGAACAAAGTTTCTGCCACCAACATGCTTGCCGTTCCGATACTGATCTACTCCTTTGGGGTAGTGAAGTGGACCCTGGAAGAGCTGCGCGGAAACGACGTGAAGACTTGCAAAATGATGCACCTACATCGTAGTTTGCATCCAAAATCGTCCGTTCCACGGTTGTACCTCCCCCGAAAACAAGGAGGCCATGGACTCCTGAGTTTGGAGTGTCTACACAACAGGATGGTGCTGGATGGAGCCTGTAAAGTCATCAGGAGCTTGGATCCCCTTCTCTGCATGGTCAAAGACCATGAGATCGCAGGGAAAGGAGCGTTTCTTTTCAAGGCAGCAATCCGTACAGCCGATGAACTCGGTCTTGTATTCGACACCGAGCGGGATATCCAAGACTCTATCACCGAGTTGGAGCCCGCTCGAAGGAGAGTCCACATAAAAGCTGCAGAGAATACTGTACATCTGCAGCTCCACAAGGACAAGCCGATGCATGGAATCTTCTACAAACATATTGAAGACCACGGCTTATTCGAAAGGCTGACCTTTGCTTTTCTTAGGTCAGGTGGACTCAAGTCGGAGACTGAGGGATTCATCATGGCTTGCCAGGACGATGTTTTCAACACTCTCCTCTACCGAAGACGCGTGATGGGTATAGAGGTCCCTGACACGAGATGCAGGGCCTGCCGTGGAGCGCCTGAGACCATCATGCACTTGCTGTCAGCATGTACAGCATATACGGTCTCAGCCTATATCCATCGTCATAACGCGGCGTTACGAGTGCTGTATTACCATTTACGACACTCGTACGGTATTGATGAGACACCAATGCTGTCCTACGCTCCGGGGGATATCGAGTCCGTTGTGGAGAATGAGAAGTGCCGAATTTATTGGAACTACTCATTCCCCCCCTCAGGCAAATACAAGCCAACAAGCCTGATGTAGTCCTCTTCGACCGCGAGCAGAAAACGATATACGTCATAGAGTTTTCGGCTCCGGGCGAGACGAATATCGTGCGAAAAGAGGACGAGAAACGGACGAAGTATCGAGATTTACTCTTCGAGCTCCGCAGACTCTATCCAGACCATTCTGTAAAGATAGTGGTTCTGATTATAGGCGCCCTTGGTGGAATGATGCCAACGCTACTCTCAAACCTGGAAATTATACCGGCATGCCGTAAATCGGCAGAATCTCTAGCCGGCCGCATGCAGAAGGCACTCATTCTCGGATCGTTACGTCTGCTCAGAACACATGATTCTCGGACCCAATGATCTCTCACCTCACGGGTGTGGGGAGAGGTCATTGGTTTATGTAACCAGCGCGCCCTTCCGAATGGGTCGGAGCTTCGGAAGTAAGGGCCTGACTGGTAGTGTTTAAAACGAAAAAATAATAATAATAATAATATACTTTATTGTCATTAAAAATAAATCTTGTGGACAAAGCTTGTGAAAAATAAATATAAATGTAAATATAGAAATATGAAATGTAAATATGAAAACACCTACGGAAAAGTAAAGTTAGAACATACACCATAAAGTTCATCGTCGAATTTTGTATCAACATGGTTGTGTGCAGTTTTGTTCAAAAATATGATCAAAACTCATATAATAAACATATAAACATATATAATTATATATAATATTACATAAATGAACACACCTATTACACCAAACAAGCGAACATTAATATCCAAGCAAGAATATGAACAAAAATTGTATATAACATATATTCAAATATGCACAATTTGTCACGTGAATTTATTTCCTGGGAAGAGTAACTTGATTCCAGGTATTTCCATCAAATCAATTATGAGTTATTTGTTCCAAAGAATTGTGCAATATCGAATCAAAAAAGTTATTTCTGGCATTGCCAAGTTGAACTGCATCTGAGTATATATAATAATTTGGGAATCGATGAACAATTTCTGAGAAGAAAATATGCTTCATGGGATACAAGTTCATCAAGTCGGGAAGAATTGAGAGTCTTTGTTTTCTGTATAAGGCAGCCTGATCAAAATCCTGACATAGGAGGTGCTCCCAGTGATGTCCAATCCTTCTTCTTGATCATTTTGATACCTGGAGCAATAGACTCAAAATTCTTGAAGGACATATTCCCAGAAGTAAGAAGTTCGCATTCGTTGAAAATTGAGTCTAAACCAGAATTTCTGACTCACGAATGATTCTACAGAATTATTCGTGAACAATATCTCTATCCACACTAATTGATCCATCAAGGTACCAATAGTTGAAAGCAGGCTTTATCGATTTGGTAATCAGTCTATGGTTAGACAAAAAAGGGCTGGGCCTAGGGGATCTCTTCGTTGTACACCACGTTCTGACATAATAACCTTCTCACCAAAGTTGAGATACGTCGGTATTTGTTAACATTGCTTGATGAAGGAAAAAATATTGCGAATCACTTTTTCAGCTTTCTGCAGAACTACACATCTTTTCAGTGAATTTGAAGCGTTTCTAAAATCCAGTTTAAGGAAAACTTGGGAAGATGAATCCGGATGTTGATTGAGGAAACGTCGGACCCCATGAGCAACTACTTCGCAAGCTCCTGGAGCTCCAAAGCCGACTTGAACTGGTCGAAATGAATCACTTTATTGTGATGACATACTCATACATGATAATTTTCCCGTAAGTCGGCGATAAATTGTGCCTACGGCAATTGGACGGATTCCGCCACATTTTTTCTTCAAAGCAATTGAAGACGCACCGTAAAGAATTGGTCATATTTCTAGATTAACCTTATCCGATGACATTAAATTACATAAATTTGTTAGTGGAGACATACGGTTCTCACTTTCACAACCAGACCTCCGTGACATGAGATGAGAAGGGTGATAAGGTCTCCAAGAATCCAATCCTCCCACGAAGCAGTTTCGGAAAGATTTGATTGCTTCAATAATTTATTTTTCTGTAACTTTCAGTGTTGTGAAATTTTCAAACCCTATATTAGAAGATGTCATGTGGGTGTTTTGACTGGAAAACCATTAAGGTAGAGTAAGATGTCTAAAAATCATGGTGTATTCACTTATACCTGTGAAATATTGGGATAAACTGGGGGACACCAGCCCACTTGATAAAAGGAGTTATCTAGAGTTTCAGATGGCGCCGACGTCGTTTCTTGTCATAATTCAATAAACTGCAATTACAGACCACACAGGGTGTTTTTGTGATTTGTGTCTCTGATCCGTTCTGTGATTGTGCTTCTGTCGCCTTTATGGTTATGTCAATTCGTTGTGAAATATTTTGAGGTTGATCGATCGATGTAACATATTCCAGAACAAACTATTATATGTACTTATGTCAGTGTTATATAGAATTTTCGAGAGGTGTTCCGAAATAATTCTACATCAACAGAAAACCCACCAATGGGATTCAAGAGAGTTTGTGTGGGAAACGTGATGATATTCAATGAAATGTAATGGCAGAAATTGGAAAAATATAATTTCATATGAATTTGTGAATAGTATGCAAGAGTTAGAATTAGATATGACTCATAAAATCATTAATATTAATAAGAACAGCAAATAATTAGGTAGGAAGTGATACAAATTCGGAAATCTGTGAAAAAATGAAAATTTGTGAGTGTTGCTATGGATCATGATAACAAGTTTGAGAGGAGATTGGAAAAAGTTAAAGAAGGGAAGCCACGTAGAAAATTTCAAGGGAAGCAATATAGATAATACAAAAAACCTGATTTTTAAAATTCCCGAACGATAAATTCTTGAAAAGCAGAACTGAAGAAGTAAATAGTCAATAAAAATTCCACCTACCTGATCTAGAGGATAAATCTCTGAAGGAGTGCAGGTGAGCTGTCATTGAGATCCCAGAAATACGTCCACCGGACTGGAAACTTCAAAAGAAAGGCAGCAACAAGGTATACTAATATCCGAACTCATCAAAGTGCTACTTCCACATTAAACCAATAACCTTTACGTGTCTAAACCACTGGTTATATTGCTTTGGGTTAGACTTTCATTAAATTCTATAAAAAAGACTGATAATAAGTTCAAACTTTCTTCTTCAATCTTTCATTGTCACAAACATCCAAACTGCACTATTTTATATCATTGTTTTGCTAGTATAAGGTAGCTATCGCAGAGTAGGGTAATTATAAGTTGATTTGAATAAAAACCAACAATTTGATTATTCTTTGCCAAACTGGTGTTTGTTTTCCAATTTCTAACCTCACTTTTCTCCACTGAACAGCTTCTCTTATCGAATCGTCAGTTCCATAGTAGGCAACACCGATTACAGGAACCGGCTACTGAGAAAGAGTGATTCATGTTCATAGGCGTACCTGACTGAGCTGGGATAAGGTAAAAGGGTTTCAAAAAGGAAAAGGTAACATAACATAGCCGATATTTTTCATTCGTTATGATAGGGTTTCAGAAATATAATCTATGAAATAAATTCAGAAAAACATATAGAAAATTCAAATCAATAACCAACCCATCATTACAATTGTCGCCAACGTGGAGCTGAATTGTCAAAATAAGAATAAGAAGCAAATTGAAATTGAAAACAAAAATAATTTTCGAATTCAAAAATATTTATAGAGAAAATAAAAAAGTTGTTGACATTTCAGAATTTTTGCATTGACATATTTCTATAAGTGTGGAGAAAATGGATTTTATTGATGGTAAGGAAGTTGGTTTGGATGAAGGTGCAGAAGGTAGAGAGAGGGGGGATCAGGAACAAGGAGAGAGTAGTAATGTGAGAGGGAGTGGAATAAAAGGTGAAAGGACAGGAAGGGACAGTGAGCTTCAAAGATTCATGGATTTCATGGTAAAATGTTTGAAAGAAAACACAGATAATATAACAGAAAGTACGAGAGATTTCATGAAAGAGAAAAAAAAGAAAAGAAAAAAAAAATAAAAAGATAATACGTTAAAAAATTTAAAAAAAAGACAATAATAACGAACTTATGGCTAATATGAACGTTATTTATAAAAAAATTCAAATGCAAAGGGGAAAAATAAATAATAAAATAAAAAATGAAAAAAAAAAGAAATAATTATAATAAAATGAATGACATGTACGTGGCTAACAAAAAATTTGAGTTGCAAATAGGGAACATAAATGAAAGAATAATAGTAATGCAAATCAATGAAATGAAATTTATATTGAAAAATTTTGAAATAAAATATATACTTGTAGTGATGAAACAAGCAAGATTCCATGGAAGGAGAGACAAATAATAAATAGAAAAATTAGGTAATAATAAATTATAGCTTAACAAATTCAATACGTGAGTTGAGGAATAACAAAGTAAAAGAGTGAAAAAAAATAATTTGATTGATAGGTACTGTTTCAGAAACAATTGAATAAAATGAAATAAAAGGAAAATGGAGGAAACAAAACAACACATGAGTTGAAATTTTAAGAAAGAAAACAATAATTTTGAATAACAATAAAAAATACTGAGGAACAGGGAAGTTGATACAATTATTGGTAAGATCAGTTAGATGAAGTAGAGAGAAACCAAATAGATTATAGAAAATGGAAAATATAGAAAGGAAATTTTAAAGAAGATGAAAATATTTTGTGTATAAAAAGAATCTGCAGAAAGAAAGTGGAAAGATAATAATAATAATACTAAAGAAGTATATTATAAAAAATATGAAAATGATGTTGATAATGAAGGTATTTTAATAAATCAAATAAAGATATATTAATGTATTATAAATGAATATAATAAGTTAATTATGTGTGAATAATGAAAAAGCGAAAGGGTATGTACACAAAATGAAAGTAAATAATTTGAGAGATTCAGATTAATAAAATGTCCAATTGAATATAAATACAAAGAACAACTAAAGGAGAAGATAGGAAAATGTTAAAACAGAGTATAATTGGGAGGAGTACCAGTAATTATAAAATCAAATGAATATAAAAAAATATATCAGTATAAGATAATCATAAAATTAAGAATGCCACATATGATGATATCTTGGAAAATTTTCTCTCTTGATTTGAAGAGAAGTCAAAAATCTGGTTTTGTCTGGAACAAAAGAACGTAGTATTAGTAGTTGTGAATAATGAATTAATATTAAAATTTTACTAGCGAATATTAAAATATTGAATATGACTTTGGGGAATTTGTTATGTTAGGAAATGTTGTTGAATAATTAAACATATAATTATCATTATTATGATCAGTTATTTTTATTATCATCGTTAATGCTATAATTTTTACAATTTTATCTACCTTTCTCCAATACTATAGAACTTTATACTAGGCTCCAGTCGATACATATGTATGAAGAGGGCATTCCTGAAGTAGTTCTGATATCAAAATTATATATCCAACGGATTATCTAATAAAAATCCACGATTAAACCATATCAAAATTGAAATTTATAGCAAACATTGAATTGAAGTAAGATCAACGTATAGATAAGTTTTGAACATCCTGTATGACAATTCACATCAACAGAAAACCCACCAATGGGATTCGAGAGAGTTTGTGTGGGGAAAGTGATGATATACAATCAAATGTAATGGAAGAAATTGAAAATATATAATTTTATATGAATTCGTGAATAGTATGTAAGAGTTAGAATCCACAAAATCAATAATATCAATTATAACAGCAAATAATTAGGTAGGATGTGATACAAATTCGGAAATCTGTGAAAAAAAATAATTTGTGAGTGTTGCTATGGATCATGATAACAAGTTCGAGAGGAGATTGAAAAAAGGCAAGAAGTGAAGCCACGTGGGAGATTTCAAGAGAAGCAATATAGATAATACCTGTTATTAAAAATTCCCGAACGAGAAATTCTTGAAAAGCAGAACTGAAGAAGTGAATAGGCAATAAAAATTCCACCTACCTAGTCTAGATGATGAATCTTTGGATGAGTACAGGTGAGCTGTCATTGAGATCCCAGAAATACGTCCACCGGACTGGAAACTCCAAAAGAAAGGCAGCAACAAGGTTTACTAATATCCGAACTCATCAAAGTGCTATTTTCACATTAAACCAATAACCTTTACGTGTCTAAGCCACTGGTTATATTATTTTGGGTTGAACTTCCATGAAATTCCATAAGAAAGACTGATAATGAGTTCAAATTTTCTTCATCGATCTTTCATTGTCACAAACATCCAAACTGCACTATTTTATATCATTGTTTTGCTAGTATAATGTAGCTATCGCAGAGTAGGGTATTTATAAGTTTTGATTTGAATAAAAACAAATAAGTTGATTATTCTTTGCAAAACTGATGTTTATTTTTCAATTCCTAACCTCACTTTTCTCCACTGAACAGCTTTTCTTATCGAATCGTCAGTGCCATAGTGGGCAACACCGATTACAGAAACCGGCTACTGAGAAGGAGTGATTCATGTTCATAGGCGTACCTGACTGACCTGGGATTTGGTAAAAGGGTTTTGAACAGGAAAAAGGTAACATAACATAGCCGATATTTTTCATTTATTATGATAGGGTTTCAGAAATATAATCTATGTTATAAATTCACAAAAACATAAACAAAATTTGAATCAATAACCAACCCATTATAAGAATATATATATATATATATATATATATATATATATATATATATATATATATATATATATATATATATATATATATATATATATATATATATATAAAATGAAAGAACTTTGATGGACATAGCCCTCAAAGAGAAGTGTTAACCGTAGACACGTGTTTCGTGCTTTTGGCCCTCACCAGTGTGGTGAAAACACTTGGTGGTAAACGACACAAATCAACGGAGTCAACAAACAGAAGCCAGCCGCACATTTGTGGCTAACGACGATCTGAAACTGGTTGAGCATACTGATACAACTCTTTTCGAAATTCCAAATGTGAATTTGAAATAAAGATGAATCTTTTCCTTCGAGTAGAGTTTCAGAGAATCTTTGTCGAATAGGTTTCAAAAGTGTTTCCAACAATTTTTAGCAAAATTATTGCGACTGATATTTTGTTATCGAGTTCTTCATAACGAAGGAGAAATGTCCACTAAACTCCCGAAACTTCATGAAAACGAGATTTCCAAAAAAATGTGTAAATTATACGGCTTCTTGGTATCCACCACATGTTACCCTGTTCGACTCTTCGACTAGGCACCCATTGCATTTAATTGCACAAATAATTCAGACAAGATTCCTGTAAAAATCCCCGTCACACTGTTGCACATTTCACGTCTACTCCAAAAGCTATACTGACTAACTAGTCTATAATATTACATTTCCGCTCGAACTAAAATGATTGTTCTGCGAAACATCACTCGTATACTTGTTGCGTTATACACCATTTTCGAATGTTCGTTAGTTTCCATCCTCCGACGAGGAAATGAGAAGTTAATGTGATTTCGTACGTGATGTTTCCAAAATGTGTGCATAACAAAATGAAAGTAAAAATTTGTTCCGGTTTTCATTTATGCAAATGACCATGCATTGGCGATTTTACGAACCATTCAGCCGAACCAAAATTAATGGACTATGCGATATAAACCCATTCGGAATAATCTCATCGGAATGCTTTAGTGCCAGTATATGTCGAATGAACATTTATAATGGAACCGTTGATTGCTGATGAATTGTTGGGCAGTATACCTTGAAACGTTGCAGAAAATAAATGAAAACAATTCATGTGTGGTCAATTGAAAGTGAACGTTCCAAAAATCATTATTTACTGTACGAACAAAAAATTGTTTCAATAGGTCAAACCCAATTTGGCTAGGTAATGCAAACGTAATGTTCATGTACGATAACGATCAAATGAAAGCAATCCAGAAGTTGAAAGTTGGGTCAATATTGTGTTTTTAGATCATTTTCGGAAATACTTTCAATTGACGTTCGAACATTTATTAATACAGTTTTCGACTACATCAAATATATAACGGAATTTTCTGAAATCTAAATCCACAAACTCAATTGATCAACTGATTTCAGTATTCTTGTAGAACATTGCTGTTGTTGCTTCACTATCCAGTTGACTAAAATTCAGCTTCCGTCAAGATCTAGAAAAAAAAGTTACCGTTGCTTTAATTTCCAGCTGGTTGATTTCATCTCCAGCTGGAAATCGAAAAGTACTCGTGGAGATAAGAATAACTGGTAATCATGGTAATTCAGAGCCATCAGTTCAGTGTGTGAAGAATTTATGATGCATTATGGATACATTCCGATGGCCAGTTCCAAAAACTATTGAACCTACTCAACATTTTCCAGCCTAAGAGGTTTTAAAATCACCTTCACTTTGTCATACATTTTTTGCCCTTGTTCTGAAATGATATGTCCGAATTACTTAATTTCATTTGAAAAAAAATTACCTCTGTTCTCATCCAAATGTAAATTATATTTTTGCAGTTTCTCTCGAATTTTGACGAGTCTGAACTCAAATTCTTTCATCGTATATCCTTGAATTATTATGTCGTCAAAGTAGATCGTGCTACTTTCTAGCTCTTGAACAATCTGGTCAATAACTTTATGAAATTCATTAGGTGCTATCTTGATACCGAAAAATAATCTCCGACTAACACTTTCACCTTCACTTCAACACTAACTTTGACCTTCGCTTTGACGTTGACTTCCACCTTGAGATTAACGGTGACATTGACTTTGTCATTGACATTGATATTATCATAAACATTAACTTCATGGTTTACGTTGACGTTGACTTTGACAGTCCAACTACATTGACGTATACTTCGACATTGACGTTGATATTGTTTTGGAATCGAATCGATGTCTTGTAAATCAATATTCAAAGCTCGATTCCATCTTTTTCCTTATATAGCACTACCATAATCAGCAACAACGTATAAATCATATGTATAGGAACCTGTGACTCGAATAACACCCAGTGGTTTGAATAAATGTTTGATATACTATCGAAACTGACATGCTTTTTTTTTAGTTATATTTTGTGATTTAGTTTTTCGAAATCTGTCTGTGATATAATAGTTACGGAACTTCCATGTTTCACCTTCGATAATGAAATGAAAAATCATATTTGGTCCATATAAGTTCAAAGAAGTTTTAGTGAAAATGTCGGTTATTTGATTTATAGAGAATTCTTCAGAAGAACCAGTTCGTTTCCTCCTTCGGAGAGATCAAGATACATACTGGTGATAATACATGATCTTTATTCTTGCAACTGCAACCAAGTTCTTTTACAATGGTACAATCTTGTGTTATATGATTTTCATTGATTTTGATTTGTGTATCTATTTGTTCCACTTTTTCTCCGATATTTCCCTTGAGTCGTCTGATTTGTATCCACTTGTTGTACGAATGATATTGATGAACATATATTGATATTGATAATGGAGAACATGAATGTTGTTCGGACATAACTTTAAGTTTTGGTGCAAAATTGTTTTTGAGAGAGATTATTAATTCAGCGTAATATTTTGATGCTGGTAGTTCCAGTGAAGTAGTGTTTACTTCTGTAACAGTAGATGAATTACCCTCTAATTGAGATTATCATGATGTGACAAATGTCATGACCTGTCATAGATAGCCTTTTCAATCACTGATTGAACCACATTCGTCTCAGTATTTTTGATCGGTGATAACATTGATATTTACTAGTTTGAATAAAGTGGCACCCCTAAAAACCTGGATCTGCAAAAAATTGGATGAAATTCTGGTAAATTTCCAGAAGAAGTACATTTTATATATATATATATATATATATATATATATATATATATATATATATATGCATATACCTCAATATAATATCAATCAAGATGTGATCGTTTTTGTGGAATTTATTGATCTTTCATTCAATGGCAAAAAGTTCCGAGTCAACAAATATCGAGTCTGTTTCATGATGAGTCGTGGTTTCCTTTCGACTAACTGGGATGAAAATGGGTGAGAAAAGTCGAGTTCATATCCCGACTGTATGAACTTATTTGAAGTTTCAATCATTGGGTGAATAATAACCTGGAATTGTTTCATGAACGTTCGTGCACCTTGACAACATTGTGCTAGCGAACTATGTATGAAATTAATTTATCATATAACTCATAACTCCTGAGACTGTGGGGGTAGGTTCAAAGGAAGCAAAAAAAAATAGGCAAGCATTTTGCCTATGGATATTATTGATTTCAAAAGAGATTTGTTGATCCTTATAATGATTTACACAAACCTCTCCTTGTTATTGTTCTCCTGTATTTTCTTATGATATTAGTCGAACCAGGTCCACTTTCTTGAGATATGATATGCGTTCTGAGTGGAGTGTTTATATGAAAGATGAATTGAATGTCTCGTCAGTATATCTTGTGAACGTTAGGTTCTGTAGATCTGCAATTCGGGATATTTTTCAGATATGGAGATGAAGTGATGAAATTCGTTTATATGTCCGTCATTGAATAGACTTATATTTGTTGCTTTCAAAAATCAATAATTACCATTGGAAGCATATACCCATGGATACTTATGAAAAAATACATGAATGATATATATCTAAAAGATACCTCGCCTCTTTAACTGATTTTTGTAGGGTTTCACATAAAAACATCGAGTCCACGGGGGTTCCTTCTGCAAATTGAATCTGCTCTCAATAAGATTTCTAACTAGCGGAAAATATTTTCCGAAAGCCATGTTACTAGAAATAGGACAGGTGATATAAAGTTGAGATAAATTACACAGTTAACATCTATTTTTTTTTCTTCTTTCCCCAAAAAGTAGAATAGAATACTGTTAGGGCAATTCCACTCATTTGTACCATCGATTTTTTTGTGAAAATTGCCACCAGGGGTATAATCTACCGACACCATTGATAATTTCACGAAATTTCCCTTTATAGGAAATACCCTTGAAATCTGAAAATTTAAAATGGGGTTATTTCAAGGTCTCAAGATAGATGGAGCTTCTTGAATCTCCATCCAGCAGAATGCAATACACCTGAATATTTTTCTGTTAACCCATTACCACCCACTGTACTCATTTGAGTACACCACGAATTGTTGTCTCCCAATGGAATCTTTCGGAATTTTTCGAAGAACTACTGTTTTGGTAGTATTCTGCAATATACAAGGAGCCCGTGATTCCAAGGTCCTCTTGTAAATGGGGTACTTGATGTTCGTAACAATTGAAGAAGTTTTGTAAACAAGTTGTGACACATCTCCTGTTTTCAAAACTTAGTTTTCGTATCGTATATGTTTATATTTTATTTGATGTGGTAAAGTATCTTCATAGAAATGTATTTCAGTTATTCATAATATAACGACACACATTCTTCCATTATTTCCCGAAAAAAGCTGAAAAAACGGTAGTGTACTAATTTCAGTACAATGGGAAGATATGAATAAGTGAGCCAGAAGTAATCATTATACCGCCTGGGGTAGATATGCAAACAGATGAGGAAGACTTTGACGATAACAATATGAGTAGTTTCAACTTTCCCAGTGATATTCCTGGCGAAGTAGAAGTTCAGCTTTCTTTAGATGACGAAATTCCCCTATCTGAAGTAGCTGTTAGAAGTCAAGCAGTTGTAGACAACGAAAGTGACATCCCCGATGACAACATGCCGTTATTAGTTCTATGTTCCAAGAGAGTCAAAACTTCAAGAAGTAAAAGGAGTAAAAAGGAGGAGAAGACTATGTGGATAAAAAATTACATAGGTATAAGTATGAACGGCAAAACTATGGGTTATGAAAAAAGGCTTCTGAAATGATAGAAGATGTGAATAACGATAGTCCAGTTCAGACTTTTGAAAGATTGTTTGATGATAAGGTCATGAAACTGATCGTTGAGCAATCTCATCTTTATGCTTCGTTGGAAAAATAACCATGGTTTCATGGTAACTGAAATGAAAATAAAAATATTCTCAGGAATTTAGCTGCTCTCTGGCTACCACGGATTACTCCGTGAGCCCATGTACTGGAGCGTTGACAATGATGTTTCGGTGCCGTTGGTAGCTACCAGTATGTCTAGGAATAAATTCCAAGGAATAAAGAGGTACATACATTTCGCTGAAAACACTCAATTGGATACGTCTGATAAAATGTTTTAGCTGCGCCCACTGCTGAAATTACTAAATATAAATTTTCGTCAGTGGGGAATTTTCCACGAAAATCTTCCAGTCGATGGGGCAATGGTAACATATTTTGGGCACTACTCTGCTGAACAATTTATCAGAAGAAAACCGGTGAGATTTGGATTCAAGGACTGGATACTGTGTAGTTCAACGGGCTACTGTAACTACTATGATACTCACCGTGGAGCTGAACAAAACGATGGCATGGTGGATAACAGTTTACCCTAAGGTTCTAAAGTTGTTTTAGATTCTCTTCAATGTGTAGAACGACCTTCTGATCACGTTGTATATTCCGATAACTACTTCTCCAGTCATGACCTGTTATCTGCCTCAGCCACATTTATTTGTCAGTTACAATTCATCTATGGGTGGTGTTGACTGACTCGACCAAGCAGTGAATAACTATAGAAATCTATTCGCGGAAAGAAATGGTGGTGGCCACTTTCTACTCATTCGCTAAACGTTGGAATGGTGAATGGATGGAGATTGCACCTTCCAGCATATAATGATAAAAAAATTGATTTACTTGCTTTCATCAGAAACGTGGCTTGGCATTACCTTATGTCTTATGGGGAAGCAACTTTTTCGAACAGGCAACCCCCTTCCCTTCCAATAAATATGGCAGAAGACGGCGAGGGTCACTTTCCGAAAAAAATTGAGAAACAACTGAGATGCCGTCAATGTCACTCGAGAGCAGGATGGAGTTGCCTAAAGTGTGGCGTCACTTTATGCATCGAACGTGATTGTTTCATACAATTCCATTCTGATAATTGGATATTATTCATATGCAGTGAATTTCTTAAGTTATGAGTAAAATAAAAAAATCGTGAGGTATTTTCGTATGTTTCTTCCCATGGTACTCATTTGAGTACACCACTTTTTCCAAAAACTTTTCAGTATAATTGTAACTATGAGTTGCCAACTGATACAAAAAAATCACGAGAAATGAGATAAAATATCCGTGGGAGGTAATGGGTTGAATATCACGAGAACTGAAGATTGGCAAAGACGCCTCTGGTGTCATACAATCAAAAATTGCACAAGTAGCGCATATAGGTGTGAAGTGGGTAAGTATGGTGAAGCGGTTACTTGTTCGATCACAAGAACTGGTTTCCACCGGATCGTGTTAATTCCACCTATACATATAAAACAGGCTTTATTATCGGACATAAAAGGTCAAAACCACTACTATGAGTAATATTATCTCAAAATCTTGTAGAGCCCTGATTATCAGGATGAAGCGTGGATTATTTCAGGGTCTAGGATTGGGACAAAATGATATTCATTTCTTTCTGAGGAGGTGAAACATTCCTCTTAATTTTTATCAGATTTGTATTCCAAAATTCCATAAATATATACCTGTGCCCGTTTGATAGTTGTCGTTATATATTCCCAAGGGGTGAAAAAACCCACAAAAGTAATAAAATTGCTTCAGCTCCCAAAACTGTCATATTTCATCGTTCACAGAGAAATGAGGTGATGCCTTCCAAACTTCACAGACGAGTGAGGCAAAAGAGTAATTCATTGAGTTTGTTGAAAAAAATCACCAACGCTCAATGAAGGGTAGTGTATTCAATATCTGAACGAGGAAGGGGATTCATATAGTTCAATATAACCATGCGAACAATACTCAGTGAATTGTCGATTATTTATTCATATATGTAGAGGAATATCGATCCATAAACCCCAAATGAATATTATGCCCGACGGGCGATTGGCCAACCGAGAGAGAAATCGAATTATTTCGAAAAATATAGAAAGTACTTTCCAGTAGGCTATTTCGACTGAAATTTGATGGATATATTTAACCATAGATTTCATAATGATTGTTCGTTGTTGGAAAATCCTCGAAAGAGTTGAGAAGGGAATTATCATATATGGAAAGTGTAAGTGGTTTCTAGTTTCAGTAGTGGTCGATCCATATATTTATTTGTTGAAAATATTCATTCATACTCAGGGTAACATATTATCTCGAAGGAAATGCAGCTTTGAAGTAATTATCAGCTCATCATGAGAATTGTTTGTTTCAACCTTTTCTGGGAACTATTCCATATCAAACAGCCATGATGGACATATAGAATGAACCATGGGTTGTGGGGCAGGTATTGCATGAAGAAGATGAGAATATATTTCGATAGAGCAGTAGTTTGTGGGGTCGGCCGAAAACGCCTTAAAAGCCGTTGACGAGAGTAAAACGTTGTTGGTTCGAACTGAGGGAATTTCGGGAATTTTTCATAGTTACGAGGGAAAAGTCGCAGAAGTTACGATTAGCTGAAGAGTCCAGGAAAGTTGATTTATGAGAATGTGTTAGGACTGGAAAAAGAATGGTGAGATAACATTTTACTTGTGCAGATAGTGGATATAGTAAAACTTCAGTGCACAAATCCGGGAAAGATTCGGGGAAGAAACAGAAATAGCTATGGATATCCTTCGGTATTTTTCATTTTGGGTTATGGTTTATGGTATTGAGAAATATCCGGTTTGAATAGAAAGTGAACAACTGAATTTTCGCTGTATTGAACACTAAAAACTCAAACTTTTTTTTGAAATACGTTATATCATTGGCATTTTTCAGATATATATTCTGGATATACAGGATGCCAGAAAAAATATGGCGATAGTTAGAAGGGTATGTAGTTGAAACATTTTTCCAGACCTCTATGACTGAGAACGGCTGAAGGAGGTTTGAAATAACTTGGGTATGTCCTTAACTATTTTCATGTAAGTTTAGTCAGGGTCTGGCCAACGAAATAATTCTCAGTTTGGGAAATAGTTCTTCATACCCCACTGGAAAGAGCATAAAACCAAGCGAAAGAAAGAGCTGACTCCTTCTTGCTTTTCTTGTCAAGGTTTTTATCAGAGTTTTTGTACAACTCCAAAAGATATAAATCGCTAAATTGAAATATAATCGGGGCTTGTTTCTGCTGTGTGCTCGAGGGGCTTGTTCCGACTCTGTGCCAGTGGAACTTGCTTCTGTAAAGTCTCCATGGAAATTATTATTGCTCCTTATCCTCTCAGTTCTAGTACAAGAAAGCGTATTTGTACTTTGAGCAGCAAAAAAGTTAATTTTCTGAAATATTTGTTACTTGTGACAAGCAAGTTTTCCAGTAGTTGTGAGGTAGCCGCAGTAAAATTTTTCCATGATCAATTTTCTTGAAATCAGTTCGATTTATATATAGTATTTTCCGTTTATGTATATCCTTTTAGGTGTATTATATGACCGTTTCATTTCCTCGTGATAGATTGATACACGAATAACTTCATTCAATTTTGTTGTGAATCGTTCATGCTGTACTGATATTGCGATTCCGCTTATTCATCGATTCAGTTGTGAAATTGAAAATAGCTTGTCTGAACAGGTGTACATTGGACCGGTACCAGGTATCTTGCAATAACAATAATACGGGGTTCAGAAATTTGTCCATTGGATTTTTATTTCATGTTCGTTTTTGGCAGGTGTTTGAAGTTCAGAATGAATCATAGTATCGTTGCATGTGATTGAACGTGAGATCTACACTGAAATATTGCATCCATCCCGCTGTTTTCGAGCGACAAAACCCGTTAACCAGAGATTGAGAAACCATATTGTCCACCAACACCCTGTGTCACGTTCCGGGTTGCGGTTGAGAGCAACAGTGTGTCAGTCAGTTTCTCTAGCTGCTTAAGTTCTGAGATAAGCCCAAGCGAGAGAATTGTCGTGATAGGAAAATAGTTTACATTTTTTCTTCAAAACACTTGCAGAGTAAAGTTTTCATCTGAAGGTGAAACAATCCTAAGATTAGAGTCATTTCCGTTCATGAAGGTGGTTTTGTGAAATAATTAATTATGTGAATTATAACAATTCCGATATATTTATAAGTAATAGACGTTGATGTCCCGAACGCCAAATCCTAGCCTTTTATTCATAACCAACTCCAATTAAAGTTGTGCACAGCTAGGGGTGAAACAGGCCTGTGGCCATACTAGAGTTTGGACATAGGCAAAGGGTCGGTGCGATATATTGAAATTGGTATAGTTCACACCAAGAAGCTCTGAGTATTTTTCCGAATAGAACGTGAAATATTTGAAAGTTACAAAGCAATAAATTCAAAATGGAGTGATTCAATTTCCACAGAGAAAACCAAAAATCACTTTCTGAACTTCGCTAGTAATGATATGAAAAGTGATAACCCGAGAAATACCGAGCACCCCGCAAGAGAATGGTGTCAATATATTTTGTTTCAGTAGTTTGATTTATTTTTCAGTTTTGCAAAAGTGTCTTTTGTAGAATCCATTTTATTTTTTGTTTGAATAATTGTTATCTATAGAAGTGTTACTCTGGTTACTGCCTATCGAATCTTTTTCTCATTTGGATAAATTAATTGAGGTTGCCAGACCGCTGATCTCTTATTGGGAAAAAAATTTTTGTAAGACTTGACATAACACAGTATTTGGATAATACTGTTGAATTGTATTTTTTACTCGAAATTTCATGTGGAGGGTACCTTTCCCTATTCAGGCATAAGAAGTGTTATGTCAAAAACGTCCAGGTGACGACAGCTTTGTCTGTCTAAAAGTGCGGGGACAGCTATGTTTCCAGTACTAAGTGCTGTAATCAAAGTCTACAGTCATTTGGAGATTTTAACAAGTATCAATATACCCGACCCCTGGACAATAAAATTACGTTAAAAACTTCAGAAAATCACTGGCTATTCCCAAAATCAGGGGGGTTTTGAATTTTTGTCGCCTATCAGAATCATTAAAGAATGCTAGGAAAATTTGTCATTTCAATTCATGAATGCAATAATTTGTGATGAGTGAATTTGTGATTCAATGTTTCTTTTCCCAGGGCCACATATTTTTTATCACAATTTTTTGTAGCGTCTCTATTCCTGTAATCATGTATTTGTAACATATAGGATATTTTCTGACTGACTTTCGTAATGTACATCATCAGGGTTGAAACAATTGGATTTGAGGATTTATTATCATAACCTGATTTTTCATTGTATATACGAGCTAATCGTTTTCAATTCTATGATTGATCATAATCTGCATAATATAATCAAAAAATCAACAGAATAAATACAAATGAACCCTTCTGCGAGTTTCATTCTCATCAATTCTTCCAATTTCGCCCTTCCTATGAGAACAGGTTTCTATGAGAACAAGTGACCTGTTCTATTCACCTGCTGAACAATAAGCCTCTTCTAGTTTTGAGAGAAAAATTTGCCTGGAATATTTATCTTATACTACGAAAATGTACCTTCAGGCGATTGTCGTATCTGGTAATGTTTATTTATTCCATATCCAATATTTCTATGAAATTTTCAACAAGTGTCAGGGTGGAAATTTTTGTAAAAGTAAAAAACTTTCTGAATTATATCGAAAATAATTTAGAAATATTCCAATTCTGAGGATTTGGGAAAAGTTATAAACCTGTTTTGAAAAATACTCGTAGTGTGAAAGTAACAGGATGTAGAAATGGAGAAGTTGTTGGAAATTGTAATTGAAATGCAAATCCGTTTATGAAGGAATCAAATCGAGGGTAGTCCTAAAGAGATGAAACGTTGATGAAAAAATCGTTGCTAGACAAATTATAGTAACTATATGGAATCTCATAATCGTTTTTTTCCTACCGTGTTTCAATAACTTACATAATAATGGAGCCAAACATTTATGATCCAATAGGGTGTCCAATCGGGGGAGGTAGTTGTCATGAATTATTGCTCAATAAAAATTATGAAAAAAATTAAGACAAGCTTTTATACAAATGCACTGAAAATAAAAACATATATTTTTCAATTGTTTAATCTGTGAGTAGCATATTCGAAAGCTTGCCGCGCAAGAATCTTTATTCTATATTCGCGGCAAGCTTTTGAATCTGTTACTCACAGAATAACCTAGATCAAACAATGAAAAAAATAGTTTTTCCTTTTCAGTGCATTTATGTAAAAGCTTGATTTATAATTTTTTTCAATAATTTTCATTCAGTTCTTTCTAGTCATCCATGAAATCCGTCTTATCATTGAATTCTGACAAAAATTGATAATCTCCGTCCCCAAAAAACCCACATACTAATTTTGAAAGGAATCGGGCCATAATAACAAAACACGTCACTATATTAGAGTCTTGAATTCATGACTTTCTACAAACAAATCATGATGTCCGGGACCAAAAACCCCAAAACACCAATTTTGAGTCATCATCTTGAATTCGTGGGTTTTGACAGGAAAACCTTGATCTCCGATCCTCGAAACCCCCACATACTAACTAATTTTGAATAGAATCGAACCATAATTACACAATTCGTCCGCCATATTGGAGCCGCCAAATTTCACGTGAATCAGACAACTAGAAGTGGGTCAAAATGCACTTGCAAGATTTGAAGTTTTAGTCAAAATTCATTGATTCAAGATGGCGTCCCCAAGATGGGGGACTAGTTCTGTGATTATGGTCCAATTCGATTCAAAATTGGTATGCGGGGGTTTTCGGGGTCGAAGATTATGAGTTTTTTGTCGAAATCCATAAATTCAAGATGGCGGCCCCAAGATGGAGGACCAGTTTTCTGAATAAGGTAATATTGGATTCAAAATTGGTTTGTGGAGGATTTCAAGTTCGAAGATTATGAATCCTTTGTCAAAATCTATAAATTCAAGATGGCGGACGAGTTTTGTTATTATGGTCAGATTCTATTCAAAATTGGTATGTGGAAGTTGCTCTATTAGAAATGATCAGATCAAGGCGAACTAACTAAAAGCAAAAAATTGAAATAACTAATGAAAAACTTTCAAAAGACAACCTATCATTTAAGCTTTGTATTGAAACGTATAAAATAAGTTTAAGTTGAATTATTTGGATTCAAAAAGCTTGTCGCCTGACTTGTAATAAAATTAATACTTCGATAAGTTGTTTCTTACCAACCAAGCCTTGTCTAATGAAATTAATTGGTATCTATTTTCAGGAATACTTTAAAATTAAGTACTTTGACAAGTTCTCACTTACCAACCAATCACTGCCCAATATAAAAACTGTTTAACAAAAAATTAAACCAACGAAAAAATCAACTGAAAAGCAAAAAATAAACTAATTTTGAGTTGGCGCCAACCAAACTAGCAATTGAATTAGTAAGCCGTATAATGATTGCAGCGGCACGGCGGCGTTTTTATTACTTCTTTAAAGTAATATAATGATCTTCGTTAATTGTATGTTTGACGCCGACTCGTAATTAGTTACTCACATTAGTTTAGGAACTCAATTATCATTAAGACTAAGAAGTTTCATTTTATTTTTTGCTTTTCAGTTGATTTTTTTGTCGGTTTAATTTCTTGTTAATTTTTTTTCATTTTTCACTATTTTGTGGCTAAAATCAACAAATAACTATCTATTCAATTGACTCCAGGTATCCGTTATGTTATGTCATCAAAACTACCTATATGTGTGCCAAGTTCCAATAGAATCGGTTCACAGATGAAAAACTAATAATCCCCTATTTTTTTCCCCGTATGGGTGGATTATTCCTTTCCAAATAACCCACTTTGAAGTATACCCTGTCCAATAAAAAAAGAATCAACTGAATCGTTTAACCCAGTACAAAGTTATGCGTGGTAGAATCGGTTGACGGGTGAAAATTCACTGGATGAACGATAAATATCCCCTTTTTGTCTACCCTTAAGGGTGGCATATTGTTCCAAATTCAAATGGAACCGACTTTGGAGTATATTCTATCCAATAGAAAAAATCATCAAAATCGAACTGCTCTGTAAAAAGTTATGCGTGATCATACACGAAAAAAATATATACGCGTCGACTAGAGAAACTCCTCCTCTTTTATTTCGTCGGTAAAAATTAATTGGTACCTACTTTCATGAATACTTCGCGCGACAAGCTATTTGAAACCAAATAATCGAACAAAAAATAATAAAATAATTGTCATCCATTGACTTAAACTTATTTTATACGTTTTAGTACACGGCTTACATGAAAGATTGTCTTTAAAAAGTTTTTCCATTACTTATTTTATTCCTGTTCGTCTCAGAGAAAAACTCCTCAATTGAGAGTTGTACTAGTGGTATGAAAATAATCAATGTTTTTTTATATTTCAATTCAATTAATTTTTGGAAATTTTATTGGGTTTAAGATTCGTGTTGAAGAAAAACGATCTTTCTCTATTTCATGTCAACAACGTTTCGTCCCTAGCTGGGACTCCTTCAGGTTTTATTTGAAATTTAATTATACATAACCTAAGCAACGAAATGAATCTAAGCACATAATCTGAGCAACGACATGAATCTAAGCAAAGACATGAAAGTTACTCGTCACTGAGCCTTTCCTTTTTTTTCATTGTGTTGAGTTAAATGTCAGTATTCATGCTTTTTATTCTGTGTTATTTTGGTGGACCGACGAAGACGAGATGATCGGTGCTGGAAAATCAACACAGAATAAAAAGCATAAATAATTACATTTAAAGAAAAGGCTCAGTGTCGAGTGATTTTCATGTTTTTGTTTAGATTATCTATCATTTAATTTCAAATAAAACCTGAAGAAGTCCCCAGCTATGGACGGAACGTCGTTAACATGAAGTACCAAGAGATTTTTTTTTTCAACACGAGTTTAAAACCCAAGCAAATTTCCAAAAACGTATATTCAAGAAGATTCGAAAACACTATCCCAGATATATATATATATATATATATATATATATATATATATATATATATATATATATATATATATATATATATATATATATATATATATATATATATACTGTCACATTTATGTCAATCAGAATCATGAATTTTCTCAAATCATTTCAAGACAACAAACGACGGCTTCAAGACCACGAAAGAGTTTAATGAACTATCGAAACTGGTATCTGGAAAGTTTAGAGATTGTATATCATTCTGTCAGAATTTGAATTTTAAGATGGCGGTTCTAAGATAGCTGAGTGGCGAGCGATGGAGTTATGTCATGAATCGCCGGAATCGACTGAAAATTGATATACAAGGGGTTTCAGGGTACTTAAAAATATTTGATTGTGGATGATCTGATGGATGGCCAAGAAGGATATAATTAAAATGCATAATATCTTGCATTTTTTGAATTAATCTCTCACTCTCATAATTAAGAAGGAAATAATATATTGTGTCCTAATCGCTCCAAGAGATGAACCAACAAAAACGTGGATTATACAGAGTGGCCACTTTTTTAATGGGATTGTATTGGTAACTTTTAAACCATAAGAGTTAGAAGGTCGGTCAAATGGAGAAAAAGTTGTATTCATAGAAGCATTGTCAAGCAGTTCAAACAAATCGAGATTATCAGGGCCGGTTATTGAGATATCATAAGAAAAGTAAATTCTGTCATTTTGATTTTTATTTTTTTCCCACTTTATTTCGAATATTATCAAAAAATGTCACGGAAGTTTTTTATTCGACAGTAAATTTTCCTCAATTTGACCTTATTAGATTTTATATCCAACGTTTCGTACGCTCTGGGCCACCCTCAACCTAATTTTTTTCAATACGGACCTGCATATTTTATGACACTTTTCGAAATAACTTTTAACGCAAAATTCAACGATATAACATACAATGTCATTCAAAGTTGATTTTCAGGTGATTTTGACCCTTATCCAAATTTCTTTGTGTCGGATCTGTATTACATTTAGGTACCTTTAGTTTAATTAACAACATGCAATACATTTCGATAAGAAAATCAACTAACTCATCTTCAACTGGATGGAACGTAACAGAATCAAAGCAAGAAACAAGTAATAATTATTTACAAATTTCAAGAGGTGAAAAACCTAATTCATAATAATTAAACGAAACTATCATTTAATGAAAGAAAAATCAAATGATTATTCGAAAGTAAATGATGAACAATAATGAAGTAAATGTCCACCATTTTGTAAAATGCACTTTGCGGTTCTGGAACCCATACTTCTTATACATTTGCTCATTTCGTCTCCTTGAATACCATCCAATACATTCTCAATCTTCTCGCGAAGAATCTCTATTGTCGAGTTCGTAGTATCATAAATTTTATTTTTGAGATATCCCCACAAATAAAAATCCAGCGCATTCAAATCCGGAGATCTGGCAGGCCATGCTACTGGACCTCTTGTTCCAATCCATGAATCGGGAAAAGTTCGATTTAGATAGTCTGTGACTATTCTTGAGTTGTGTGGACCACATCCGTCTTGTTGGAACCATGGACTATTACGCCGATACCGTATAGGAAGATCATCCAACATTTCTTCTATAATTTCTACATATTTTGCTCCGGTTAGGTTGCCGTCAATAAAGTAGGGTCCCAGTAATTTATTATTCAACAAACCGCACCATATGTTCAAAGAAAAACGATATTGATGTCTAACTTCATGAATTAAGTGAGGATTTTCTGTGGCAAAAAAATGTTTGTTCCTTCGATTGAACATGCCAGAATTTGTGAATGTCGTTTCGTCTCCCCAAGTGATATTGTGCGCAAAATTGTTGTTATTCCGCACCTTCCGTTGAAACCATTTACAGAATTGCAACCTTCTCTCAGGATCATTGCGATATAGTTTTTGCACGGCTTGGTATTTATAGTCATGGTTTCCGTGTCTCTTGAGTATTTTATGAACAGCACTTTTTGATAAATTGCATTCACTGGCCATAGTTCTCGATCCTATTCCTGGATTTATTCGAATTTGGGCCAGAACATTGATGTCATTGATAGGCTCGTTTCGTCGTACATAAGGACCTCTAGGTTCGGTGAATGAATTATGTGCAAATAACGTTGTAGATAAACGTCGAAACAAATGACAAATCCAACAATAATGATTCTTCGCGAGAAGATTGAGAATGTATTGGAAGGTATTCAAGGAGACGAAATAAGCAAATGTATAAGAAGTATGGGTTCCAGAACCGCAAAGTGCATTTTACAAAATGGTGGACATTTCGAACACTTACTTCATCAATGTTCATCATTTACTTTCGAATAATCATTTGATTTTTCTTTCATTAAATGATAGTTTCGTTTAATTATTATGAATTAGGTTTTTCACCTCTTGAAATCTGTAAATAATGATTACTTGTTTCTTGCTTTGATTCTGTTACGTTCCATTCAGTTGAAGATGAGTTAGTTGATTTTTTATAAAATGTATTATGTTGTTAATTAAACTAAAGGTACCTAAATGTAATATAGGTCAAAATCACCTGAAAATCAACTTTGAATGACGTTGTATGATATATCGTTGAATTTGGCGTTAAAAGTTATTTCGAAAAGTGTCATAAAATATGCAGGTCCGTATTGAAAACAATGAGGTTGAGGGTGGCCCAGAGCGTACGAAACGTTGAATACAAAATCTGATCATGTCAAAATGAGGATAATTCACTGTCGAATAAAAAACTACTGTGACATTTTTTGATAATATTCGAAATAAAGTGGGAAAAAAAGAAAAATCAAAATGACAGAATTTACTTTTCTTATGATATCTCAATAACCGGCCCTGATAATCGCGATTTGTTTGAACTGTTCGACAATGCTTCTATGAATTCAACTTTTTCTCCATTTGACCGACCTTCTAACTCTTATGGTTCAAAAGTTACCAATACAATCCCATTAAAAAAGTGGCCACTCTGTATAGGTACTCGTTAATGATATCTCAGGGTTGGTTACAAAATATATATACATATATTTATACAGGACGCTCTTCCAAATATTTTATGCACGCCATTGATGCAAACAGTTCATCCAAAATACTTTATACCATACATCTCGTCTTCGTTTATATACCTTCAGAAACAATTAGAACATCACTCATGCAATTATTTTGTGAATATTCTAATAAAATACTTTTTCGAAGTTTTTCTCACATTATTTTTCAACTCCCTTACTTTGTATTTCTATGATAGCTTATATATTGTAGATAACCTTGGGAAAAATGTCGAAGACTGCATGGTAGGTGTGTTTTCATTGAGAGAATATCCATATGTATGAATAAGTGTGAACAGAGCTCTAAATAAAATAAAATAAAAGTGTAGCTGTTGCTACTTATAAACTAACAATAATGAAACACCCAAATACTGACCATTTTGAACGATTTCTTAGTGGCTGGTCGGGTACTACACTCGATATATTCATGTGGTGAATATTTTTTGATCCACCAGTTAGTCTAAAATTTTATACCTTTTCCATTGGGAATATAGCTTAGACGTTCGTTAGATATATGTCGCTTCGTATGGCTCAGTAAACGTATTTGTTTTTCGATTTTTTTTGTTGGTATACTTATGTCGCAAGGTATTTAAATGTTCTGCATTCGATTTTTTTTTTAAATAATGTTGATTATTCTGTCCGTAGATTGGTTTATTTCAATTCCAAAGCTTAAGATCGTTTATCGTTTCAATTAGATGAAATTGCATTATGGGAGTGTGTTGTATATAGGAAAATCTAGAGAAAAATTATTCACAATTTTTGGAACTGTGAACTGGAAAAGTTTGAGAATTTTAGAAAATCGAATGTAATTTATGATATGTATAGAACTGGGAGAAGTTTGTGAATAACATGAAGATGTTTTACTTCTCCTCTGATTTCGACTTTCTGTCATATGTTCAACTTTGTCATCAATGAACGTATAATCTCTAAACTCATATGGAGTGATTTTCAAAATTCTCAATATATTCCAAATCATGGTTCCCAGAATCTACCGGGCTATAGAAAAACTACGGAACGGAATATTTTTTTTCCGTGACATCATACTGTGGAAATTCACGTGTTGGCTAGGCTCTTCAAGCAAATTCTTGGCATCAAGGAAATATCTGCTTTCACTTCAAATTTCACAAAAAGACGTCACATTTTCCATTGAAAAAACATCCTATTTTTTATGTAATTGACTTTGCAATAATCACATTATTGTTCCAATCTGAACTGGCGAAATGAGGAGTGTTTTCTTATCATCGGTAAGTTGCAAATATATTGCCTTCTGATGAGTATATCATAGGAACATTGAATTTGAGTTTTCAACAGGATGTTTTCCGAAATCAAATCAATTTTCGAACTTTGGTTGACAAGTGGGTCGTCTTTATTCCGAAAATTGAAACCTTATCATTAAATATTTGTTGCTAATAGGGTATATTATAAAATATGATGAAATGAAAGTCAAATGAACAAAAAAGTATTATGTTCTTTCATTCAGAACTTTTCAAGTTATTTTTCGAGAAACAAGGGCTCACAACCTGATAATAGTCTGTTTTCGGTTCACTCAGTTTCATCAGTGCATTTGTAATTGCAGGTCAACAACCAGAAGGAAGAATCATAACATGATGACAATCGATTTTATAACGACATTATTAACCTGGATATACATAATATCAAATGGTAAAATGAATGCCGGCGAAACATACTCACCTAGACTCCATAGGGAATTAGATGAAACAGAATGTGTCTCGTATAATTCAACGTATTTCATATTTCACAGTTTATTTTCATCGAAAAATGAGGGACAAACTGCTATAAAATATTCCATCATCCTGAATCGTTAGAAAATACGCACTTCTGGTGGAATTTCATCAATTTGGAATAATAAAAAATATATAGGATTTATAAACATTGAAATTTCATTTGTTGAAATCGAAAATGATAGTCTCCATTTCTCTACCAGAACACAGATTTTGAAAAGTCTAAATTAGCTGTTACATCATTTTGAATTATCTTATATTCAATGGAAGGTTTTTGAACTTGCATAAAAATTAGTCTGCCTTTTCTTAATTTGATAATGTGTCAAAAATTCTATCGAAATATTGATGGAACAATCAATACTTCAACGGTACTTGTATTATATTTTGTTTCACCTGATTTGGCACAGTATCAAATATATGAACAAATTGTCATATGAATAGGGGTAAAAGTTTCGCTAGGAACTTCATATTTGTAAGGGGTGTGAAAACCATATAAAACTGAACATATATGGTAGTTGAGTGAACATATAGAATGTGGAATGATTCTATTTTCAGAAACTGGTCCAATTTGGCATTCTCCATGTGTAAGTTCATCGGATCCATTTATGACATATACACAATGAGCACGAATGCATATTATTTGATAGACAAACTCTTCATATTCTGACGAAGTCATTGTGATAATCCGATGACCTGTCTCGTAATTTCTCGAACCAGGCAAATCTCAACTAACATAATAGGAAAATTATAGCAAGTAGAGGAACGAAATATTCTGAGGGAATCCAAATTAGTTTATTTCTGACAAATCATTCCACTTTGAAGTCCTCAGAACTGCAGAGTCATAATTTAGGATGTCAATACCATAGTTAATACCAACAGATCTTCCTCGAAATTAATCAACTCAATAGGTGAAATCAACATCAAATGTATCCTTACTTATAACTATTCAAGTATTACGTGAAATTTCACCTGGAATTCACTATTCAAATCTCTCGAAAATTCACGAACTATTGGGAATTTCTAATTATACTACCCAATTATAACCTCACATACGTTCACATGGTCATGCAGTTGATGGGTCGATGAATACGTAAATGTTTCATTTCATTCCCTCATTTTTCTACCAGGAAGCCGGAAATAAACTTGTAGATATTTTATCGACTCATAGGCCCATAGTGAAACAAATTGTATATTTATTGGCTTGCACTGTCACCACCATTGAATGAGTACCCGTTAAAAATATAAGAATGAGACGTGCGTGAATATACTTCGTCTTTCCAACTGTTTCTTCCGGGGGTCCTATTTGTTCAACACGAGTTAAAATCATTTTTATCACAGAGAAGTTTGTATCGCAACTATAATTTCGACTAAAAGTAACTTCATCCATATTAGTGTTTCTCTTGTCCATGTTTATATTCTTATTCGCACTGCCCCCGCGAATAGTACAGTAATAGTAATAGATTGAGATAAAATACACCTAATTTTTTACCCCTCATAGTTAACTTTAGGTCATGACGAGGTAGAAGAGCACACTATCTGGACCAATTCTCTGATTTTCACCTCCGACCTGTTGAGTCAAATGTCTTGATATCCCAATTATCGTCTTCCATACTATTTCCATATTTTCCTCATATCGATAGAAATTGGAGACAGACTTATTCAGAGGTCAAAATGTTGGGCGCCGACTTATTCGGAAGTCGAAATAAAGTGACATTGAAAAAAAATCATGTTTATGTTTTATGTTTAAGTTTACTCCAAATATTTATTGGGATTTCAATGCCAATTCTCTATATATAGTCAATATTGACTGCAACCTCAAAGGAAAACATAAATTTAGTTTTTTGTGTGTCCTAAACTCAGTTTTTTTCAACTAGTCCAGTAGAAGAAGGTAGTCACCTTCACAATATTGGCACTGGTTATAGACCAGGTCATTGATGTTCAAAATACCAGAATTTCACCTCTGTAAAAATCTCACCGTTTTCGAGATAATGAGCATTTTATGAATTCCTAGGATATCGCTACCTCACCTCGGATTTTTAGTGCTATGTCTAGAAATTGAGACTAATTCAAATATTTTTGCTGCTGAAGATTAATGATGAGTGATGCTTTCAGACGTACATAACAGTTTATCAGAAATTGTTACATTTTTTCAAGAAATAGAGGTAAAATGCCGGATTTGAATCCCACCAATTTTTATTAACAAAAGTTTGACATTATTGCCTGGAAAAAACATAAGATGGACATTCGTACTATAATTATTTTTGGAGGGAGTGGTATTTCCATTGAATTAGAGTATGGTTTTGTTCTAGGCTTCCATCAACTTTTATACTTCCGTTTCGTTTTGATTTCATCAAGATGAAATATGGAGATGATTATTATCAATAATAACGAATAAATTGCTTGTAAGCATGAAATAGTGTGTTCACAAAATGAACTTTTTATGTAATCACCCTAATAAAATTAATATCGAAATAAAATTGTCGATTATCCCACATGGCACCGATTGATACACGAATTCTTGTTATAAATGTCGCAATTGTCCAACATTCAGATTCCAACGATGTTTCAGATATCGACAGATATAGATTGCTAAACATGTTTGTATTGGATTTTTTGCGCATTTCACTTTGGTCCTGTACCAGACTTTTTATCCTCTTTTTATTTTTATTGTGTATTGAAGATAAAAATTAAAGGTACTAATTTTGTTTCATCCGGCATTATTCATTTCATCATCATGCCGTACACACTTTATACTCCCCGAGAATATGCGCAAATGCACTACATTTATGGTCAATGTAGAGGTAGCACTATCGCTGCAGATGCGCTTTATGCAGAACGATATCCGAATGCATCGGCCCTTACGAGTTGCCACAAACTTTTAATGGCAATATTTATCTGAATTTCTTGCAAAATGAACTGCCCCTTCTTTTAGAAAATGTATCTTTAGTACTGAGACAAACAATGTGACTTCAAAATGATGGCTGCCCGTCGCATTATGCCGTACGAATCAAATGTACCCACGGCTGGGGCAATTTGAAAGAACTAGTAGTTTACGCCACACCTATAGCTGACGTGGAACAATTGAGACAGCGTATTCACACTGTCGCTCAGAGAATCGCTGATTCGGGAGCTATAACGCATTCGAAGAGGTCCTTCTCGAGAAGATGTCGTCTCTGTATAAGAGCAGATGGCAAACAATTCGAATATTTATTGTGATATTATTCAGTGCGATGTCGAATAATCGATGTTGAGATTCAAATTGTATGTTAATTCAAGGAAACGTTCAATTAATATTTTTTTTTTACATTTCATTGAATGCTTCTGGGCAAATGATTCGTTACCACTCATAATCATTCCATAATTCTATCTCGATAAGATAAAAATGAAACACATTATCGACAAAGTCGTAAGAGTTGATTTTATCTCACAATAACACCACACTCTAATTTAATCGAAATACCACCCCTTCCAAAAATAATTATAACAAGTTATATAACATTTTATAGTCTGGACAGAATGCTCATTTTTTTGTGATACATTTCCACCTCCACATGGTTATAGTTTCTTCAGACAATAATGTCAAAGTTGTTAGTTGAAAATTGGTGCAAGTCAGAACTGGCTATTCACCCCCATTTCTCGAAAAATTGTATCAATTTCTGAAATACTGTTTGTATGTCTGAAAGCATCACTCATCAGTAATCTTCAGCAGCAAAGATATTAGAATTCGTCTTGATTTGTAGACATGGCAAAATCCAAGGTGAGGTAGAAATTTTCCAGAAATAAAAAAAGACCATTATCTCGCAAACGGTGAGATTTTTACTGTGGTGAAATTCCAGTATTCTGCAGTCATGACCTGGTCTATCACCAGTGCCAATATTGTACAAGGTTTACCGGACACCCTGTATATATAGTTTTTTTTTCGGCAGTTAAGTTTTTTTGGAACAGATAAACTGTTTTTTTTCAAAGCTTTAATCACGTTTTGTCTGGTGGCGTCCAGGCTTCTTCGGATGTCCATCTACATAACGAATATGTGAAGTGAGGGGTTATGATACATGTTTGAGAGCACATTCCTTAGTTTTCCTAAAGGGGGGCATAGGTATAACAACACATCATATAACAAAAAATCTATTATTTTATTCTTGTATAAGATGTTTTTAACATCCCCACCTATCAATAACTTATAATATATAAACAAAAATGAGAAACTATTTCCATAAGAAAAACAGTCAAGCACAAACAAACTAGAGGGCAGCAGTAACACTGTCACAAAACCACATGCTCATACATCGAACAACTTTGACATAACATGTCAAATGTCATCCTGATATTTCAACCCCAATTGACATATATAGATGAGATTCAATACAAAATTTATATGATTTACAAACAAATTGAAATAAAAATTTGGTAAAAATTAAGAAGAATAAATAATAGTTTTAAAAAACTAAAAAACACGCTTTTATAGAAAACCAGACTAAAAAACTAGAAAATAAGAATAAAATGTATTTTATTTGAAAAAAATCGTGGGGTGCATGGTATCGCCTCGGCCAACAATAACCTGTGATCTGAGACATTTCTTACTTCACTGCCCTAGGTGTGTAATGTACTATATAATTATTAATACCATGCACCCCACGCTTTTTTTTATATAAAATACATTTTATTCTTATTTTCTAGTTTTTCAGTCTGGTTTTCTATAAAAGCGTGTTTTTTAGTTTTTTTAAACTCTTATTCATTTCCTACTTTTCAGTGTGGTTTATTTATAATAGCGTGTGTTTTTAGTTTTTTTTAAACCATTATTTTTATTAATTTTTTGCAAATAAAAAAATTGTATAATTTTATCAAATTAAATAATCATAATATCCGACCCAAAAACCCCCACATACCAATTTTGAATAGAATCAGTCCATGATCACAAAACTCGGCCGCCATTTCAAAGCCGCCATCTTGAATTCTTCAATTTTTACAGAAAAATCGTAATATTCGACACCAAAAATACCAAATACAATTTTGAATTCCAGACCATAATCACAAAACTCGGCCGCCATTTCAAAGCCGCCATCTTGAATTTCCCAATTTTTACAGAAGAATCATAATATTCGACACCAAAAACTACCACATACTAATTTTGAATAGAATCAGACCATTATCACAAAACTCGGCCGCCATTTTGAAGACGCCATCTTTAATTTTTCAATATTTACAGAAAAATCGTAATATTCGACCACAAAAACTTCCACATACCAATTTTGAATAAAATCAGACCATAATCACAAAACTCGTCCACCATTTTGGAGCCGCCTTCCTGAATTTCCCAATTTTGACAAGAGAATCAGGATCTCCGACAACAAAAATTCTCAGATACCAATTTTGAACGAATTGGATCATAATCACAAACTCGTACGCCATATTGGAGCCGCCATTTTGTTTTTTTCTCACACAAAAATTTCTGAATGCATTGTCACCGGAATTATGTACACCTGCCAAATTTCAAATCATTCGGACGTCTGGAAGTGGGTCAAAATCGCGCCCAAAGGAGTCGGTTACAAACAAACAAACAAACAAAAACAAACAAACAAACATACAAGTGAAGCTAATATAAAGCGTGAAAAAATTGATTTAGTAGACGAAAATCTGAAGGAGAAAGGAGGTCCAGACAAAAATTTAAATTGAAAAAAAACACAGTTTTTCTGTTTAAAAAAAAACTAAATCTCGAGAAAAAACAGATTTCTACATATTTACAAAGTTCAAGAAACAAACCAAATCACGATATACAGGGTGAGTCAACAGGATTCCCGTGGTTAATTGCTCCTTAATGTATCACTATTTCCATTTCTTATATTTTTTTTGTCAAAGGGACTATCTGAGACCACCTACCAAAATTATTCTCATTCATACAGGGTGCATCATTGATGCGTGGCTAACCAAAGTTGTTCTTTTTCAAATGAAACACCCGGTATATTTCTATATATTCCGATCGGCTGTTCCATTGGCTGCTCAACGATTTTTTCAATTTTGAATTCTGGTGCGGCGTTGCTGAGTTATTCAAAAGAAATCTATTTTGTAGACTTTCACCTGTCACATTTCTAAATATTCAGTAAAGATAACTGGGGAATCGTTGGTCGATATAATGATGTTCATTGAGAATATCAAGAATTTTGAATAAATTGTACAAGATGTTCGATACAACACAAACTTAGCCATTTTCAAACCTCGGTATTTTTATTTTTTCAAATGGATTACCCTGTATATTTACATTTGAATCAATTCGTTTTCAATAACTCTACACTATTTTTTCTCCATGTCATGTACCTAAACCAACTCGTTTCCAAGATATTCTGGTTTTAAGGAATTGGTCAATATCAAATCAACAATTCTATAGATTTTTTTATCTACATATTTGTTCATAGAAAATACTGATATTGAATGATGTTTCAATTATTTTTTTCCATCTTCGAGAGCATTCTTGGCAACTCATGAATAACTAGCATAGCAAATGAAATTTTCAAATGTAACTATTTTTTCTAGTTTAGTTATCCATGGCTACCGCTGAAAAAAATTTCATCGGAATTTGTGAAGAGAGGTTACTGTCAAACTACAATCCAGTTGTGTTAAGAATATTGTGTCATTATGAATTATCATTTAGAGGAAATGGTTGAAATTTTGTATGCTTTGAGGGAAAGTGATGGCAATTGCTTACTGGCATCTAGATTATACGAACAAAAGTTTCCTGAGAGAAGACATCTAGACCAGCAAGCATTTCGAAACGACGACGAAACTGGAAAAGTATCTTACAAAAAGTTTGATCGTGCTTGTCCTGTAACGGATGATGAAAATACTCTTGATATTGCATTGCATATTACCGAAAATCCCCATGTGAGTACACGTATTTTCAGTAGGGAGTTGGGAATATCTCAATATGGTGTTTCTCGGATGGTGAGAAAATGCAATTACCATCCATATCATATGCAGTTAATGCAGGAGCTGACTGAAAAAG
The DNA here is from genome assembly GCA_018342105.1 of Gonioctena quinquepunctata. Taxonomy (NCBI): domain Eukaryota; kingdom Metazoa; phylum Arthropoda; class Insecta; order Coleoptera; family Chrysomelidae; genus Gonioctena; species Gonioctena quinquepunctata. Next base: position 143,335 of record JAFIRS010002745.1, read on the forward strand.
ATTTCCCAAAGCGAATGCGGTTTTGCCAATGGAGTGTAGATGAAATCAACCAAGTACCTGATTTTTTTGAGAATGTTCTATTTTCGGACGAAGCCACGTTTCACAACAATGACCATGTGAATCGGCATAATATGCACTATTATGCAACTGAAAAGCCTCATTTTGTTAGATAAGTCAATCACCAACAACGTTGGTCACTGAATGTTTGGGGAGGTATCATTGGACGGCGTGTAATTGGGCTCTTTTTTTTCAAATTCATTAGATGATATTCCATTGGCAATAAGGCAGAGAATGTGGCTACAATAAGATGGCGCGCCTGCACATTACCACACAGATGTGCGGGAATACATTGATAATGAATTCCTTGAAAAATGGATAGGTAGAGGAGGGCCAGTTCAGTGGCCTTCAAGGTCACCGGAACTTACAAAAATTGTTTTTTTTTCTATGGGGATACATTGAATGGGTTGTCTATCAAACTCCGCCTACAACTCCTGAAAATATGAAACACGAATTCGTATATACTGCTTTCAGGGAAATTTCAGAGGAAAAGCTGGCACATGTGGATACTAATTTCCGAAACAGATTGAGAGTATGTATTGGTGAAAATGGCAGGCACATTGAACATTTGCTGCATTAATTATCGTTATTTTCTGTTAGATTCGAATAAATATGATTTTTATGCAAAGTTTAATTCCAAATATGATACCAAAGGCAAACATTGTCAATATTTTTTGGAAAAATATCCATCTTTTGGATGTGGAATATCTCGGAAACGAGTTGTTTTAGGTACATGACATGAAGAATGAAGAGTTATCGGAAAGGAGTTGATTACAATGAAAATATACAGGGTGTTCCATTTGAAAAAATCAAAATACCGATATTTGAAAATGGCTAAGTTTGTGTTGTTGTATCGAACATCCTGTACAATTTATTCCAAATTCTTGGTATTCTCAATGAACATTATATCGACCGTCGATTCCCCAATTATCTTTACTAAATATTTCGAAATGTGAAATAGGTAAATTTTCGAAAAGAAGTCTACAAAATAGATTTCTTTTGAATAACTCGGCAACGCCGCAACGGAATTCAAAATTGAACAAATCGTTGAGCAGCCAATGGAACAGCCGATTGGATTATATGAAAATATACTGGGTGTTTCATTTGAAAAAGAACCACTATGGTTAGCCACGCATCAATGATGCACCCTGTATGATTGGGAATAATTTTGGGAGGTGGTGTTAGATGGTTCCTTTGACAAAAAAAATATAAGAAATCGAAATAGTGATACATTAAGGAGCAATGAACCACGGGAATCCTGTTTACTCACCCTGTATATATATATATATGTATATATATATATATATATATATATATATATATATCTATATATTATATATATATATATATATATATATATATATATATATATATATATTCTCATATATATGAGAAGTGAGTGAAAAATTATTCTTGTTTTGTTTTCAGGTTTTTTCTTTTCATATACCAAAAAATCTGGAAAAAAATAAGAAATAATCATCACTGTTTTATAATTTTCCATTCACTTCTCCACGAAATGAATAAATACATTCGAGATATAATATTTCTTTAGATTGAGTTTCATTCCAATCGAATGTGAATTTTATACCAACTCATTTGACTAAGAACTCCAGTAGCCTCGACGCCTATGGTGATTCAGGTGTATAACCCACTGTAATGGTATACAATCACTTGAGTGCTTCAGAAATGGTATGAGAATTCAAAGAAAGATAGAAAACAACATGGAATAATAATAAAAAAATAATTTATCGAGCAAAATATCATACATCAGCCGACAGGTATTTCCATATTATTACAAAAATCGTTTTCAGCGAGAGGTCAATTGGTTGATTTTGTTGAAAATTCGATGGAGAAAATTAAAATGATCATGAAGTTCATTCTCTCAGGTAGGCGGTAGGCCTAAGGCATGTATTACCGAAGGAGGAGAATGGCATCAACTTCAGAATCACACACAATACTGATATCTGCATGTAGACGGATATATATGATAATGAACGACGGGATTGTTCTGCCGGCGATTCAATAAAATTCAAAATCAAACCACAAACTCCACTTAGGAAGGAAGTAGCAACTGACAATTATGTGGTGAGTGGTCAGATATTCATATAAAATAAACTTGATGCGTATGTATTCAATTCAACCATTTTTGTTGAAAATAGATTATTTTTTTTTAATATATTTTTCCAGTCACGTTTCAGTAAATCTACCATCAATCGAATATTTTCCTCTCAAATAATACCGCCCCAGCCGTCGCTGGACAAATGCTTTTTCATTATATGGATTTTACAATCATTTAGAGCCGTTTCTGAGGGACCTGAGATATCTTATTCCATTATTACCTGAGGGTCAAGTGATGAATTATCCATTTTGAGGTCCCCTGAGATGATTGAGACCATTTCCAGAGTGAAGTCTGTCTGCCTGTGTGTGTGTGTGTGTGTGTGTGTCCGAATATTTCCAGATCTAAAGTCAAGAAATTCCTGCACTTTGTGGAAAGACTAAAAATTCACCAAATTATAAATGATACAGTCTCCTAGTCCCATTAAACTCAATTTCCTTATTTATTATATAGCTCCCACCTCATCCTCAATAAATCCATCATCAAAGCTTTCTCAATAACTTCTCGATGTATCTCATATTTTTTTTCCTAGTTATATTTTATTGTATTTTCTATAATCCTAATGTTAATAATGATTGAAATTACCCGAATTCATGTTATATTTTAATTTTCAAATACGAATGTTATAATTCTTCTCGTTCCAAAATGGAGGGAATCGTGTCCGAATACTAACCGTTTCTAAATGCTTCGGTTTACAGATTCATTCATTCACAATGATCATTTACTGCTCTTGAACTCACTGAAAAACCTGAAACATATATAAATATGTTTGTATCTGGAACTGATTTAAAAAAAGTTCCTTGATATGACTCGAACCCGAGCCTACTGGTGATGGACCAACGCACCAACCACAAGTCTACGAGAACTTTCAGTGATATACTGAAAATGATGCAATTAAATTATTCATTGCCTTACTTGAATGCTGAGAGAGATATATTTGAATTCAAATATCAAATCACTGTATGTAGTGAGTTCAGAATAACTTTTTCTATAAATTTCAAATTTCCCTATATAGGAATTGGATGCGGTTACATTCAATTCTGACAGGACCAAGTGTAGTTTCATCACAAAACAATATCGAATCTACTGGTGGTTTTATCAACAGTAGAAACACAAGAGCTTTTTTTTATCGGATAAATTTCTTTTTGTAACGAAATAATTTTGCCAATCAGTAATTTCACGAGTAAAACTGACCTGACAAAATCGCGAGACCGAAGGTCAAGTGATTTTGTCAAATGTTAGTTCTTCGATTAAAATTACTGATGGAAAAATTTTGAGTTAAAAATAAATTTATCCTTAAAAGAAAAGCTCGAGTTTTTTTGGCAAGATATATTAACGACCGAATATATGAATGAACAACAACAATAATTATCTTCATTTATACAATTAAATTATTTAAATGAACAGTTAATAAATACACAATTGTTATAAATTGTTTGGTTTGGTGTACTGATTTCAAAATTTTCTTCTCTGATATTCACACATGTAGAATATTCATTTTGATTTTTCTCACTCGAGGCTCGTAAGGAACTAATAAGATTTTCATGATGTTCAGGATCAATTTGGAGGTAGGGTTTAATAGAAGATAATGATGAGTGCCCCGTTATCTTTATAAGTTGTTGGTCACTTACTCCTGCTTTGGCTCACTGGAAAACTGTACTAGCACGGTTCGAATGATTGGTAATTTTATTATTTGTAATGTCGAGTCCAATTTTAGTTCAGAATATTTGGTACAAGTAGAAATCGTATTAATACCCAGTGGAACATTTTTGTACCAACCTTTAAAATTTTTGTTTTTCCAAAAGGGATTTGGAGTTGAAAAAGTCGTTCAGATATTATGTTTTCATTCCTTTTTTGTAACAGTAATTTTAACAATGCAACGGGACAAATACCTTCATCCATTTCATTTTTTGTTATACATTTGCTGTCTGCCAATTCTTTCGACCCACCCTGTGGGTTGGAAATATTGTATTGTATTCAAATCTTCTTGTTGAAGTTCCATCTTGATTTTTTTCTTCTTTAAAATGGTAAATTCTACAGTTTGCAGCTTCTCCCCCCCTCCAAGCTAATTCATAAGAAGCTATATGAAAGAATCTTTTTTGTAATCCCTCTGGGTTGTCTATATTCCACAATTTTGCCATTTTCACTATATCTTTCTTGTTCAATGCTACAGAACTCACTTTTCTTTTCTCTGTAATAACTTGTGATTCTTTCCGTTCACTATTTCTTGCATCACGAGCTTCTTCAAAAGTTATGTCGGCAAAAGAATCAAATTTAATATTCATTGAAATATTTTTCTTGAATCATCTTCGAAATTGAATTCCAAATTGATTTAACTGCATATTCTTCATAATCTTCTCCATTCCTCTTTTTAACCGACGAAACCAAAAAGGAGGAGGTTCTCTAGTCGACCCGTATATATATTTTTTTTATTGGTGCCCCTTTTTCCCCATTTAAAGCACGCCTCAGCGTGTTTAAATCGAACTTTAAAAAACGCGCGTTTTTTAAAGGTAACCATGACAACATCAACAAATCGAGAAACGTGAAGTCTAAATGACAAATTTTTGATAATTGATCTGACAGGAGTACCTTGTCAAATAAAATATAACTCACAATTCGTTCATTTATATGTGCTCCTCCATCCATTTGATGAACTTTTCATATTCTTTTTTATATATATCACTGGATTTTCGCGGTATTAACCGCGATTCTGCCCCACTATTCAAAAAATCGATATTAGAATCATTCATTTTTGAGCTCTGGTGACAACAAATATTGATCTTTGGTAACAAATTGCAAATGAATGTTTTTCTCATTTCCATGACAACGAAAGGTATACTGATGTCACATCACGAATTCAACCTTCTTGCATTATTAGTTCTTATTTCTATTTTTTGTAGTAATAATACCAGTATATATGATTTCAAAGTGCACCAATAAAAAAAAATAACGTAAAGTATTCGTGGATAACTGGTCTTAAAAACACTTGCTCTATTTCGAGCACTCCGGCTGCGTCGTCGTGCTCGAAAAATCGCGCGTGTTTTAAAGCCCTTTTTATCCACTTATACTTTAATATACTATTTTTTTCATATTATAGGCCCAATCCTTCAATATATCTGCTACTTTTTGTAACGGAGTTATTTTCGACAGTTCGTAATTTCGTACTTGACAAAACTCCATAAATTGTCTCCATATTGACGCTTTAGTATTTTTGTGGATTGCGGGATCGCTTTTTCTATATTTTTTGTTATTTGTTGAGTCGAAACTTCCCCAAAACGACTCATGTTGTAATGTTTCAGTATCAATTATCAACAATACATAAATAACTGATAGGGCAGACATTAAAGTGACGTAAGCATACTAGATGTAGACGCTTAAGAGGAACAGGCGTTCTCATCGGTGATAAAAAACGATGCACCTATTTTATCGCTGTCAAAATGACAAAACAGTCATCTTTAAATGACATATTTTATATAGGACTTAATTTATCAGTATAAAACACCGAGAAGACGTTTTATCACTATGAAACTGATCTGATTGGTTCTCAGTTCGAAATTATGGCCATTTGATTGGCTCAAAAATAACGAGGGGAATAGTCGATATAAAACATCTATATCCAGAGCATTTTGTTCCGAATGAAGAGTACACAATTCGACATCCAGGAAAGTGGGACTATAACATTTTTGAATCAATTCTTCCTGAAATATGAATATATACAAATCATAAATTAAAAATATGATTTTGAAATTTTATAACGGAGTATTATAAAAATAATTCGCCGAAAAAAAGAAATGTGCACACCCAATAAATTTTTCCATGCGAAATACTACTCTTCTTGGAATATTCTCCTAGTGGATTATCACCCCATTTAACTCAACTTTATCTAACTGACGCCGGAACTAAATTAATTCCGGAATCTAAAAATTATTCATGAATATTGTAGTAATGGAATATCTCATAAATTTTACAAATCTTTCATCCAAACTACTGCATTGAAAAGACGAAATGGGTTTTTTCCAGCAAACTTTTTCTCAGCGAAATATCTTTCTCGTGTTATTGTGATTATTAGCTGTCAATCTGTCTATTTTCATGTATATCCAAAATAATTTGATTTTTGTAGAAAAAAAATCATTTAGCTTTTTCACTTGTAAGTTTATATGTCCATTTCTCACATAATTAAGAAAGAGTTCTTAGTTTCTATGATAATACCCTCAGACATGTTGAAAGGGGAAACATTCCCAATTGAATATTGAATAAAACGATTTTTCGGAAAATTAAAAAGTTTACGACAATAATGGAGGTATCTTTCTGTAATATCCAATGAAAAACAACTTCTCCGGGTATAGACACGCTGGACAATGAACCAAATCTGATAAATATTGTGAAAGAACCCCAAATTGAAAGAAAAAATTAGTAAGTAAAAAATTGCGTTTCAATTCAGATTGTTATTTGATTTTCCATTCCAGTCTTGATAGAGGACTCGCATAGATGAATGAGGCAAAGAAGAATGATTTCCAAAAAGGAGTACTCACCACAAATAATTTGTAACAATGTTATTATTATTATTCCCTCCTAAATTCCCATTTCACTGAAATCTAGAATATTGTGAGACGTGTCAGATATTATTTGTATTCATCAGATTCTCTGGGATTGCCACCATATATTTTCTGTTCCATTTCCTGTTCCAGCATGTACATACATTAGCACACATACTGTCCGTATGAATTATTGAAACAAACCCCAAAATTAGAACAAATTATCGACAAAGTAGTTAGCTTAATGAGAAATCATCACTGGTAACAAACACAGCCCAAAATGGGTTGACTTTTTCAAATTGTATCATAGAACACTCCCTACAACTGGTCCTTTAAGTGGTGCAGTCTCGTCTCTGCCTAGGAATTCCTCTAGATAAGCTTTATTGAGACTAGAAAGGGTGCTTGTGAGGGATAGTTAGAGTTATCGACTGTTCTCCATTGGGTCTTTCTCGCAAGCCACTACCATATAGTTTTCCATATTTTTGTTTTCTCTCCCGTTGGAAGTAATGAATGTCGTAAGATATTTCAGGCAAATCAATTTCAAACGGTACGTCGTCATAGACACATTTTTTCCTAGTTCATTCTCATCTAGAATACAAATACGTTGTAATATATCGGGGCAAATTTAGTACAGATTATGAGCATTTTTAACTTCCAGGAGAAGAAAAAACTCAAAATATGGAGAACATTATTCCGATACGTCCCAAAAAGACATTCAGACTACCATATAGCACTGATTTGTTTCATTAACTTCTTTGTCCAACCACATCGAACGAGTGGAGATCAGAATGTTCTCTCAAAGCAAAAATAATCTGTTCTTCTGGAGCATGGCGGTTTCTGAACCCATCCAAGTAGCAAGGGCGGTCCTTCTCTTCCGGCCATACCAACACAATGTTTTTCTTTCATTTATTATCATTTGGATGCCAACTGAGGCTGCATTGGCTGATCAGGACTCAAAGTGGAAGCCAAAGTTATTTGCAATTGAGTGTCAGTATCTTGACTGTTCTCCTGCTGACAGGCCCCTATACTATCGTGTGTGCAGTCTGCGGTTCATTGTGGGGCAGTCTGGTTAACTGCTCGGTTAGCTGACCCGCCTGCTCATTGCCTTCAATTCCTTTACAATTCCAGCCGTATTATTTTCAACTGACTTTCACAAGTTTGTTTGTGTTCAATGATATCGGAAGTTTGGATTCACTGAGTGCTTCGAAGAAGTACTCCAATTTGTTTTTCAAAGCTTTGTAGTACAGAGTAAAGATGAAGTTATTCTTGTGAATATTTGACAGGAAACAACTACTTCCCTGGGTTAAGGCACGCTGGACATTGAACTATATCTGATAGATATTTTGGAAGGACCACAAACTCTGGACAACAAAGCTCAAACAAAAAATCTGGAGTTGAAAATTTTATTTTCTATTCCAGTCTTAATTGAGAACTCATTCAGATTAATGAGATGAAGACAAATATTTTCACAGGAGGAGCACCATAAATCATTTGTAACATCGATGGAAGACTGGTCACGAACGGAAGTTCATGAAATCAGATGTGGAATCATCTGCGACTCAAAGATTAACTTCAGTCACTATCTTCCATCGTTCAGAATAACCTCTTGTGGGGTACTCATGTTGAAACGGGAAAAATTTTCAATTGAATATTGAATAGAAATATTTTTCTGTGAATTGAAAAATCCACGATGAAAATGAAGTCATTTTTGTGAATATCTGACAGAAAACAACTACTTACCTGGCTAAAGCCACGCTGGACATTGAACTACATTCGATATATATTTTGGGATCCATGCAAGTCTGGCATCTCATTCACTATGTCTTCAATACATTTTGACAAAAATCTATTTTACACTTCCAGGAACGATGGAAGATAGTGACTAAAGTTTATCTTTGAGTCGCAGATGATTCCACATCTGATTTTATGAACACTTCTCCATATTCCCAAACGAATCATTTGAAAATATGTTTGTTCAGCTATATCGTTGGAGATGTGGTAATTCCCCATCATTCAAGTTGGTATCTGGTTGCTTGAAAGAAAAGTGGTCGTCTATGAAAGAAAAGTGGTCGTCCACAGCTTCTCTCATGCGCTTCCACATAACCACAAATCTTTCGCTTTCTACTTTGAATAGCGTTTGTGTTGATCCTCGGGGTATCCACTTAGACCCGTTCATGTGCCAGATGTAAGAACATTGCAACTTGGCTGCAGATGCGTATATTATGACAGGCTTGAAAGCATCGTATGGAATTATTTGGATCTCTAAGATGAGTTTGTGAGATCAGTTGATGAGGGAGGATAGATTTTCAACCTTTATTCTGACGTTCTCTATATGTGGTCCCCAAGTGTGCACCGATTCATTGTGATCTCCGAATACTCGACTCTCTCTGGTCAAACCCATTTTCTGTGACCATCTCACGCTCTTATGGGTTGGGCTTTCTATACCTCGAAAGTAGTATTTGATGCTCGTCTGGATTGAGTTAGATTTTCCAAGAACTACTTCGTTTATTGATTTTTACTCGTGAACGTTATTCCTTGAACTGGCCAGCAAGGCTGCAACATCAACGTGAAGGAAAACACACACAAAATCTATTCTCGATATCCCTAAGGAACTCCAGCTGAAATGTATCTTCCATCGAGCCAGAGGCAGGTGCCATCAAGCCAGAGGCAGGTGGAGATCATGGAGTGGATGAAATCCAATACCATACGCGCTTGAAAATTCAGGTAATGTCCAAGAGATTAACGAGTGCTTATAATTTGATGGAATTAGTACTTTCTGATGCGAACTGATCATATGGCAGAGCAACGAACTTTTCCGGAGTTCAACCTGAATTATGAAGCGGACTGATCGACCAGCAATTCTGCGCAAGAAACAAAGTATGTTCTATTTTGTAGCTTATAATATGATATGTTTCAACTTCCGATAAAATTGTTTGAGGAGTAGATAATTGCTAATAAACTTCGAAAGTTACCGCACATGGCCATCGGAATATATTTTGATCATGATTTCGAAGAATAGGTAATCCCTCAGTGTTGAGACCCCTCATTGATGTAAACCTTCGGCTAACTCTCCTTAGTTAAACGGATGATGTCATACAGTTATCGAGCAAAATGTTTCACTACAGATCATCATCTAGAGCTGGAACGGAGCTAGCGTGGTTGTAATTGTACTTCAATCCGCTTGGATGTTTTGGGATATTATTCACATTTCATTATGTTCTCTCAGAATTTTTACGGAACTTCTGTTTTTTTTCACTATGGAAAACTCTCGAATTGAATATGTTATCATCGGAGGAGAATCGTTCACATAGCTCAGTTAGCCCTCCATCAGGATCAGGATACTACCAGAAACGTTTTGATTGCAATTGAAGTACATTATCTTTCAGGGGCACAATATGTTTTCTTGAAGTAGGATGTGAACCTGAAGCTATCCTTGAGGATTTTTCTTGAAGCTGTAGTTGATGTCCGAGAGTGATTGAGTTTTATATGTCCCATTTCTAAGAGACGTTCTCGATTTCACTGATATCAGGTTGCGTCAGCTCATTTGTTGCCAGCACTCTATTACCAAAAATTCTTCAGAGTACCTTTATAGATATTATTTACTCGGCTTCATCAAACGTGTTCAGCGTCAGATCACCCACGACCATATCTATCGAAATATGATTTAAAGTCTCAGGTGACAGTCGATTATACGAACGGTTATACCTGAAATTAGTCTCAGAGTGCCATTTATTGTTTGCAAGACCATACCCAGAACTTCTGTTTCACGAATCTCTATATTCACATGGAAGATACATTTCATGAAGAGGAATAAAATACTTTTCGTTAGTCCGAATTACGAATTCAAGCCCCAAGTCACTATTCTGATGAAGTTCAATGTTCAATTAGACCGAAGCTGAATTAATACGCCAATCAGGAAAATAGGACCAGAAATTCATTCGTTCAATACACTAGAGTCCGAAAACTCATCTGTCTGTGTCCTCTGGTGAGGTTCTCGAAGTTTTGCCGAAAATAAAACATTGCCAAACAGGGATCTGCATGAGTGTGACAAGTACAAAATGTATCTCTGTACCGTGAAATGTTATAACTTCAGCTATAGTCTCGGCATATTTCTGTCTTTCCTAACAGTGCCATCCTGTGAAGAGGATCATAGACTTATATTTTGTATTATTTGAGGCCTAGGTTACCATTCACCGAATTATTGTATCTGCCTAATTTTATAATTACTAAGATTGGGTGACTGCACTGATTTGGTCCTAGCACTCTCACCAAAAATTAGTTGAGACTTCAATCCCATATGGATGAATCAATCGAAGAGTTTTTCACTTGTAGTGTTTTCCAGGCTTCCGTAGCAATATGGACTGGAGAGTTGAAAATAAAATTTATAGTATGGAAAAACTAAAAAAACACGAATGATACTCGAAATTTCCAAGAAATCTTCCTTTGGAAGGAAGCTGACTCCTGCAAGTATAATTTTATCCAACTATTGGCGAACTGGAAATGAATAGAATGTTCAAGAGAACTCGCTCGACTTTAGTGGATTGGGTAATAATTCTTTCAGTTGAATTCGCAGTTGATTGAAATAGTATAATGTGTTATTATTGTATCAATTGCTAGTAGCTGAACATCTGACAATCGAACAAGTCATAAACAGGGTATCCCAAAAGTTAACGTCATCACTTGGATGACTAGTCCATGACTGGAATCATGAAAGATGACCTTTGAAGATGAATTTTGTTATGACAGAATTTTGAGTGCCACAGCTACATAATTCCATATTTTGAAAAACAAGGGTTTGCATAACAAAAATTATATTCTCAAAATATGGAATATTGCAGAAAATGGATTCAAGGTGTTGATTTTCATATGAAAAGTGACAAACAAACTCAAAAACCAACATATTTTGATATTCTAGTCATTCATGACTGGCTCCAAGTGATTACGTTGATTTTTGGTCAGAACGTTATCCATTTGCCAGCAATGAAGTTCTGACACAGAGCTGTTATACTGGTTGCGCCATCAGTTTAATCATCGATTTCATAGATGATAGAGATAACGTGCATCAATTCTTCAAGATATACTAGATCTGAAGGCGTGCTAGGTAGTTCAGAACAAACGTATTCCGGAAAACCCATGCTGTGGCTACTTGAGAGTGTAGCTCTGACAATTTGTTGCTTGAAAATGGGGAGTGACGTTTTGGCCTTGTCTTCTTTTTATCATTCCAGTAATCAAAATATACTGCAATATACATATATATATATATATATATATATATATATATATATATATATATATATATATATATATATATATATATATATTTTATGACATGAAAATCGTAAAAAGGAAACATATGAAAAGTTAAGGAAAACCCAATATTTCAGATCGAAAGCAGAGTGCCTACAAAATCCTAACACGGTCGGTGCCGAAAGTGACAAGAAAAAAAGTCCAAACTGAAGGTCACAATTTCAGAAATTGACTTTTAGGTATGGATGAAGCAATCGGAAACAAAATTTCAAGAGAACTGGAGGATAAGAAAAATGAACTGAGATCCTTAATGAAAAATAATAAAGAGGAATTGAAGAATCAGATTCAAGCATCGAAAGTCAGACTCCCATTACTAAACGAAGAACTGAAGACACAGGTTAGATCACTCAAAGAAGAGAACTCTGAATTGGAACATGAAATAGAGCTATTAGGAAGAATCGTAATAACAATTTGTGTTTGGTTTCGAAAACGACGGGACTGGAGACCCAGTTGAATTCGTTTTGTCTGAATTGAACAAGCATCTGAAAACAAATATGAACATTCACCATATCAGCAATATTTTCCCATTAGGAAAAGCTGACCGCTGCTTGGTCAAAATAGAAATCATTTCGTATTTAAAAAAACTAAAAATACTCCTTAACATGAGGAACTTGAAAGATACAGGCATAGCTGTTGCACATGATTCAACTCTAACGGAACAGAAGACAAACCGAATACTGAAACGTCACCTAAGAAGAGAAAGAGAAACCCAAGAAAGGTGTTTTATCAAAAGAAATGAATTAAAGGTTGGGAATACTATATACACTGTAGACGACTTGTTACAATTGGAAGCGAATGAAGCAACCAGACCAAATATCGAACTCTCAACACCCAGCCGTCAACAAGATCCCTTCCTTCCAGCAACTCCACATTCTTCGAATGGACTGGGAATTTCCACCAGCAAACTAAACTACCGAAGTCACACTCGAAGCTTCCCAGAAATCCTTAACAAAAATCACACTTCCTGATATACAGGAAGGTAGTAAACAACAACGCTTGCGAACTGGAATTGAGACCAAATCAAATTATATATCAAGTAGGTCAACAGTCTAAATAACGAGAGATAAGTGCCATGTGAAGTGGAATGAATAGAAAAAACGAATTAAACGGTTTTCTTCACACAAAGGATTCAATATAAAATTGAACCAGAGAAAGGTAGATCTCAGGTGAAAAACAACCACTTTCCTGGCAAATACCACGCAGAACGTTGAATGATATTGAATGTTACCTTTTTGGTTCCATTTTATATTGAAATCTTTATGTGAAGAAAACCGTTTAATTCGATTTTTCTATTCATTCCACTTCACATGGCACTTATCTCTCACTATATGCTAGACGGGCTTGCCACTCCTACTGAGAAGGGATCTTTTATTCAGAAACCTATCGAGGTGGGAGATTTTCGGAGTGTTTCTTTCTGTCACTAGGTACCGCCAGTTGAAGTTTATCTTTTCCGGCGTACCTATAGGTGTTACAAGATCGATGATGGTTTGTTTACGTTGTGTCTCACTTCAGCCAGAGTTTTTTGGACGTTTGGCTGATTGACTACTCCGTACTGATGAGGGCCAAGAAGCCTGAAACCGGTATGCGGATTGTTAGGTGAACACGACATAAATTAAACATAATCGAGCTTATCAGAAAGAAACATTTGCATTCAATGTCCATTGATATTGGAAGATGCATGGATTCTCAGGTGAATATCATTCAACGTTCCTGGTATTTGCCAGGAAAGTAGTTGTTTTCACCGAGATCTACCTCTCTGGTTCAATTTTATATTGAATCTTTATGTGAAGAAACCGTTTAATTCGATTTTTCTATTCATTCCACTTCACATGGCACTTATCTCTCACTATATGCTAGACGGGCTTGCCAATCCTACTGAGAAGGGATCTTTTATTCAGAAACCTATCGAGGTGGAGATTTTCGGAGTGTTTCTTTCTGTCACTAGGTACCGCCAGTTAAGTTTATCTTTTCCGGCGTACCTATAGGTGTTACAAGATCGATGATGGTTTGTTTACGTTGTGTCTCACTTCAGCCAGAGTTCTTTGGACTTTGGCTGTTGACTACTCCGTACTGATGAGGGCCAAGAAGCCTGAAACCGGTATGCGGATTGTTAGGTGAACACGACATAAATTAAACATAATCGAGCTTATCAGAAAGAAACATTTGCATTCAATGTCCATTGATATTATATGGAAGTATGCATGGATTTTCAGGGAATATCATTCAACGTTCTGCGTGGTATTTGCCAGGAAAGTAGTTGTTTTCACCTGAGATCTACCTTTCTCTGGTTCAATTTTATATTGAATCCTTTAGTGAAGAAACCGTTTAATTCGATTTTTCTATTCATTCCACTTCACATGGCACTTATCTCTCACTATATGCTAGACGGGCTTGCCATCCTACTGAGAAGGATCTTTATTTGGAAACCTATCGAGGTGGGAGATTTTCGGAGTGTTTCTTTCTGTCACTAGGTACCGCCAGTTAAAGTTTATCTTTTCCGGCGTACCTATAGGTGTTACAAGATCGATGATGGTTTGTTTACGTTGTGTCTCACTTGAGCCAGAGTTCTTTGGACCTTTGGCTGGTTGACTACTCCGTACTGATGAGGGCCAAGAAGCCTGAAACCGGTATGCGGATTGTTAGGTGAACACGACATAAATTAAACATAATCGAGCTTATCAGAAAGAAACATTTGCATTCAATGTCCATTGATATTATATGGAAGTATGCATGGATTTTCAGGTGAATATCATTCAACGTTCTGCGTGGTATTTGCCAGAAAAGTAGTTGTTTTTCACCTGAGGTCTACCTTTCTCTGGTTCAATTTTATATTGAATCCTTTATGTGAAGAAAACCGTTTAATTCGATTTTTCTATTCATTCCACTTCACATGGCACTTATCTCTCACTATATGCTAGACGGGCTTGCCATCTCCTACTGAGAAGGGATCTTTTATTGTGAAACCTATCGATGATGGTTTGTTTACGTTGTGTCTCACTTCAGCCAGAAATCTTTTTTCTTCACTAGGTACCGCCAGTTAAAGTTTATCTTTTCCGGCGTACCTATAGGTGTTACAAGTCGATGATGGTTTGTTTACGTTGTGTCTCACTTCAGCCAGAAATCTTTGGACCTTTGGCTGGTTGACTACTCCGTACTGATGAGGGCCAAGAAGCCTGAAACCGGTATGCGGATTGTTAGGTGAACACGACATAAATTAAACATAATCGAGCTTATCAGAAAGAAACATTTGCATTCAATGTCCATTGATATTATATGGAAGTATGCATGGATTTTCAGGTGAATATCATTCAACGTTCTGCGTGGTATTTGCCAGAAAAGTAGTTGTTTTTCACCTGAGATCTACCTTTCTCTGGTTCAATTTTATATTGAATCCTTTATGTGAAGAAAACCGTTTAATTCGATTTTTCTAGTCCAAATAACCTTAGTATAACCATGGATCCGTATATAAGGAATGTTTACTCAATCGATTTCAACACTTCCAAACTGCAATCATTCGAGGAACTGGATAATACCATCCAAAATAGAAGAAGCAAATATATAAAAATTCGTAACCAAAATATGAAAAATATGGATAGTTTGGGAGTGTCCCTATCTCAATTGAACTTTACATTTGATTATATAATCTTAACAGCAACCCAATTGATTGCGCTCTGTTACAGTTGGATGGTTATGTTTTTTTTATTGAGGGCAATATGGACAGGGATGATGCGGTTATTATATATATATTAAGAGGAATATTTTAGATAGTAATAACATTGTACAGATGGATCAATGCAGAGCCATTCAGTCTATACTAAGCTTGGAAAATCATGCCTCTTCAATAATAACGTTAATCTACAAATACCCACCTTTAAAGGCTGGAGAATTCATTGGTGAACTGACTACTCACCTAAAACAAACAAAAATCAACCTTAGAATCAGAAATCACTTACTTGTAGGAGATTTCAACATATATTTTAATCGGACACTGACTTGATCTCCGAATATCTAGATATTCTTGCTGAGTATAACTTTGTGTCCCTGATAAACAAATACACCAGGGTGCAAGGCAATTTACGTAGACGTCTTGATCATATATTCTTCTCTACTATAACCCTAAATATTCAGGATTCTCGTGCTGGTATAGTTCTTGACACATGAATCATGGATCATAGAGCTTTTATTGCGTTTATTTCCTTTGGCTTGACTAGACCACGAGAAAACCAAACAAAACATTCATTTAAAAATATAAATTATGAATTATTAGTGGTTGAAGATCATCTTCCTTATTAACTTTCATTGAAATCCTCACGTCGACGATGATGTTAGGGTGGAAGGTTAACGGGTCTTGATGGCCATTGATAAGTACTTCCTATCCTTTCTTTCTATTCATTCTAACACTAACATTAAATTATGGTAAAAATGATTCACAGAGATACTGCGGGTCCCATGTCCTCGAATAGCTCAGTTGGTAGAGCGTCTAACTTGAGATGAGAAGGTCGTGGGTTCGACTTCCGCTTGAGGATGATTTTTTCCTCTAATTTAATAATTTGTCCAATATGCCACAAATTTCCTTTTCATGTATTTCTCTCGGACGCAATTTCCCATTTTTCGTATTATCTATCTGGCAAAATATCATCAGTGGTTGGAGATCATCTTCCTGAACTCTTATTGAAATCGTCACGTCGACGATGATGTTAGAGTGAAATGTTGACGGGTCTTGATTGCCATTGATAAGTACTTTCGATCTTTTCTATTCATTCTAACACAACCATCAAATTATGGGAAAAAATGATTCACAAATATGTGGCGGTTCTCATGTTCTCAAATAGCTCAGTTGGTAGAGCATCTGACTAGAGATGAGGAGGTCGTGGGTTCGACTCCTCCTTGAGGATAGTTTTTTTCTAAAATTTTATAATTTGTCCAATATGCCGCAATGTCCTTTTTCATGTATTTCTCTCGGGCGCAATTTTCCATTTTTCGTATTATGTATTTGGCAAAATTTCATCAGTGATTGGAGATCATCTTCCTGAACTCTTATTGAAATCGTAACGTCGACGATGATGTTATAGTGGAAGGTTGACGGGTCTTGATGGCCATTGATAAGTACTCTCGATCTTTTCTATTCATTCTAACAGTAACATTGAATTATGGGAAAAAATTATTAACAAATATGCGGCAGTTCCCATGTCCTCAAATATCTCAGTTAGTAGAGCGTCTGACTGAAGATGAGAAGGTCGTGGGTTCGACTCCCGCTTGAGGATGTATTTTTCTTTAATTCAATAATTTGTCCAATATGCAACAATTTCCTCCTTCATGTATTTCTCTCAGACGCAATTTTCCATTTTTCGTATTATATATTTGGCAGAATCTTATCAGTGGTTGAAGATCATCTTCCTAAACTTTTATTGAAATCGTCACGTCGACGATGATGTTAGAGTGAAAGGTCAACGGGTCTTGATGGCCATTGATACTTTCGATCTCTTCTATTCATTCTAACACTAACATTAAATTATGGGAAAAAATTATGCACAAATATGCAGCCGTTCCCATGTCCCCGAATAGCTCAGTAGGTAGACCGTCTGACAAGATGGGAAGGTCGTGGGATCGACTCCCACTCAAGGATGGTTTTTTCTTCAATTTAATAATTTGTCCAATATGCCACAATTTCCTTTTTCATATATATATATATATATATATATTATATATATATATATATATATATATATATATATATATATATATATATATATATAAATATATATATATATATATATATATATATATATATACATACATATAAATTGTAGATAACATAACTACACGCGATACGGAGCTGTCAGAAGAGATAAGCGATGAAGAGGAAGAAGATGATTGAAAATTAAAAATAACAATCTTGGTTGAAATGTATAACAGTCAATAATCAAGATTATTCTGAATTCGAAGTCTTATCATCATTTACAACACCTGACATATACGATTTCTTTGGTAGTGCAATTTTGTTAGCGCTACTTTTTCCATTTCCATCAAACTGAAATGGTCCCTTAGGCCAGGTCTGCATCAACTCGGTGCCAGAAACGTTAGTCGAACAAGAGTAATGTATGATGTTATAATATACTCAAAATCGGACAACAGCGCAGGGGGAAGGAATCTACCTTTAGCAATATTAATGTTCGGCGATTAATTTTTTTTGTTTGGCACACATTAATCGATTGAAAAATATTTGTCTTAAAATTTTTTCAAAAACATAACAACAAAATCGGCGTTCATTATGGATCATTTTGTCGATAGTTATATAAAATATTTTCAATCCTTCCGTTCGGGTGTTACATTATTACGTCTACTATACTTTCATCAGTTATAAAACACCATCGCCGAACAGTAAGAAATAATATTGTCAACTTAAATTAGATTTTAAGGTCTGCGAAGATCAATATGGCATGTATTTTTCATATCTTTATTTTATTTGATAAATATTATGAAATCAATGCCAAACATTGATGTATGATACACGTATACTTCTAACCAAAATATTCGGCAATCATATTATATCGAGATTCAGTATATAATTGGATGGATTAACAAAATGCCGAACATTAAGAAATTATATTTTTGTATTAACAATTTTTCACAACAATGAACAGCGCCACTGCCCTTCATACCCACCCTACACGTTCGGCAATGCCGCCTGCCCAATATTCTTTTCAATTACAGTAATTTGCGATATACTCCGAAAGGTAAGTAATGATTCGAGATCGTGGGATTTTCATACAACTTAATCGGCGTCGCCTCCACCTTGTGGTCCACCGTTTATTATGTTCGGCGTAGTGATCTCCGTGTTGTGGAAGGTAGGATTTGGGTAGTTCTTGTACTGCTGAGTGTGGAGAAATGAGACATAAAACATGTATTATGGGCTTCCGGTTTATGAAGAAACCTGTCTAGCAGGACCAGACTGGGTGAAAGGATATCTCAATGGGCATTCTATTCTTCGAACGTGCCCCAATAATATGAACTGGAATGAGGCCATTCGATCTCAATGTCTTTTCTGACGCAGCTTACTTCTTGCAATGTTTTGTAGTAAGGAAATCAAACAACGGGTACCGGTTACACACAATATATTTACCAACACCACATATCATTACATGCCGATAAAAGTACCATCGCAAACGAAATCCCAGGTGTGAGGGTCGCACGCGCAGGTGCTAAACACATTGAAGTACGGTCCCAACGGGGCGTTATTTATACATTATTTCATACATCACACTTCTATCAACAATAACTGGAGATCAGTGAATTCTCCTCTGCACACTCCACTGCTGAAAATTCAATCATTGAGTCCCACTCAATGACCCCAACATAGAAACTAATTCCAACAGGAACTCAATCATAGAATCAAAGTTTGGATGTTCATGGAAGTCAGATTCTACCAACATCCCATCCCCTCAGAAAGACTCAGCTACATCACCCGAGGCTTTGAGATCACGATTCCACTAATCAGGCAAAATGTAAAGCAGACTTCAAGATTGGAAAAAAAACTATTATTCCAATGGATTCACCTCATGAGAATGATCTACAGAATGGTTTAAAAAAATATGTGAGGACAATTTCACTAGAGAGGAGTAAATTACAATTTTTTTTTTCAATCAATAAAAGCTGAAAAATTAACTCTACACCAAATTAATCTGAAAGAGAACGATCTAAGGCCTTGAAATTATGAAAGAGGTATGATGTTAAAGATTTATTCAAATGAAAATGAAGCTGCGAGTCTCTACTATGGGGATTTCTACTCCACTTCCAATGGGGAATGGGTCGCATGTCAGGTCTTTTTCAAGTGGACTCACAACTCGTGTGCTGACATAGACAGTGAGACGATGAAGGAACTTTGGCATGTAATTAAGGCATATCCTTTGTAATTCGTAATTTTGAAGTCATTAAATGAATCCTATTTATGCTTAGTGTAATTTTTTTTCAAATATTACAGATTTTTTTACTTTTATATTCCATTAAACCATTGTATCTCAGTTTCAACATGATTTCATAGTTTTAACGATGAAATTCACGATACCTATCCTTTCTCAATCTACTCCGTGAATTATTATAGAAAATACAAAATATGTGGTTTAAGTAATGTTCATATCAAGTATTGCAGATTATACAATGAATCAATACATTTCGTAAAGCAATTTTCTGGGGTCCAGAATAATAGCTAATATTCCTAAAATCGTTACTTCATTTATGACGCCAGGACACTTTTTCAAACTATTTTTTTTTTTACTCAAATTTTACCTTCGGGCTCCAGATTTCATAGTGGTTCACTCTACTTAACAGGGGTAGCAACAGATAGAGATACGGAATGTCCTGGGGTCTGGTTTCTTGACTTAATTGAAATTTCCAAAGGTCTGTAGGCTTCAATTACAGCCCTTGGACAGGACTCTGGTTGCACAGACAGTCAGACTTACTTGCCTTTGTCTTACCCCAAATACTGGGCTGATCCTATAGTTTATAGGCTTGAAAAGGGAAAAGTACTTTCCACAGAAGTTTGTAAATGTAACCACAATATAACAATTTTATTTGAACTCAAACTTATACAATTTTCACAATTTGAATTCATTACACAAGATTATGAGGTCTCCAACAATATATTTTATGCAATAAATTGAACAGCTGAACGAAAATTGATCACTTCCTAAGTTCCAACAATGGACATAAAATTAACACCTCTTACATAATATAATTACCAAAATATTTGTGAGATATCTTACTTTATTTTACTTCGTCACCCAAGAGACTGATTTCCCTATTTCTTCAAAATCTAAGTTCAGAAAGTATTTTTCTGGTGTGCGCGGGAATTGAATTCATCCACTTTGATTATATTATTTCATAAACTGGTCTCAATATGGAAACAAAACTTTATGGGCTACTCCTAATATTTACTTTGAGCTTCGAGTAAAGAAAACAGAATCACTTTGTTATCTCGACCCAACCTTTGTCAAAGTCCAAACGATGGTGTTCTCACACTCCTGATCCACCCCTAGTCAAATACCAACTCAGCATTAAGCAGCTATAAGGTTTGGATTCTGGTACGAGACTTCAACGTGTATTTTTCACTAGATTCATAATTACTTAAACATAGAAAATCTGAGTATCTTAGCAAACCACCTTCAGTAACTTCATCCTGAATTAAAAAGCCCTAATATCTGTATATTAGTCTCATTATCAATTCAAGATCAAAAACTCCACTCTGCAAGTATCTTGAGGGAAACAACAAATTTTGTTAACTTGAGATCTCATTTATTAACGCGCTAACCGCTCTCGTTCAGCCATGCATCATAACTTGAGCAGTTGGGGAAACTGACATATTGTGACCCTCGACGGAACCTGAGATCGTAACTCGAGGTAATATGAGTTTGAATGGTTCATCAATCTCGTGCTATGGGATATTGAAATTCCACAGCAGCAAAATAGGTGCAATATATCAAATTCACCATTTATTTCAATCGAGTACCAGGACGCTATGGATTCTATTAAACTCTAAATACCTGCCAGAGTCAGAAATTGAACAAATGCCGGTGGCAATTCTCCCGAATACGGTAGGATTGTTAATTAATACAAAATAAATGTAGTTGATTGACCGTCAATTGGTGAGACAGCCTGCTATCGTGGTGATTATTGATATATATATATATATATATATATATATATATATATATATATATATATATTCTTTGTTAAACAAAAATACCCCATGACATGAAGTAATTCGACTTGATACATAAATCGAATCCTGAAAGTCACCGGACTGGTATATTTCACACCTGTGCAAATCGTATGGAATATTCAACGGATGAAATAAAATCAATCCGGCGTTTCGCCAACTTGATAGGTTATCAACCACAGCAGGGGAAAATATACATATAGGGCAATAGGGGCATACGACACGGTCTGGAGTCTGCAGCGGTCTGGAGAGAGGGACTCCTCTACAAGTTTCTCAACATGGTACCGTGCAGCCGAATAGCATCCCTGTTGCACAACATGCTATGCGACAGGCCTTTCCAAATAATAACGGGAGGGAGCAAGATCAAAATGAGACATCTCAATAACGGACTGCCTCAAGGCTCGGTACTCGCACCTGTCTTGTTCAATATTGACATTTCCGACATGCCACACACAACGTCAAGAAAGTTCGAATATACTGATGATCTGGCTCTCGCATCGCGGAGCAAAACCATAGAGGAGGCCAGTAACACGCTGACAGGAGATCTGGCCATGCTGAGGGGATACTTCGCCGACTGGAGACTAATCCCTAATATGAATGAAACTGAAGTGATATCCTTCCACCCAAATAATAAACAAGCACGACTAGAGCTTCAAGTGTACTTCAACAATAATTTACTACGCTACAATCCCTACCCAAAATATCTAGGGATAACAATGGATCGAACTCTTTCATACAAAAAACACCTAGAGAACACCGCAGCTGAAATAAACACCAGACATAATATAATCCACAAACTATGCGGTACTACTTGGGGCACGAAAGCATCCACCCTCAAAACTTCAGCCCTTAGCCTTGTTTACTCCGTAGCCGAATATTGTGCCCCCGTCTGGCTAAAGAGCTGCCATGTGAAGACTATCGACACCAAACTTAACGAGACAATGAGAACGATCAGCAGATGTCTGAAAAGCACACCCTTGCCCTGGCTCCCGGTTCTGAACAATATTGCCCCTCCCACCATCCGCAGACAAGAGGGCTTAGTTTGGGAATATAATAGAATAATATCAAACCTTCTACTCCCAGTGCACAGTGACCTTCCCGATGCCGGCTTGCAGAGCCTGAAATCTAGAAACCCCCCCTACCACTAACAAAACAACTTGTGGGAGACAATTTCAACTTGACCGATAAATGGAAAGAAAACTGGGAAGCCTCGAAGCCGGCCCAAGCAGTTCATGTAACCGATCCTACAGTACCCCTACCAGGAATGGAGCTGCCTCGCCTTGAGTGGAAAATACTCAACAGGATAATAACGTCCCACGGCATCTGCCGTGACTCGTTCTATAAATGGGGACTCACTGATACCCCGACTTGTGACTGCGGAGAACCTCGCCAGACTGTTCACCACATTACAACTGAGTGCCCCCTCACAGCATATGGAGGAGAGGAAAGCGACTTCTTTGAGGCCACCGACTCTGTGCTGGACTGGATTAATGGCCTTGATTTTAAAACTTAATTTTTATTGTGCTGCACATATAATTTCATTAAGGTGTTTGTACTATTGTATCCTCTGTCATGTTATGTGAATTTGTATTTGTGACATTTCTCTCAAGAACTGAATCCATGTAAGCCATACGCTAAATAAAAAGGGCATAAATGTCCCAATGACACGATCAAATCAACAGGTTATGAAAGGTTTATACACAATGTTCCACTTACGGATAGCTCACTACTCGAATCGAACTTTGGTATGAACGTTATACGAAAACTACTTTCTTGACGACTCGCAGAACAATTGAAGTCACTTGTTCTCGGACTTGAGAAAAAGAGAGCGATCCTAATTAAATCTCGTCTTTTATATCCACCGGATTCAAGAATAATATCGGTCAGAAACAGTACAGAGAAAGACCCCTCTTCTTGTCAAGTAAGAACTGGACCAAAAAGCAGCTTATCTTTTTGTCTCCTTGTAAAAAAGCATAGGTAGTACGATTTCACTAATATGAATCTACCTTTTCCTACTCTCCTAGTAAAACAGGCGGAAAAGTATTCTATTTTTTTTGTACAGTTCAAAAAGGCATTAGAACTTTCTTTTACTCGGTTTTGTGATCGATCCAGAAGCTTTGTTTGTTTACACTTATTTTCTAAACAGGCGTTAATTTGTTGCCATAGTTAATATTGGACCCCAAATAGGCAGAGACGTACCAAAGTTACTCCAATCTTTTGGTTGGCCGTTCTTAGTAACGGAGCTTGAAAAAAATGCTTCGTTACAATTTATGGAGTTATTTCTTGTTTTCTAATTCTACCCGATTCGCTCCGATTCAAAATTCCCAACTACATTACAGGTTATTATACAATATGGATGAATAAAATCAATTTACACTGTTCCAGAGCACATTCACAGATGAAAAAAACGTATAATTGCAACAAAATCCAATTTCATCACTATGAAATATAAATAAAGAGAAACAATATATTACTCCGATTGATTGTCATTCATTAAATTTTACAAACTCTATACAATAAACTCGAACTTGAAATTGATGAGAAATTCAAATTGAATAAATTGTATGTATTAGGCTACGAAATGAACTCCAATCACCCAATCCTCATTATTTTCAATGGAGGAAAATATTTTCTCAGTTCGAATTTTTTTTCTTCTGGGAAATGTCAGCAGGAAAACGTATTTCCAGAAGTGGTGGATAATGAAATACGTCAACATTCATTCATTTATTTTCACTCCCAACCAATTAAAAATCATGCCTTGTATGTGCTCGGGATAAATTGCTTGCTGGCTCTGGCATTTGGAGTTAATGATGGCTTTTTACAGATGAAATTCACTTCATCTTCTCGTGGTTCGTAATAAATGTTCTCCTCTAGCATGCTTCTTGATTTGATAGTAAACTCCGTTTCCGACCAATGCATCGAACATATTCAAATATTAAGATAGAGTGTTTTAGCCATATTTGAAAATCTATAAAAATATGTATTCGAAATGTTGAATTTGTTGTTGATTTTTAGAATTCCAGTGGAATTATCTATATATTGAATGACTATAACCGACTGCTATTGTCCTATCTTTGACCACAGTTACTTGAATATCAATCATGTTCTAATTCATTCATCACATCCACAGGCCTCAGACTCTCTCTTCATTAGCAAAATGGGAAAAAGTGCTGCTCTTATTGAATTAAATTATCACTAAGGGTCGTGACCCCATTACTATCATGACCCCATACAGAGTGTTGTTTATTTAAGAACCCCACACTTCGGTTGATTTGGTTAAGATGATGTTACTTGGTTTCAAAAATAACACTGGTAATACACATGTACTGATATATATATATATATATATATTTATATATATACATTATATATATATATGTCTATATATATACATATGTATATATATGTATATATATATATGATATATTGATTTATATATAGTAGTGTAGTATAATGAAATATTTGAATTTCGCAATTAAACAAGACACTATGAATTCTACCATAGCCTGACATGACTTTAGAATCTTATAACGAAATTTATTTTCATTGATAACTAAATCTGCTGCTCCTTGTCTCAACTCTACAGATTCAGTGCCACGATCAGATTTCCTTTTATAGTTGCGCATACCGAAACAAAAAAAAATTTCAATAACCAATGTATCAATTATGGGGTAAAAAGTTGCACATTGGACCTTTTTACTCCAACCACGTGTAAGTGTTTTTACAGGTTAAAAAAATATTACGGTTCAAACTGGCTAAAAACTAATAATAAATCACGTTTACTAATAAACTATGTTTAGGCATGGCAATCGAAATAACACTGCTCGAAACTGAAAAGAATAATGATGAGAAAAGTAACTTAGGTAAAAATTTCCAGACGCGGTCGTTTATCTCCTGCTAGCAGCGTCGCTCGACTGCCAGCGACGCCTCGTTATGCCTCCCGCGCCCTCTTCTCTCCGCTCGTTTAGTTAGAGAGAACGATACGTCACTTGTTTCATAGATACTTATGCTGGACCTTCAAGCTCCGCCCTACCTTATTCCATATCAGAATCATAATCCGTTGAAAAAGTATGTAAAACTATTCCTAGTAAATTTCTAAAGTGAATCAGATAAGCAAATATATTTACCAATATATTTTTGTGCTCTATAACTCATGCAGGAGTGAATCATCATCAATCACCAAACAATAAAATGGTCAGTAGGTTTTTTATCCCTGAGGGGATGTATGGAATGGATCAAAATTGTTAGCGCTGGAAGAAGATCTATGGCTTCTGCTAGGTAGCCACAACAGTTCCAAATCAACATCATATGTAACAACATACAATTTTCTCTTCGATTTTTTCTCTTGCAACGCTTTTGGAATAGAAGGTCACCATGAATATGATAGAACTGGCTTGAATACCATTTAATAATAATAATAGTAATATCGTCTTTATTATTTCCATATGTGTACAGTATAATCACATCAAAATTGACAGATATGAAATATTAGGAAATAAAGGGCGAAGTTCATTTTCTGCAAATCAAACACTTGCAGACAATGTTCCTCCACTCAACCCCTCAAAGAGAGAAATGGATTGATAGACAAAAGAAAAAAAATATAAACAAACCTATCATTTACAATTCAACATGTTGTTTGTGAAATTTGAATAATTTTATTCTGAGCTATGCGAAATCAAGTATTCTCCTCTGAGAAATAATCAAACAGATTTTAGTAAGTATATTCATCTCTGAGAATTGAACAAATAGTTTTTAGTAGTTAATTTGTATTTATTTGGATGGAGAGCTTTGAAGTACTCTGGTAACCAGTTGTATAATTCGAAAATTTGATATTTAAAGGACCGTCTGAATAATTCAGTTCTAAAAGCAGGGATTGTGAGCCTACCTTCATGTCTAATGTTCAGATCATGTATATCCGTACGATATGTGAGTTTGTTATAGAGATAAGCTGGTGTTTTTGTCAAGAGTATGTTGTGAAAGAAACATAATGCATGATGTACCCTTCTGTTTTCCATATTCAACCAACCAATTTCCTGGAGTTTATATGACGTTCTTTGCGGTCTACGGATTCCATAAATCAATCTTAAGCAGGCATTTTGTACTTTTTGAATCTTTTTTTTGTAGTTTTCGTTAAATTTGGGCCGTAGAGTACATCGGCATAATTGAATACAGACAAGATGATGGAGTCACATAAGGATTTCTTCACTTGAAATGGCAGAAACTGCCTGTTACCATAAATCATTTTGAGAGTGGCGTAGGCTCGTTGTATCAATGTATTTATATACTTTCCGAATCTCAAATTGGTATCCATCACTACACCTAGATTTTTTGCTTCATCTACAATTGATAGAGATTCTTCCAGAATGATGATCCCAAATAACGAAAATCATCATGTTGGAAAACATTATCATAATTCGGATTATACCATATTTCTTGGCGACATCAATATTAACATCAAAGACGAAAGCATAGTGAGAACGGAATACATAACTATCATGCAGGAGTATGGATTTGTGTCGACCATTAATAAATATACTCGAGTAACAACTCACAGTAAATCATGCTTCGACCATATATTTGTGAAAACATATGCAGATTCCGAACTCCTACCATTTATAATCAAAACAAATGCGACCGATCATTACACGACATTCCTACAAATTATATATGAAAATAATATAAACAGCAATCCCACAAACAAATTCTTCAGTCATAACGAAATCAATTATAATCAACTAACAGGGAGACTACAAAATGTCCGCTGGAATGCCGTTTATGAAACGAAAGATGCAACAAGTATTTCCATGGATATCCTGAATATTCAGTTAGGAAACTGCACAACTTCGCACAATTTTTTTTTTTTTTTCATTGTACACCACCCAACAGAAATCCATTTACAGGGTGGGAAAATCACAGGTACAAAAACAAAAAAACAAATAATTTGAGAATCAGTAAGATACAACAATAGTGTAGAAATGAGACATGATACAAAAACTAAATCCATATCCATAAATACAAAATCCATAAACGTAGAACATGGATTACCAATGGACTCATAAAATCTATCAATCAACGAGATAAAATGTATCAGCAACTTCTTAATGAACCTGAAAATGTGGAATTGAAACAAAACTATACTCGGTACAAAAATCAATTGAGACAGCTTCTGAGAATAACAAAATCCAACTATTATCGCAACAAAATCGAACAGAATGCTAAAAATAGTAAAAATGTATGGACCACTATAAATGAACTTTATCCTAAAAATAATTCGAAACCTCAAGATATTAATTTAATCGAAAATAATGGAGGAGAAATTACAGATACCAAATCTATTGCTGATATATTCAACGAACATTACATACAAATTGGTGGAAAACTTGTAAATACAATTGACAAGGATCCTAACTTTCAACCTCCCAAGAAAAATAATCCATTGTCCTCAATGTTTGAATTCTACCCACGCTGATGAAATGAATGATATTATTTTATCGCTCAAAGACGAAAAAGCACCAGGTATTGATGGAATGGAAGCAGAAACAATAAAATTATTATTACCGATGATCAAAGAACCACTGTCTCACATATTTAATAAGTGCCTTCAGCAAGGACATTCCCCAAGTATCTTCAGAAAGTCAGTGATCAAACCAATTTTCAAAACAGGTAATAGGGAGGATGTCATAAACTACAGACCAATCTCATTGATAACCGCTATTGCTAAAATACTGGAAAAAATCAAAAAAATAAGACTTACCAAATATCTTAAGAGAAATAAAATCATATCCGCCAACCAATACGGGTTTGAAGAAGGAGTATCAACCCAAGATGCAATTCTCGCCCTTACAAAAAAGATGTATAATGCCTCAGATACAGGAAAACCCTCTCTATGCGTATTTATTGACCTTTCAAAGGCATTTGATACGGTCAGTCATGACTTGCTTATGGAATGCTTGGAAAACATCGTCATAAGAGAAGTGGCCTTGAGATTATTCGAAAGTAATTTTTCCAATAGATTTCAATGTGTTGAACTGAAGATGGTAAGGACCAATTTTTTCGAAGAATAGAATATGGTGTACCCCAAGGAATTGTTTTGGGACCACTTTTGTTCAATATATATTTGAATGATATTCTGGATAAATACTAGTGGTCAAATTATCACTTATGCGGATGATACTGCAATTTTCTACAGTCATGAAGACTGGCTATCACTTAAAATTCAAGCAGAAAATGATATCCGTAATATTCAAGCCTTTTTCAATTATAGACTTTCAACAATTAACTTCAAAAAAATATTTTTTCCACCCATACACATTTATTAGAGAAGTATTCCTTCTTATGATAGCCTACGAACCACTGAAGACATCTCAATATGCAGCTGTAATGAGATCAAATACCTTGGTGTTATGATAGACAATAACCTGAAATGGAATGAACAAATTGAATACGTCACTAAGAAAATACAGTTTTTAATTTATAAACTTAAGAATGTTAAATATATTCTAGATTTCAAAGCAATGAGAACGACATATCAGGCATTGGTGGAACCACATATCGTGTATGGAATATTAGCATGGGGAGGTCTAAGTAAGTCTCACCTGGAAAAACTAATCATCGTTCAAAAGCGCCTACTTAAAATTATATTCAACAAAGATATAAAATATCCATCAGATAGATTATTCAATGAAATTAATATTATGGATCCATTTACGTAGCAACATCAAACAACATAATTCTAAGCACGACTTGAAGAACTTGGAACATCAATATAATACAAGCAACAGACAACTCACATACTTGACTCCTCTTATGAAAAAGTCAAAAAGACAAAAAAGTCTGACATATTTGAGTCCCAAACTATACCAATGTCTCCCAGCTGAAATTCAAAATATTTCAAGGCCAACTACATTCAAGTATAACCTGAAATTATATATTTCTCATTGCCCAGAACAACAATTCATAGTCTTATTGACTAATCATGCCATACAGAAAAACCTGATACTTACCTCATATTTTAACATACCTCATCCTATAGTGGTTTTCACATGTTTATTTACTGCTGATTATGTTTATATGTACCTTTCATTTCTAATAAACGTGTGTATACTGATTGGTTTTCAATGCAACCTCCCTTCGTGTAGGTATAGATTCAGCATGGAACTGTAAACAGAAATCCATGGAGAGGTGAACAAAGAACATTTCACTAACTTGGGCTAGGACAACGTTACGTATTTCGCTAACAACACATGTTGTGGTTTCGTGAATACAATCGGCGAAATTGATTTTTTTTTTGTTAACCTTGATATATATATCATCATCAAGTAGCAACAGCGTCAACTGAAAAAAAAAAACTCAGTGGAAGAGATAAAAACTTGTTTTATATCACTTTCCGAATTGGGAAGGTCAGCAAATATTGTGGGCTGATTTTCTTTGATGGATGTTATAACTGTATCTATGGAATCACATTATTCAATTCCATATTTCATATTATTCAAATGATCAGTAATGATTATTCCATCTATTTTGATTCATATTCCAAAAAGGAGAAGTGGTTCAGGAATTTTTATTATTTGAACTCTACAAAAATATCCTTTGTTTGGTTATCCTTATAATATAACCGCCTTCCTTCGAATCTATTCTCAAATGGACAGTGACACAAATAAATCAACCGCCCCAGAATTTTTCAAAGAATTTCCAAAGTCACTCCCATTGCTCAACTTTCAGCGACGAAGAATTTTCTCATCAATCTCCTTTGGCGTGTTGATGAACTTTGGAGGATATTTTTCGATTATGATTTGCCGCGTGATTCCATTTAACAGGGGTTTATAGAGAATTGGACAGCATAACGAACAACTCTTGGAAGCGACATTGTGAATCATTCATATGCTGCGAAAATAAACGTGGCAGCGATACTCGAGTCTTCGATAGAGTTATATGATTGATGAATGATCCGATAAAATATCATCATTTTTCATTTGCTTTTCACCCAGATTTCTAATAAAACCCCCATTTTGCTCTCCCACATTTACGATGTAAAGAATCCTCAATTCAATGAAGTTTTCCTGCTCCAACTGCATTTCATTTTAGGGCATACGCATTTATTTTACTTTCTTCATATTATATTCATAGCCGACATAACTCATCAAATAAAAAATTGCTGAAATATATACAAGTGTTTCAATAGTATGCCCACCATAAGTGTCATCCCATAATTAATAGTTCAATTTTCCTCTTTGTTGAACGACAAATTACAATATGCTTTGTGTATTTCTTCGTACTTCTGATCCATATTGTTTCATTATTTTCTCCGTGATTATTCGATCATAATAGATATCTTTTGTTGTTGCTTTATTTTGTCGGCTTACAAATGTCATTCTGATATTCGATACATTCGTCCATTCTCATTTATTTCGTATACACGCTTCATTAGCCTCACCTGTATGTATGTATGAGTCTATATAACGGAACCATTGAGATACATTTTCACCCACTGTCAGAAATCTGAATCATTTGAAATTTCGCTAACGTATTGAGAACCGGTAACAATACAATAATTTGATAGCAATGACCAATATCGTCAGGAAAAAACTAATTTACAAGATTTGGTGAATTCACTTGTAAACATGCCTACTTTACATTTCGAAGATTTGGTAAATTCACTGCTACGGTCTCAGTACCTTCACCAACAGTCATGTTTAATAGTATATTATGATACAATTGTATAAGTGAGCCTTGAAAGCACGCGTAACGAGTTTGAGGGCACGACGCAGAGCGGAGTGCCCTCAACGTTGAAAGTGCTTTGAAGGCACTTATGCACATGTATCATACGCTATTTTTGATTATATCTACATGATAACTTCAATAACAATGCTGCAACTGAATTTCAGATCAGGATAATGTTCCTTATATTTTAATACATATGTATGGAGATCTGATATCATGTCTTGTTGACATGGATATAGCAATTGTTGTTTGAAAACTTATTTGACAGTTCATATGATTGATATGAAAGTAGGACTTGTTTTCGTTACCTAGCAACCTTTTATTTCGAGATTTCGCTCTCTTTTTCCTTTAAAACACGGCGTGTTTTAATCTTGACTTTTCGCACGCTTTTTGGGTCAGACAACAAGGATTATGATGCAGGTGTGATGAAAAAATCCTTATAGGTGAGGTACGGAGGAGCTGAAGAGACATATTGACGACCCCTATGATCTACTTTCAAATATCATGTGGATAATTCAATCGATGAGTTTTCTTCTATTGTTGGGAACTTTAAAAACATGCTTTCTTAGCAATATGGAATGAACATTTTAAAATAAAATTAGGGTTTAAAAACTCTACAAAAAATACGCTTTTGTAGCAATATGAAAGGATGAAGTCATTGCCCAACTAATTAACTGAAATTAAATAAAATAATTAATAAAAAACCTTTTAAAGACAAGCTTCCATTCAAATGCGTTAAAGAGTACGAAATAATTGTTTTGGATGTGTGACGTAGGTAATTCCGTGAGTTACAGATTCAAGGAGTAGTCGCGCAAAATTTTCAGTTCCAATACAAAAGCGAAAAGCTCTAAAATCTATAACTTACGGAATAACATACGTCACACATCCAAAGCCATTATTTTTCACTTTTAACCGCATTTGAATGGAAGCTTGACTTTAAAAATGTTTTTATTATTTATTTTATTGTGTGTTTTTCAGTAAGGACGCATTTATGCATTTTTGTTGAAGCATCGTTATTATGAGGCCTTGTTTTATGTGAGTTCTGAGCTATCTAGTTCTGTAATGAGGAGATCATCTAAAGATTAACTCGTCTGCCATCCATCTTGAATTTATGAATTTCGACAGGAAATCAATGATCTTCAACTCAATTCCAAATCTCTGACCCAAAAACCATGACATACCAATTTTGAATTAAGAACAAAACTCGTCCACCATCTTGAATTTATGAATTTTGACAATAAATGCATAATCTCCGACCCCAAAATCCTCCACATACTAATTTTGAAAAGAAACGGACCATAAATATAAAACTCGTCCGTCATTTTCAATTAAAGAATTTCGCGAAAAAATTCATAATCTCCTACCCAATAAACCTCTACATAAAAATTTTGAATAGAATCGGACCATAATCACAGAGATCGTCCGCTATATTGGATTTGCCATTTTCATTTAATGAATTTTGACAAAAAAAATCATAATCTTCGACCCAAAAACCCCCACATACCAATTTTGAACAGAATCGGAGCATAGTCACAGAGATCGTCGCCCATCTTGCAGCCGCCACTATGATTCCATGAATTTTGACAGAAAAATCATAATCATCGGCCCCGAAAACCCCCACATACCAATTTTGAATCGAATCGGACCATGAACACAAATCTCGTTCGCCATCTTGGAGCCGCCATTTTGTTTTTTTTCTCGAACGTATGAAATAAGTTCAGGTCATCGCGAACAATGATTTAATGATTTTCTGTTGAATTTTTTTGTTTCAAAAAGCTTGTCGCGCGAAGTGTTCATAAATGCAGGTACCAATTGATTTAATTGGGCAGTAATTGGTTGGTAAGTTCCTTCATGTCAAGGTATTGAATGTTTGAAAAGTATTCGTAATAGTAGGTACTAATTAATTTCATTGGACAATGATAAGTTTGTAATGAAGAACTTGTCAAAAACAAGTATTAATTTTATTACAATTCGCACGACAAGCTTCTTAAAACCAAATAATTCAAAAAAAAGAAGTAAATAATTGTCAGCTATGACTCAAACTTATCTTATAAGTTTTAGTACACGGCTTAGATGAAAGCTTGTCTTTAAAAAGTTTTTTATTAGCTATTTTATTCTTTGCTTTTCAGTTAGTTCGCCTAATAGAGCATCGTTATTACAAGGTCTCTTTCCTGTAAGTTTTGAGCTGAAAGAAATGATCTCCAACCCCGAAAACTCGCACACACCATTTTTGAATACAATCTGACCATTATCACAAAACTTGTCTGCCATACTGAAGTCGACATCTTGAACTTATAGATCGTGACAAAAAATTCATGATCTACGAACCGAAAACCCCCACATTCAAATTTTGAATGATATATGACCATAATCAGAAAACTTGTCCTCCATCTTGGAGCCGCCATCCTGAATTCATAGATTTTGACATGAAGGTCCAAATCTCCGACCGCCAAAAACCACCACATACCAATTTTAAATCAAATCGGATCATAATCACAAAACTCGTCCCCCATCTTGAGGGCGTCATCTCAAATTCATGAATTTTGACAACAAATTCATAATCTCCGACCCCAGAAACCCCCGCATACCAATTTTGAATCGAATCGGACCATAATCACAAAACTTCTCCACCATTCTGTTTTTTTTCTCTAACCGAAATTCCATTATGCATTGTCACCGGAATTTTGAATAACTGCTGAATTTCAAATCAATCATACAACTGAAAGTCGGTCAAAATTAACTTGTAAGATTTAACCCAAACTAACTAACGAACGAACGAACTAACTAACAAGTGAAACTAAATAAAAGCCTGTAAAAAAGCGTGTGGTGCTCTCTACTCACTTTTCATAATGAACCTACCTTTACGAATAGCTAGCGATGGAAAAATTAAGACAACTGATATCAAGCACCACACACTTTTATTAAAATGAATTTTTAGGTCAATTACTGTATTCTTATTATTTTCAACTATTTAGTTCAAATTGCTACAAATGCGTGTTTCTTCAGTTTTTTTAAACAATTCCTGCCTTGTTATCGCGAGAGTAGTTCAGACTTTCTGATGATTCTAGTTTTTCATTCATATGTGTCAGCTTTTGTTTCAGACTGCCTCTGCCTTGATTCCAATCTCGAAAGAAAGTTCATTTTTGTATCCATGAAATTGTTTATTTGGTAGTTGCATTTACTCAACGATTTTATCGACCCTCTTCCCTTCATTCTATCTCCAAATTAGTTTTTCAGCTACAGTTATCTAAATATTTATATTTCACTTTGTTATTTACGGCCTGATTTATGACATGGTTGGTCTTCTACGTTTGCATAACTATAATACTGAAAAAGGAAACCTCAATTGAATATCGAATGGAAATAATTTTGTGAAAATTGAAAAATGTATCATTAAAATTGAAATATTTCTTGTAATTTCTAACAGA
Organism: Gonioctena quinquepunctata; assembly: GCA_018342105.1. NCBI lineage: Eukaryota > Metazoa > Arthropoda > Insecta > Coleoptera > Chrysomelidae > Gonioctena > Gonioctena quinquepunctata. Next base: position 178,213 of record JAFIRS010002745.1, read on the forward strand.
AAATAACTCGTTTCGCGGCTGAAGCAATTGAATTAGATCTGATGAATATTGTGAAAAAATATGAAAGTGGAAATTTTCATTCAAATAATTATTTTATCTTATATATTTTTAGGTAGTCCAATAAATTGGGTTCCAAAAACCCAATGATGTGCAATAGAATTATATTCTCAAGCCAATCACACAAATAAAATTTGACATATCCGTGTTCCGCATATTTTGCTGAATTATTGATTTCAAATAGATGCCTAACTGATGTATTATTATTTTCCAATACCAAATTTCCTCTACCCATCCATCACATATAATGATGCACATAGTCGTCATATTTGTGTGTTCGAATATCTTGGATTTCCGGATGTCATTTTGAATGACTATTGACTTCATGAAGTTCTCCGGGTGTCCCATTTTTTGAATCTACAATATTGTCTGGTCGATCACCATACGCTTTTCATTTCAATTAGCTTCATAAAAGTAATCTGATGAAAAAGGTGTCCATTTGATCTATCAAGTCTTCCAATACACTTCGATTGAATAATCTCTCAATATGCGTGAATGATGAGGTTGAGATCCATCAACCAAATAGACCTATTGATTTCATTTGAATAAAAAAAATTAGTGCCAATAATATGATTCATTGTAAATTGTGTGTGAGCCACCATAATCCAATGAGGATTTTTATGATCCAATATAGAGAATTCTGGCGGTTTCTGAGTTCAATCATACCACATACGTCATATGTAACACTTCGAGTTACAGTATACTGAGTATAAAGGAAACCAGTGTTCATATTTCTTAGCATTTTTTTCATTATTCATTTTGCAATGAAAACCTGAGAATTACTCAGTAGTTAGCACGAGTATATTACCAAACTTGAGTAGGCTATGAGAACATCTGAAAGCCCTTAGCAACCAGACAATACGTTCTTAGTTACCATTGCATATGTCAGTATTGAATTGATTTGTTGTGTAGCATATCGATTTATAAGTCTTTGATAATGACTCTCTGAAAAATATTACTTCAAAATAAATTATTTGAAATAACGGTGCTGCTGTCAGAAAAACAGCGAATAGAAGTTTTGATGATCTTAGGTTACGGCGATCGTGAAAGACGTATGGCAGAAGTATGCGACATTTTTAATGAAAAATATCTTGATTGAGAACCAATAAGCAAATCGACGGTAAGCAAAATATCACATGAATTCAATGAGATTGAAAATGTTAGGGATAAGCCTGAGAGTGGCAGGCCTACCGTTGCCGAAGACACTCATCTGAATGTATTACTTGGAATTCAATAACAACAATGAGATCTGTCGTGGTGTTCTAAGAAAAGCCAAATTACATTCATATAAAGTTGAACTTATACATGAACTTAATGAAGACGACTTCGATAGACGCATAGAGGTTTGTGGAATTATGCAAGAAGTGTGCAATCAAAATAATGGCTTTGAATTTAATGTCTTATTTTCCGACGAATCAACTTTTTGTACAAACGGTACCGTGAATACGCAAAATTGTCGATATTTGGCAACATGAAATCCCAATTGGACGATGGAAGCTTATACCCAATATCCTCAAAAAGTAACTGGGATTTTTAGGAACCAGGACCATATTTTTTTGACGGTACTGTGACGGGTGAAAATTATTTGGAAATGTTACAAACGTATGTAGCTCCATATTTAACTGTAATATTTTCAGACAATAATCAACCTAGTCGAATTGTTTCTACTATTTGGTTCCATCAGGATGGAGCGGGTCCCACATTATGCTCGAGTGGTTAGAGATTCTCTGAATGAAACCTTTTCCAATCGCTGGATTGGACGACGCGGTCAGATTGAATGGCCTGCTAGGTCAACAAATTTAACTCCCATGGACTTTTTTCTCTGAAGTTACTCGGGAAGTAAAGTGTTCATTAATCGACATACCAATTTGGAAGACCTTGAAGAGATAATCCGATCTGAAATTCAACGAACTACACCAGATATGTTGTCAAACGTAACACAAGAATTCATCCAGAGTCTTGGATATTGTCAACTGACCCAGGGAGGTCAGTTTGAGCATTTGTTGTGAATTTGTTATTTGTTTCATTTTACTACTTACTTATGATATTTTCATTGCAAAATAAATAATTAAATGAATGTTGAGAAACATTTTTGGCTTTTTTGTTTTGGTGTTAACTAATTTAACCAGTCAAGCCGAATTTAAATCCTCTAAATTATCGGTTTTTCATTCACACAACTCTCCTCTACGACATGCCCCCGCTACGCCAATAGCCACTGCAACTTACAAATAAAAATATCAATATGTAAAATTGTATTTAAAAAAAAACAGTCCAGCCCGAGTTTTGGACCCGGGTCGTCTGTGTGCCAAGCGGATACACTGAGCCTTATTCCAAAAGTCTTGTTGAAAAGTACATATATCTATCTAGCAGAATTTAAAACAGAAATTTTCATAATTATTTAAATTTTTTTATCAACTAAAAAACTCACTAATTACAAAAAGCTATGTCAATTCGAGAAAAAAAGCGGGAGAAATTATACAAATAGTTCCTTCCAAATAAACTTACCTTTATTAGTAGATATTCCTTGTCTGGAGCTTTGTTTCTCTGCAATTGGTCTGCTGTCAATATGTTTGATTTTTTGGGGACGTAATTGTCGGACTTTTTTTTCAAAAATGAACCTAATATTTGATACGTGGATATATCAATGTTATTTTTTATACTGATAGTACTTCGCAACATTGAATATTGTGACCAAAGTGTAGATGCCTTCAAAGTTTTCGACATCTCTTCAAAAGTACACTTTCCGAAAAAGATTTTGATTTTATATGTCTTCTCCATTCCATGAATTTCTTGTATGCCAATTCATACTTTTTTCTTGAAATTTCCGGCAACAAATCTAACGTTACTTCTGCAGCTTTTTTGAATATCTCTGACGGAGTATTATCAAAATTGTCACTACTGTCAGTATCCATATAACCTATTTATTATGAGGGACTTGCACAATCGCCATTAGTTGATGTCCGTCAGGAAATGGACACATTTTTCCTTCGATATTTTTACGAAAAGTCTTCAATAAGCCAGAAAAACCATATGAAAACAAATGTTTTTTCGGGCATCCCAAAATAAGGACGAATTTGACATAATTTTTTTAATAAAATGTCATTATACACCCTTCGTCCATGGGTGTGCAAGAGGCATACAAGGGAATATGGAATGCTGAAAACTGACATTGAAATTGAAAATCAATCCCTTGCAGAATTTTTCGTAGAAGCTCATAATCAAGCCTAATATGGATTCATTCCAGACAAAGGAACCGCACATATGACGATATGACATCGGTTTTTTCTCGCACTCCATTAGAGTAGAAGTATGCACCACGTGTGTTAGCGTGTCTTGCATAGTATTCCTATTTTAGTCAGGTATCAATCTCTACGTTGACCACCAGTTGCTGTCACAGGGTGGTCAATTGTTTTCAGGCGACACTTTTTTCAAATTTATTCGAATTGATAAATAATGCATTCGGAAATCAACAGTTAATTCCATCCTCAATCTTCCGATGACATTTCCATGTTTTCTTCAGTACTTTAAATAGCGGTCAGGAAGCATTACCTTGTATTCATTTTCACTACATGGTTTCTTTTGATCCTGCAATATTTTACCATTGTTCATTTTTATATATTTTTTTGTGCCATATTTCTTGAAGTTTAATTTCCCAATAATTTTAGGAATTATTATGATCTGAGAAATATTACATGAAATGTACATGAATATATGGGTGATAATTAAAAAAGCGCCTTTTTCCCCAAAAAATGGTCTAATAATATATCATTTCTGAGATATCAAATGGGAGTAGAAATATAAATCTCAGAAACCGATCAATCCATTGATATGTTATTTTTGATTCGGTTCCTCCATGAAATCCTCTGGAGAAGATGCTGGATACACTTTCGTGAGTACTAGAAATCGCAAGATTATTTTCATGCCACATACCTCCTGCTGGATAGCACTTTCTTGAAGTGACTGATATGACCTATCCTATCCACCACATAAAGCTTATTTTCATTCCTAATAAAACCAATACTCAAATTCAGTAAATTCAATACATTTGTATGAATAAATAATGGTTGTGATAATTTTACAAGCTTTAATTTAGTTTCACTTGTTTGTTCGTTCGTTCGTTCTTTCGTTAATTCGTTAGTTCATTAGGGTCAAATCTTGCAAGTAAATTTCGACCGACTTCTAGTTGCCCGATTAATTTGAAATTTGGCAGGTATCCTTAACTCCGGTGACAATGCATCATGAAATTTTTGTTGGAGGAAAAAACAAAATGCCAGCTTCAAGATGGCAGACGAGATTCGTAATTATGGTCCGATTGGTATCTTGATGATTTCGGGGTCGAAGAATGTCAAAATTCATAAATTCAAGATGGCGGCTCCAAGATGATGGACGAGTTTCGTGATTATGGTCCGATTCGATTCAAAATTGGTTTGTGGGAGTTTTTGGGATCAGATATTATGAAATTTCTGATCAAAATTCATATATTCAAGATGGCGGCTCCAAGATGGCGGACGAGTTTTGTGATTAGGGTCCGATTCGATTCAAAATTGGTATGCGGTGGTTTTCGCGGTCGGACACTTGGAATTTTTTGTCAAAATGTATAAATTCAAGATGGCGGCCCCCAGACGGAGGACGAGTTTTCAGATTATGGTCATATTCCATTCAAAATTGGGATGTGGGTGTTTTCAGGTTATTTTTCGTTGAATTATTTGGTTTTTAAAACCAGATAATTCAACAAAAAATAATTGAATAATTTTCAGCTAGGACTTAAACTTATTTAATACGTTTCAGTACACGGCTTGATAAGAACTTGTCTTTAAAACGGTTTTTAATTAGTTATTTGTCACTTACGAGCTTGTCAGGGAATACATGATTCAGGAAAAAAACATTAAAAAATATTCAATTCGAAAATCAAATTCAACCATGTTTCATCATCTCTAAAAACTCAACGAATGTAATATCTGGATTCAAAGGATTTTTCCTACTGAATCCTGATCGATTCCATTTCCTTTTGAAATATTCATAACGCTGTTCGTTTGAATATTTTATTTATTGATGATTTTGCTGATATTTCCATATACATATTCGGTATCCAATGCATATTCAGTATCATATAATTGGAGTAGACATTCGTATCTGAAAACTTTAATTGCCTTGATTATATTTTTTTATGCATCCGTGAATTCCCGAGGGCACTTCAATAACAGAAAGTTTCTAACCATGTTTCATTACCGAACATATGCCCAACCTACTCGGATTATCATTTAGACCCAAAAGTAAGTTTTGGAAACTGAAACTCTCTCATTTAACATAATATTCTGATGTACTTATATTTTGATTATACGGAGCCCTTGAATGATGAGGAGTTACAGAAAAAACGATAGTGTTCAAATGAGTGTGAGTAATTCATCTCCTGTCACCTTTATCCGAGCTTTACACTTACAAAGAAGTCATTTATTTGACATAGAAGACGATATGGTTTCACGTGGCTTCTAATGTATGTGTCTCAAAATGGTACCTATGATCATCGATCCCAGAAGCATATTTGGAGAGAAAACCATCAGTGGTTTCCCGTTTCCACTCAAGCACATACGTGTCAGGTATGTAAATGATATCAGATGTGATAAAGAATCTTTCATTAATGGAAATTACAAATCAATAAGATTCAGGTGACAAAAATAATATTTAGAATCCTTTTTATATAAAGAGATTTCTCTACAATATTCTTCTGGAATAAATTTCTCAATGTAAATGTTTTAATCAGTTCATTGAGACTTCAACTTTGCTATAACGTCAGAATTGGAGTCATGAGTGCTACAGAACTATAGAATTAGTTGGAAATAGCCTTTTTGATAAATTCTGGTTTTTGTCATTATTATTTGAATATATTACAGAATAGGTACATACAAAGGTCATTAAATGTTTCATTAAAAATATCTATTTTCATAATGGGCCAATTCCCTATGACAAATGTACTGATCAGTCAATGGAACTGCATGATGGATTGAATATATGTACACCAGAAAACAGGGTAGGACTTTGCACGATTATTCATCGAATGTAAGCCCATATTCGTCGAAGTATTAGTCAGAAAAGTAGGTATTCTCTGATGGATATCGGAATCACCATACCTCTACTACGTAGCATTATTCATCGAACCAAGACATTCCTCACCAATAATGATCCCAATTTGATGTATTAAATATTTTTCATAATTCCTTATTCCATCATTACCATTCCAACAGGTATCACTAGCATTGGAAGGATTATAGTATCGCTAATTTTTCAGATGAATTGTATTATTTTTTTTAAATTTGTTTTCATTGTTCACTATCATTGAGCCAGAAAACAATTCTGTTTACACGTGAAAGCTTTTTTGAGGAGGTGCCGCTTTACACAACTTTCTCATCGACTAGTGGAAATAATATATAATGCACGTAGACTCATTCATCGCTCAACATTGTTCTTTATTTTTAACGACTCAATTAATTAGATCTCTTACTTCTTTTGGTTTTGATTCACTCTCATTGTACCACGAAGGTTACCTTATTACATTCGAATAAATGTTTCATTTTGCTCAATCATTCTACAGGTAGTTGAAAGCAGGCCCGGGAGAGCTTTCGAACGGTACCGGAAAACTCCGGGCCCGGGAAGAATCTTCCCTTTCTCCCTTCCCTCTCCACGGGCCTTGTTGGAGGTAGCATTCAGTCGATGTGTGAAATTGACATAAATGAAGATACCTAATGGTATCTG
>JAFIRS010002746.1:0-184779 GCA_018342105.1 Gonioctena quinquepunctata
GATTTCTCTCTATTTTATAGATATTTCTCATGGGCGATGCTCTTCTGAAATATCAACAATCGTTCCTGCTTGGCAGTCTCTTCGAGACTAACCGTCAAGTTCAGTCATCACACCCCTTCGTGGTCACTTTGAGACCTGCAGAACATCACTTTCCAAAGACTCGTTCATCCAACGAACAGCGAGGCTTTGGAACTCATTGCCTAGGAGGTGTTCCCGAGGCATACAACCTCCAGAAATTTAAGAAGAACACCAACTCTTACTTCTTTCCCTTGGTTCCTACGATGTTCTCTGAACATTACAGGATATCCTTCGTGGGAACCAGAATATAAAAAAAAAAAAAAAAAAAGCTATATCATCAGCAAAACGTATGTCATCAGCAAAACGTATGATTCTACCTACAGGATCAAGTACCAAGAGTCAACGGGGGCTACATACTGTTATCGATACTGGCAATGAAGAACTCATTATATCATTGAGCTAATTGTATTAAACTCTGTTTTCGAGGTATTATTTTAACATTTCATATTTATTATTTGCTTCTGAGATCGCATTATTTCAGGTTTTACAACAACTAGCAACTTCCGATCTATTTTTTACAAGTGTTCGATTGTAACTTCAAATTGATCTAGGTTGACGAATGGAAAATATCCGAATTTCCCCCGTAGAAAAATTTGTGGTTTGGGAAAATCAGTATAATTGGATATTATTTTTGTGCGCAATTACTATGATTGAAAATCTGAAACGACTGCAATTTATTTATCGATAAATATGAGCTTCTATGTCCAATTATTCATGATATTGTGGTTTATAATATGCTAAGAAATTATGTATGGTTTCTTTCAATTCCGATAGAAATAATAGTCCAATTTTTCCTCAAACCCTGATAGTGAAGTTAATGATGATTGTGTTATTTCATCCGATGGTAAAACTATTCAACAATATGTAGAATTTACGTCCGTCTTAAACACTTTCATTATTTGGAATTGCCATAATCGTGTCATCTACATATATTTCTGAAAAATTAACATTGAATGGAAGAGTTGCTAGGCAGCTCGTGACTAAATCGTTCATTACGAAATTGGCTAGAACTATATTGGCGGGAATGCCAATTGCAGAGCCCTCGAGTTGATGGTTCATTTTTCCATTGAATGAAAAATAGATTGAATTAAAAATATATTCTATAATTTCAATAAATCACTCATAGCCGACTGAGGTATCTGATGATGAAAATGTCCATTTACTTCTACTACTGTTTTACAGAATTCAACAAATTCCAAGGGTGTTTTTCAGGGTAAAATGATTTACCAAATAATTTACAATTACTGGATGATATAAAAACGGTAAATGACGTTACATTTCTAAGAAATCAATTAGATAAAAGTCTGGACATGTCTGCAATAAGTTTGGCAAAGCATTGTTCGCCATAAAATAGAAGAAATGTTTTGACACATCAAGTCTCTTGAAAATATATTTTTCTATGGCGTATTAACATTTCTCTCAATGTCCTAGCATGGTGTTTGACTAGCGAATTCCTCATGGTATCTGTGGCACGAAAACGTATTTTGAGGCTCATTTTCAATATGGATTACTTGGAGAGTTGTAAACAGATATTTATAAGAAACAGACAAATACTAAAATTCTCCATTATATTAGACAAAATTCTCTACAATAAATTCTACCAATTTCGATGAAAAAAATTACGTACTATGTAATATTCAGTGTGGAAAAAATAATTAATAAAAAACCTTTCTGAAGACAAGCTTTCATTCAAATGCACTAAAAAGTAAAAAATAATTGCTTTGGATTGTGACGTAGGTTATTCCGTGAATTGTAGATTCAAGCGTTTGTCGGCAAAGTTTTAAGTTCGAATATAAATGCGACAACTTTTGAATCTATTACCCACGGAATAATTTACGTCACACATCCAAAGCAATTATATATTTTTTTTGACAAAAAAATTCATAATCTTCGACCCCGAAAAATCCGACATACCAGTTTTTAATCGAATCGGACCATAATTCAAAACCTCGTCCGCCATCTCAAATTTCTGAATTTTGAGAAAAAATTTTTTTTTTATTGGTGCCCCTTTTTACCCATTTAAAGCACGCCTCAGCGTGTTTAAATCGAACTTTAAAAAACGCGCGTTTTTTAAAGGTAACCATGACAACATCAACAAATCAAGAAACGTGAAGTCTAAATGACAAATTTTTGATTATTGATCTGACAGGAGTACCTTGTAATGTCATATTAGTATATTAAAGTATAAGTGGATAAAAAGGGCTTTAAACACGCCGATTTTTCGAGCAACGGCGCAGCCGGAGTGCTCGAAATAAGAAGTGTTTTAAGACCAGTTATCCACGAATACTTTACGTTATTTTTATTGGTGCACTTTGAAATCATATATACTGGTATTATTACTACAAATAGAAATAAGAACTAATAATGCAAGAAGGTTGAATTCGTGATGTGAATCAGTATACCTTTCGTTGTCATGGAAATGAGAAAAAATTCATTTGCAATTTATTGTTACAAAGATCAATATTTGTTGTACCAGAGCTCAAAAATGAATGATTCTAATATCGATTTTTTTAATAGTGAGGCAGAATCGCGGTTAATACCGCGAAAATCCAGTGATATATATAAAAAGAATATGAAAAGTTCATCAAATGGATGGAGGAGCACATATAAATGAACGAATGTTAGTAATATTTTATCTGACGTTACAAGGTACTCTGTCAGATCAATAATAAAATTTGTCATTTAGACTTCACGTTTCTCGATTTGTTGATGTTGTCATGGTTACCTTTAAAAAAACCGCGTGTTTTAAAGTTCGATTTAAACACGCTGAGGCGTGCTTTAAATGGGTAAAGGGCACCTAAAAAAAAATATTACTACAATTCGTTCATTTATATGTGCTCCTCCATCCATTTGATGAACTTTTCATATTCTTTTATATATATCACTGGATTTTCGCGGTATTAACCGCGATTCTGCCTCACTATTCAAAAAAAACGATATTAGAATAATTCATTTTGAGCTCTGGTGACAACAAATATTGATCTTTGGTAACAAATTGCAAATTAATGTTTTTCTCATTTTTTTTTTTTTTTTTTTTTTTTTTTTTTTTTATATGATTTAAGTTCGAATAAAATCGACAACTTTGTAATATTACCAGGAATAATTTCGTCACAACACATTATTATTTTTTTCGACAAAATTTATAATCTTCGACCCGAAAAATCCGACATACCAGTTTTAATAATGCCATTTATCCACCTATCTCTTTCTAATAAAATATTATAATCTCTGACCCCGCAAATTCCCACATACCTATTTTGAATAGAATCGGACCATAATAACAGAGAACGTCGGCCATCTTGGAGTCGCCATTTTTATTTTATGAATTTCGACAAAAAATTCATAATCTTCAAAACGCCCTTGTACTAATTTTGAATCGAATCGGACCATAAACACAAATCTCGTCCGCCATCTTGGAATCGCCATTTTGTAAAAATACATAGACGATGCTCTAAATTAGATAAAACCAGATATTTTAATTATGATCGTCTGTACTTTTCTGTATGTTATGTAGCGTGTTTCATCAATTTATTGATTTAATGTGAATATTATACTGTGTGTCCAATTAAGTCGGCACCATATGGAAAACTTTTTTATTATTTGTTTTATGAAAAAAAGTTATTCTTGATAAAAGGTTCTGCAACGCTTATAACCCAAAATGAAATAATCAGATATCAATTTTTTGCATTTGTATACGAGCTTTGTCGAAAAATGTAGATGTAAGTACCTTCATTTGTTACAATATCGACAATCTTTATTAAGAAAACTTGATCCTAATTTAAAACTACGGTGAGATATCGAATATCATCCATCTACCATGGAAAAACAGATTTTTTTTATTTTTACCAACTCTTCTCTGTATTAGCATTGATAATTTGTGTCTACAGATCAACATTTAATCCAGGATTCACTGACAAATTCTGTGTAGTATCAATTTGTTTACACGTTGACATTTAATCTAGGATGCACTGAAAAAATAAATGAATTTTTGATAGCAAACGTCAAAACGCGAGTTGGAATTTATAAATGTTATAAATTTTACTTTTTAGTTAACTTGTTCTCTTCCGTTTAACTTTTCATTTGTGAAATAAATTATGATGATATGCATGCATTAATTATTCTAATGCAATAGCAAATCGTTAGATAACTTACCAATGAACCGAAAGATCATCATGTTTATCAATACGATACATGTTTTTATTTGCAAAATAAAATTTATTTTTCCAAAAACTTATTAAAATAGTTTTTCCATGGTAAGTATTGGATATCTTACCGTAGATCAACTTTTCTCAATAAAAATTATCAATATTGTAAAAAATAAAGGTACTTTACTCTTGAGTAAAATTTACATTTTTCAACAAACCTCGTATACAAATGCAAAAAATTGATTTGTTAAAAATATGAACGGGATGTTCATAGAATCAGATGTGGAATCATCTGCGACTGAAAGATAAACTTTAGTCACTATCTTCCATCGTCAAGATAACCTCTTGTGGGGTATTCATGTTGAAAAGGGGAACATTCTCAATTGGATATTGATAAAAAGATTTTTTTGTTAATTGAAAAATCCACGATAAAGATGATGTTATTTTTTGTGAATGTCTAACAGAAAACAACTACTTCCCCGGCTAAAGCCACGCTGGACATTGAACTACATCTGATAGATATTCTGAAAAAACCCTAACTCAAAAGAAAAAATCTGTAATAAAAAATTTGCATTTTCATTCAGATAGTTATTTGATTTTCTATTCCAGTCTTAATTAAGAACTCATGAAGATGAATGATGCAAAGAATAATGTTTTCCAAAAAAGAGTACCAGAAATCATTCGTAACATTGACGCAAGAGAGACATCGCATTCACTAGGTCTTCAATACAATTTTGTCGAAGAAAACATTCTTTTCATTTTTATCGTGGATTTTTCAATTCATAGAAAAATATTTCTATTCAATAGAGGATGTTTCCCTTTTCAACATGAATACCCACAAGAGGTTATCTTGACGATGGAAGATAGTGACTAAAGTTTATCTTTCAGTCGCATATGATTCCACATCTGATTTTATGAACATCCTGTTTATATTTTCAACAAATCAATCTATCATACCCCATGACAGGTTTTAATGTCAGAAAACACTATTTTCAAAGTGTCTCTCCAAAAGAAATGATTCTAACTTTTTCCATCTTTGTAAAGTGAGATTGCTTCTTGAAAATGTGTTTCCCATTTCTTCCGGTCATTAGATCGTGGAAGCGTGAAATAGATTTTCGTAGACAAAATTGTATTGAAGACCTAGTGAATGCGATGTCTCTCTTGCGTCAATGTTACGAATGATTTCTGGTGAGTACTCTTTTTTGGAAAACATTCTTCTTTGCCTCATTCATCTTCATGAGTTCTTAATTAAGACTGGAATAGAAAATCAAATAACTATCTGAACGAGAATGCAAATTCTCAATTTCAGATTTTTTTCTTTTGAGTTAGGGTCTTTTCAGAATATCTATCAGATGTAGTTCAATGTCCAGCGTGGCTTTACCCGAGGAAGTAGTTGTTTTCTGTTAGATATTCACAAAAAATAACTTCATTTTTATCGTGGATTTTTTAATTCACAAAAAAATATTTTTATCAATATCCAATTGAGAATGTTCCCCTTTTCTAAAAATTGATATTTGATCATTTTATTCTGGGTTTTAGGCCAAGCAGAACGTTTTATCAAGAATAAAACAAATAATAAATGTTTTTTCCATATGGTGCCGACTTAATTGGACACACTGTATATTTTTGACCCATCATATATACGGAATGTACTGCAATGGCAAATAAATATCTATCTATCGAAAAGGGAAACAAAAATTATTAATTCTTATAAAAAACCTTAGAAAATATCAGTCAGCTCCCTGAAAAATACTAATTCTACCAGTATCTATAAATATATTTCAATATCCAGCTTTGGTATATAATTCAGAAAATGGTCGTTTTCTCATTCTCATTCCAGTTTTCAATAATTTCAAATTGAAATAGAGCCCGAAGATGAATCTTTCAGTCGCACATGTATTCAATACACTTCATCAAAAGTTCACTCTGTACAATACCGTGCAACAATCACGAACCATCTCTGTATCGTTCTTTTGTTTATAACAAATGGAACCCGAATGACGCCTTCGGAAGTCATTGACATCGTCTTCAGCCGTGAGCTTGCCCCTGATCGTTCGAATCGTGAGATAATTCTCAATTAATTGCCATGCCCAACTAAATAATGCAAATTTTTTTCGGTTGCGTAATTCCAACTCTCACAACTCGCGCATCTATAATGTACGGGGATATTCAATTCCGACTCTAGACACGAACCAATATAAAACAGTTCGTTTGGTATTAGAATTTTACGAAAAAATTAAAAGAACATACAGGGTCATGTTCTATACCTAAATATCAGGTGTCCGAAATAAAATCAAGTTTCCATAAAAATCGGATTATTTTGCCATGTTTTGTATTAGGTAGGTTGGTTGGTTGGTTGGTTGGTTGGTTGGTTGAAAGCTGACGAGCCAGAGACAGGGTTGGCACTCGGCTTCCCTTGACACTGCGACCAGCTGGGGTCTATTGTATCACTCTGTCGTCAGTGGTTCCTCATTCAAACAGGTTTGTGTCTTTAATTAAGTTTAGAAGCCTGTTGATAAGGTTCTTCGGATTCATGCCTGTTTCCGGGCTGATCTCTCCAAAGGTTCTGTGTCGCCTACTACTTAGGGCGTCACAGTCGAAGATAATATGAGAGGCTGTTTCCTCCTCTTCATCACATAGCCTACACTCCACGGTTTCCCTGCGTACTCCCATGGTGTTTAGGTGTTTTCTTAGGCCGCAGTGTTCAGTCAACAGACCTATTATTATACGAGCCTTCGTTCTGTTCAGGTTCAGAAGGTCAGCCGTCAGGGTCCGGTTTGGATGCCCTACCATGACTTTGCTGTGTATTTGCCCGACAGTTTGATCCCAATATTGTTGGTGTCTTCTCTTTATCCACTCGTCGATCAGGATCCTGCATCGGTTTTTGCTAATCCCATGTACAGGTTCTGGCCCTGTGAATAACGTTTCAGATGCTCGTCTAGCTAGCTGGTCCGCTTTGACGTTGCCTTCAATGTCTCTATGACCTGGCACCCACATCAAGGTGACCTTGTTGTGTTTTGCCAGCTCGATGAGGTTCTGGAGGCAGTCCCAGATCAGTTAGGACTTTATCTGTATAGAGTTGAGTGCTTTGATAGCACTTTGACTGTCAGATAGAATGTAGATGTGTTTTTTCCTATAACCACTTTCTAGATTCTTCTGAATGCATACCATAATAGCATGTGTTTCAGCTTGGAATATCGTGGAGCATTTGCCAAGTGGTATTATGTAATCCCTTCTTGGCCTTACCCCATGTATTCCTGCTCCCGTTCCTTCAACTGTCTTTGAACCGTCTGTATACCAGACTATGTCCGCAGTTGATTGTGATTCTATACTCGGGGCCCATCCAGATCCATCAATTCGTGTTTCGAATGGTTTTTCGAATGAGTATAGGGGTTGCATGTTGTCTGAAATCATTTCGAGATCGTCGATGAGTGATTCTGGTATGTCCAGTTGTTCGGATTCTCCAGTTTTTTGTTTGTTTCAGTCTGTATGCACTCATCCTGGCCTCTTCAATGACATGTAAGTCAAGGGGTTCGAGGTTTAGGATGATTTCCATTGCAGCTGTTGATACAGAGATACAGAGACAGGCAAGCCTCTGGATTTTCCCAAGGTTGGTTTTTGCCTGTCTTTGATTTGTTTTTAGCCACCATAAGAGTGAGCCATAAGTTATTGTTGGTCTTATTACCGCTGTGTAAAGCCAGTGTATGGCTTTCGTTTTGAGCTCCCAGGTTTTTCCAAAAGCTCTCCTGCACATCATGAAGGTTATCTTGCTTTTATTGGTTACATGTTGAAGATGCGGGTTACAGGTTAGTTTCTTGTCAAGAATCAGCCCTAGATATTTCACCTGCTCCACTACTTGTAATGTTTCACCGAATAGTCTGGGAGGTATGAGATCTCCCATGTTTCTCCTCCGGGTGAAGGGAATTAGTGTTGTTTTGTTCGGATTTGCCCTTAGGCTCTCTCTGTTACACCATTCCTCTACTGTCCTCAGTGCATTTTGCATTAGCTCTGAGGTTGTTCGAGTATTCTTTCCCTTGATGAGGATAACCAAGTCATCTGCATACCCTTGGTTATTCAGAGAAATTAGCAGTTCATCTACAACCATGTCCCACAGAAGGGGGGAGGGTATGCCCCCCTGTGGGGTGCCTCCGGAAATTTCAACCTGCTCTGTTTCCTCGAACATGTTGGCTTGGACCAGTCTATTGTGAAGCATTGAGTGTATCCACCTGCAGGTGGTTTCGTCAATGCCTCTTCGAGTGGCCGCAGAGACCATACTTTCAAAGGAGGTGTTGTCGAAGGCTCCTTCGATGTCTAGAAAAGTGCATAGTGCAATTTCTTTGTTTGCTAGAGACTCTTCAAGCTTCGAAACAAGCTGATGGAGTGCTGTCTCGCATGATTTTCCTGTTAGATAGGCATATTGGTTTTGATGTAAAGGCCGTTTTACAAGAGCGGTTTCCCTTATGTCTCTATCTATCAGTTTTTCTAAGCCTTTCAGAAGAAATGACGATAGGCTTATTGGTCTGTATGCCTTTGCCTGGTCGTATGAGTTCCGTCCAGGTTTTGGAATAAAGACTACGTTTACAGTTTTCCAGGTTTACGGTAGCCATCCCAATGCTAGGCTCAGCCTGTACAGTCTGCACAGTTCTGGTGCTAGATATTCAACTCCGCTCTGAAGTAGTATGGGAAATACTCCATCTGGGCCCGGAGACTTGTAAGGCTTGAAGGAGTTTATTTCCCACACTACTTTTGAATGAGTTACCGTTCGTTTAGCCACTTCCCAGTCTGCCCTTTTTGCCCTCAAATGAAGGTTTGCAGGGATTTCATATCTGGGGTTTTGATTTGTGGTGACAGTGGATCCTGGGAAGTATGTATGGAGCAAGAGTTCTATAGTTTCCTTCCCAGTGTTGGTGTGATTGCCGTTGGGTTTTTTGAGAATCCCCAACGGATTGATGGGGTCTTTGGAAAGGATGCGGTGGAGTCTTGCTCTTTCTGAGGTTTGTTCTATGTCCTCATAGAACTTCCTCCATGACTTTCTTTGTTCCCCTCTGATTTTTTTGTTGTATTCTGCGAGAGTTTTGAATTAATTCTCCCAGTCACCAGTGTTTTTCGCACGATTAAATAGTTTGCGCGTTTTATTTCTAAGATATGTGAGTTCGGTTCGGTTCATACAGTGGTGCTGCGCTTCAAAGGGCAGTTGTTATGATATGAAGTTATCATGGCCTCCTGTAACATTAGGGAGGTTTGCTCTATTTCATGAATCGTAGGTAGGTATGAAATGTCATTGAACATCATAAATGTGTTCACGCATAGCCCCAAGCTTCTATCAAAAGTGCAGAAAAGATTTAGGCTTAACTCATGCTTCCGTAAAAAGGATCCACCATACTAAGAAGAATGTTTCTCAAAATATCAGATAAATCAACACGCAGATCAAAATGCTTATAAAAACCATCATTAGAATTATGAATTCAATTACAATAGAAATTTTTGAGAATATCAGCTAGGAAGGGCTGTATTTCTATTTTCTCAGAATGGTGTACTGTCTAAAATACAATAAATTTCAGAAACTATCCCAACAATTGCAACGTCATCGAGAAAAGTCTAGAGCAATGGGAAAAATTATCTAGCCATCAGCAAGCAGTAATGACTCTTATGAAAACGGAGATGAAGCTATTAAAACCCAAAAGACTCGTCTTTGCAAGAACAGCCTGGTGAACCTTTCCAGCCCAAAAAAATATATTTCGAAGTTGTCAGCAAACTGAAAACTGGAAATGATGTAGCTGAACGAGGCACCGAACTCATTGGTGAGTATAATGAAATTTTGAAAAAAAACAAAACGCAAGTTTAAAGCATTATACAATAGGTTTCCCTAATGTCCCAAAAAAGACCCCACCACAAGTTTTAGATTAATTAATAAATAAAATAATATGTATTTTGCGGATAATTATACAAAAAAACCATCGCTAGAAATAATAAAAAAACAATATTATTGTGATACATTGGCGGAAAAAATGGATCATACACTGGCAAGACTTCCTCCTTATTCAATCCAATTGAACATATACGGCATGAGCCGAAAGCATCGCTAATGTTTCGCTAACTACAAATTCATCTGTGGTAACTGTGATTCAGTCAGAAATGCAGAATATTCCAAATGAAAGGGGAACAAATAAAATCAGTTGAATTGATTACAAGAATTCCGTTTTATTGCTGGGTTATTACATTTTTCATTCTAAAGTATCCCTGCAACGAATCCAGTTTATAGATCTCTTAATGACAGCAATATGGATATTACCTTGTTGACCCCTTATACAGTGCTCGTCTAAAGTCCGATCTCCCCCTACTAATTTTTCAACCACCTTGTATATCGCGAACGAAATTTGGAGGGCGTGAATAGGAGATAAAAACCTACTTTTTCATGAAAAAATCACAGGTAAAAGTTTTAAAATGGCGGCTGAGCGCCATTTTCATTTTTTTTTAAATTCAACACTACGTATATTACTCCATTTTTGAAATCTGCTCATAATTCTCAACAGTTTTCTCTCACACTTTACTCCTAAATTCAATTGTTTTCGAAATATTAACGTTTGAAAAGTGGCAATTTGGTGATTTCAAACCCAACCAAAAACACTAATGTTGCTTTCAATCAAGTTTGCATTGGAAAACATCGTTGTCGCGGTAACATCTTGTTTACTGTCAAACTGAACTGCTAACTGTCAAATAGTCCGTTGAGCGCCTAAATCCTTTTATGAAAAGTGTGATCGTGGCTCTTAGTTTAGACGATAAATTTGAAGCAGTTTTGATATTTGGAGAAGCTGGAAGAAATTATCATCTAGCAGTCCGTTTGTTTATTGATAGATTTCCCGAAAATCTTATTTCGAGGTCATAATGGCGCAAACTTTTAAATAAGCTCCAAGCAACTGGTACGCTGAAACATGCTCCAAGATCAGGAAGACCGCCTCTTTCAGAAGAAAAAAAGGTAGACATTGTTGCTGAAATGGTATTCAATCCGACTCAGTCGACGTCTGCAGTTGCTGAATCCTGTCGAGTAAGTTCAAAAACTGTCCAAAGACAAAAAGAAAAGTTTTACCCCTATAAAATGAAAATCCTGCATGCTCTCACGGAGGATGATCCAGACCGGAGGGTTGAATTTTGTGAGTGGTTAACAAGAACAATTGAAGGAGAACGGGGCTTCCTAAAACGTGTATGTTTCGCAGACGAATGCACGTTTTTTCTTAAAAATACACTTAGTGATCCTTTACCTATAAATATGGGCGTACCTCAGGGAACCGTGCTGGGGCCGGTTTTATTCCTGCTGTACATTAACAATATGTTCTCTGTAACAAACTTCCGAAGTAAATTAGTATCGTACGCGGATGATACGGCAGTTATCTTTGAAGGGAATACCTGGTCCGAAACATATGACAACGCAGAAATTGAAATGCAAAAAATATATAACTGGCTCAGTAGCAGCCTGCTGAGTGTTAATATTGAAAAAAACAAATTTATCACGTTTTCATCTACGGCCAAAGACCAACCATCCAAGGATAACCTACTGCTTCATAAATACGATTGTCAAAACTTTCTTATTTGCCCATGTCTAGCAATCCAGAAAACTCACCCGACAAAATATCTAGGTGTGATAGTCGATCAACATCTGCGCTGGAACGAACACATAAGCTATACAGTTGAAAGATTGAAAAAACTTATATACAAATTTTATCTGCTTAGAAATTTATTAAACAAAAAAAACTTATTGATGGTATATAATGCATTAGCGGAATCTATATTGCATTACTGTTATATGGGGTGGTACCTTTAAAACTTCCCTGCACAATCTGGAAATATTACAAAATACTTTGTTGAAAATCACACTGAAAAAAAATAAACGTTTCGCCACTAATGAGTTACACGAAAGCTCAGAAGTTCTCACACAGAACATTATACATTTATCAATCAATTTTATGGGTTTCAAATGGCCCGCATGGCTATGTGTCACATCCGCATAATACTCGCAGAATGGCATGTCAAGCGCTCAATGTTCCTCCCTGTAGGCTCACACATACCCAGAAATTTATAACATACCCAAATTATATAACCGGCTTCCTTCTAACATAAAACATTTAACCGGTAAGAAGGCACAGAAAAAAGAGTTAAGAATTTTTTTTATTTCTCACCAGGAAATAGTGCTTCAAAATAATCGATAATCAGGATAATTGAAAATGCTAATGTTTTTCGCCTTTCCTCAATGCGTTTGTAACCGACAGATAAAGGAAATTTGTCCGACGACTCTTCCGACTCGTCGACGACTTCGATCGCCGCTTCATCTCCCAACGACTGTCACTTGTCGACGACTCTCCGCTGTCGACCATGTTGTCCGATCGCGATCGACTCTACTGCGACTCGTACGACTCGTCGACTCTAGTATATTTATTTTTCTTAGTTTCTCCCTTCTGTCTCTCTCTTTACTGAAAATCACTTAATTATTTGTGGGAGATAGATCCACAACTCAAGCCAGCTTAGGTGGCTTTTCCTGCTTTCAATTTTAATTTCAATTTGAAGTTGGAATACCGTACGAAAGGTACATATTTTGAGTTAGGTACTCTATGGAACTAAATTGGGAGATTATTACTATGTTATATCACTTGTAAATTATTTGTACTACTATGTAACTCAATAAATTTCATTGTATTGCATGGTATGATGATAATTAAATGTGATAGGAATAGAAAACGTCAACTTTCAAAGGGAAAAATATTGAGAAAAAAAAGAAACACAAAAGCTGGATACATGAGATTGTTGGCACCATATTCTGCTACCTCGATATTAATTGATTCATTGGATCGCTTGGAACCATGGAGGGAGCATAACGCTTTTTCCTTACGTGACGAAAATATAAACAATCTATATCTCCATATCGAATTACATTCGGAGTTGAAGAAAACCTGGCCAATCGAGTAACCGAATGAAATGTTAGTACTCACAGCAAACATAAAATATAAATAAATAAATATACAAAACAATATGATCCTGTTGAGGATTGAACCCCAGACCTCTGGCTTGGTAGTCTCTCGTTTTACGGCAGCTCCGTTTGGTCTTTGAAATTATTCGTGTATTTGTAGTAGATGAGCGTTGTGGAATTGAATATTTCTTTTGCGCATGTAAGATTTCGGAGCAAAGTATAAAATATATTCACACACGCTTTTTCCTTACTTGATGATAAATTTCCATATTGAATTACATTCGGAGTTGAAGAAAAAGCGTAAGGAACTTCGTTCCTGACGGGAGCGCCCCCTCCGACCTCACACGATTTTTCTTTTCAGCATTCGTTTTATCATTGTAATGATTCACTCAGTATCCAATGTTTCAATAGAGGAAAACGAATAGTTTTTTTTCATTGTTCATAAGATCCCATTGCCTAGACTCGAATTAGAATACCCCTGTATAATCTAAAATGCCACGGCTAATATTACGTGGTATGTGTTCTGGAGCAGATAATATCATGCCTTATGCCTAGCTAGCTTGATTGTGGGAATGCTGAATAATCCAGCGACCGTGAATTGTTTTTAATATTAATTTCACAGAGTTACAACAATGGCGGTTTTTTTTTCGCCTATAAGGAATGCGTTTTGTTGAAAAGTATCGAAATTAGTGTCCACTGGAGTGTGTAGAAGAACTATAACTGTTATCCAGTGGACTGGGTTGAATATTCGAAAATTGCAACTAACAGTGTTCTATGGTAATCTTTGGTCTAGCAGCAGCTGTCTCGGCTTTTTTCAAGTCAACTGATTATGTCATGTATTAAGTTCGAACAGAAAACACAATCGTCCTCGAGAATCTTTTGAATCTGTTCTTTACTGTTATAAGAGCAGAATCAAACAAGAAATAATTTTGTTTATATTGCATTTGAAGAGCTTTTCACTCATATTCATTTGTTTACTTGAATTCATTGTTTAGTTGGACCCAAAATGACTGCAGTACGTTACCCACCATCTTGCATGCCACCATTTTCAATTATTGGCATTAAAACAAGACAGAGTGGTATAAATAATATCAAAAACAGGGGTAGTTGTAAAAATAAGGGATCGTTGCAAAATCTGACTGTTCAAGATGAGAAAAACCGTTTGCAGTCCCTTCTAGTTTTGACACAGGAAAGTTCATACACTTTTGAAAATTCGAAACTTTTCCCGTTTTCTTCTAGAACAGTGGGATTGTTCAACGAAATTTTTGTCTGGTCTACATGGCATTCCTTACAGTCCTAAACATTTAGTGTATCTTTTAGACGTGAAAAAACCTTTCCACATTTAAAAAGCACTTTTTGATTGTTTTTCATTCAGAACCAAAGTAAGTATTCCAGAAATTATTTTCATATATATATATATATATAAAATATATATATATATATATATATATATACATATATATATATATACATGTTCTAATAGTTTATTCTTGTGCTTTCTGTTTCACTAAAGAGATTATTTTCCCGAAGACTTTTTTAAGAAATATTATAAAATAATGTTTTTTTTTTAATAGTTCTAGTTTTTTATGATAATCAGGAAAGGATTGGTAAGTACTATGGTTTTCAAATTTATGATTATTTTATATTTTATGTGTAAGTGTTCAGAAATATATCTCAAAAGGTGCCTACTTTTAAGACGTTTCAATATTATTGGAATTTTGTATATAATGTTTCATTTTTGTGACAAGTCGTTTGTGTAAACTGTGGAGTATATAGGTCCAAGACATGTCCTTGAAACACGCTTATTTACTAAAATTCCGAATATTCGAATACCCGCATAATTTTTATTTAAGAATAAATTAAGAAGCATGAAACAAAGAAAAAGCAACAATGCATAATATTAAATGATAATTGGAGATTGACTTTTCCAGCGACCAAGCAACTTTAATTCCCGTTTTCCGCGTTTGATGATATAATGATAATCACTGAAAAAAAAAACATGAACTCACTGAGCAAGCTAGTAGCTTCTCTGATATGTTCGATTAGAGCAGTGGGATTGCTGATATTCATTTTTGTGTTCCCCATGTGCTCAGTTTTCTTATTTTTCAAATAGCGCCATATTTGACCCACATAGATTTACCCTACAATCGTAACAATTGATTATAGAAAAAAGATTAAATTGTATCTTTGAGAGGTTTACTTTCCTGGCGTGAAAAACTTTCCTCCACAGTTTTGTTATTTCAAAATGCAGTTTTTGTTTATTCTTGATTCAAAACCAAAGTCAGTTTTTCAGAAAAAAAAATTGGACATGCTTATTGTAATCTTTTCGGGTCGTATTTGTTCCACAGCAGTAAAATTGTCTCTCTCGTGTTCAGTTATCTTATTTTTCAAATAACGCCATGTTTGACCCACATGCAGTTTCCTACAATCGTAACAACTGATTATAGAAACAATATTTTATTGTATCTTTGTTTGGCATATATTGTCCCAACAGTGTTCTATAGCTTACATCAAGTGGAAAGTTACTTTTCTATAAAGCAGTGTGAAAATTCAAAGGAGTAGTTTTTCTGTTTTCCTGCGGAAAATTGTGTTTTCTTCCATTTTTTTCCAGGTTATCGCCATGAAAGAGACGTCACACACCCAAAATAACTTCTTTTTCAGAATCAGCGCATTGAAATACATATAGGAGTATCCCGGAAATTTTCCTCGGATGATTTTCCAGATATTTGGTACGATTTTATAATGAATTTTTGGCATTTCTGTGATTTGATATTTATAAAAATAATACAAATTGTATATTTTGTGAATGCGTACTTTGGAATTTGTATTTTTTGTTAAACACATATTCCTTGAGATACTGTTATTTACTGCAATTCATATAATCTTCGTATTCCAGCTTGATTTTTCATCCCAGAACATGAAAACAAAGCAAAAACAACAATAGAACCTTTTGTAGACATTTCCATAGCCAAATACATATATTGAAGAAGTTGACTTTTACAGAGGCCAAGCAAGTTTAATTCATGTCGTCAGCGATTCATAATCAATGATCACTAAAAAAAACGATGAATTCGCTGAGCCAGCGAACTCGTCACTCCATATGTGGAATGTTTTTATATCGAAATTAAAAATTATAATGACTACTGAAAACTCAAAAAACCGATCGGGAATGCTGTCAGTCTAGTGGATAACTGAAAATGTATACAGGGTGTTCAAAATAGAAACAATGAATTTCATTAAACTGGGTTTACAAACCACTACAAGTGTTTCGCTATATAATAGCTCCTTCAGGTGGAGATAACTCTTTTGCTTCCTTTTTGTACTCAAAAAGTACTTGAGCGCAAAAATATACGAAGGCGTAGAAGTGCCACATTTTTTTTTATTTTACAATTCCGACTTGTTTCTCGGAATTCCGACTTGTATCTCGGAATTCCGACATAGAGGTCTTAACAATGAAAAAAACATTGAACAAATTAGATTATTATCACATATAATATATATATATATATATTATATTTTTATGTAATAATGAATTTTTTTATAAAAAATATTGTAATATTTTTCACCGGTTTTGGGTGACACTTAATGTTTTGAAAAAAAAAATTTTTTTTATTTTGAACCAAATTGATATGATATAGATAGATATTTTTGCCCTGTATAATAATTTGTATGTGGTAATAATAATTGCCAACGAACATCACTGTTCTCTCGTCACGTAGCTGACAATTGTTATTCCTTTTCTCACCACAGCTAGCACAGTTGGTACGCCCTCATCTCAAGATAGCCGGTTCAAAGCAATTTAGCCCTTATTTGATATGTCAAACTCAAGTTATTCACTGGTCGTGTTGATCACTGTGAAAGAACAAACAACAAAATATCAAAAACAATTATCTCCTTTATTCAGGAAGACTTAAAATACCTGGCCTACGAGAAATAACTTATACTAGGGTGAATCAAACAAATATTCACGGATAAAATAATATATTAGATCATGGATAGATAAACAGAACCTCACTTTTTCCGTGAGAGTAAAGTTTTCTGTTATTGTTCAAAATAAGGTGAAATAAAGTTCTTCAGATGTGAAATACGTGATTGGTGAAATAGTTTTTGTACCTGCTGAAGATGTCGGTGTTTCAAGATATGCCTTGAAACTGGATACCTTGTCACTACAAGCGCTATCAGGAACTCCAATACCATAAATCAGGAACCATACAGATGCGGAAATCAGCTTTGGAGACGTGGAAATGATATATAATTAAGGTAATACTGGTTTTGCTCTTCAAATGTTGGAATTCTTTCAATTTTTGTTCTCTCAAAATGTTGCGTCCATTCCCTTCTAATTTTATTTTCAATCTCCTCGTTGGCTTTGTTTGTTGTTGCCTCGATACAAGTTTCCCTTCTTGTTTTCCCATTTGAATTTTTGAATTCGCGCACTAAATTGTCACATTTCACTGTTTAGGTTTATCTTACTCAATTTATATATCCAACTATTTTTCCATACTTATTACTATTTACAAATTCTAATAATAATTGTTTATGATATCAACCAATTACTATTCCTTCACAATTTCCAATTTTTACCTATGACCATCTATTCTCTGATTGGCTATTATCATGAAGACGTTTGCTGTTCTACCATTGGTTACTTTTAGTTATCTCCAATTTCATATACTGTATGTTTCAAATTTACAAATGTGTTGATCACCTTTTATTCATGCAAATTTTGTAAATTTAGACTTTTTGTTGGCTTTTTTCCAATATGGTTTATGATCATTATGACAGTGTATAAAATTGATTGTGTTATATTATTTTGACATTTTTATCTATCCACATTATACAAAGGCTTATAAATAAATAGAACTTCAAAAGTTATTCAAAAAAAAATCTCTTGGAACTAATAACTATTTAGTAATTATTATTTTTTTTGTGGGTTTTTTCCTTTTAAACCTTTAACTGGCATAACATAACATAACAATATATATATATATATATATATGTATATATTATATATATATATATATATATATATATATATAAATATTGAAAGTTCGGGTTGAACTAATGAGTCTGAAATACCATGCTCCGAATGCCCTAGGACATACCTACATAGGACAAACTAACAGGCTAGTCACCAGTCGAGCTAACGAACTTGTCCGACACTTGGACCCTTTTTCGGCTCTCTCCAAGCACTATGGAGAGACAGGCTCTACTTTCTCGCTTTTCTACCAAGCCTAGGTTAAATACTCCACATCCACCCTCTGATCCTCAGTTTCCTTGAAGGAATAGGCATATTGAGACTATAGAGGAAGCTAGTGGCGAAACCTGGGAAATAGGCAGAATGAAACCCCAGTGTTGAGTTACAAAATCCTGAAACTCACCTAAGTGACTACAACCTAGGAGTAGGCAGATTGAGACCTTGGTTGGAAATCACTTCCCTCTTTTGCTCTAACCAATAAATTATATTTATATTTTTTTTTTCCTCTTCTTCAAAATGGCTTTAAAATGAAAGCCGAAACGTCGAAATTACCAAATTTCTAGACGCGTTTCAACCCTAACTTTCAATATTCAAATTAATCATTACCGCGGAAACCTATCCGAACATATATATATATATATATATATATATATATATATATATATATCACACATATATACATATACACACATATACATGACATAAATTGTATATTAGCCAGTAGAATGTATGCAGTTCGATATCCTGATTAAAGGTCTATACGACCAGATAGTTTTCGGGGGGTACTGGCAGTGTCGAGCGCAAGAAAAGGCAAGTAGTAAATGAAATTGCAACAAAAGAATACATTGAATTAGCAGTGACGCTTTCAACAGTTGAGAATCCTCATGTTAATACGAGGAAAATTGCAAGAGAGCTAAATATGAGTTATACTTCCCTGAACAGAATATTGATAAAAAAAATGTTCATCCATACCGAATTGAATTACATCAAGAACTCTATGGAAGCGATTATGATACAAGAAAATATATCGAATTTCAGTCGCAAGGAACCAAATTTTCTGAAATACATCTAAAAGTAATAGACAATTTGCCAGTACTACTCGATAGAGATTCCTTGTTGGGTCAGAGGAGTTGATAACCAAAGTAGATGGTCGATAAATGTCGGGGCATGATTGGAAATAATTTCTAAGATGGTCCACATTTTTAAACAGATGCTGCAGAAATAAATGGATAGCCAGAAACAGACCCATTCAGTGACCAGACCTCACGCCCTTAGATTTCTATCTCTGGGGAAATGTTAAAGGGGAGGTCTAGCGCGAGAAACCAACGACACCAGAAGACATAAAGGATAGAATTAGAGAATTTTTTCGCTCTATTACAAGATCAACTTCAATTGATGTTCGAAGAGCAATTGTACATAGCAAAAAATGAGAGATTGTTCGAACATCTGTGCATTTTCGCTTTTTCAAATTGTTTGAGTTTATTTTGTTTCCTCTTTTGTCCATCATTGAATAAAAAAATCGTTATTGCTGTTATGATAACTTTTTCATGCTTTCCTTAAGAATAAGATACATTTGCGTTGGAAATCAAGTAGGGAAACACTACATTTTCTGTAAATAATAGTGGTACTCTGGTATAGCCTTACTTATAGGCTGTTCCATTTGAAAAAACTGAGAAAAAAGTGATTCCGGGTTTTGGTTGCCCCTGTATGGAAAAAGCGCTATTCGGCAAAATTATGAATAGGAAATGAAAATACACCATTTTCGAGAATATTGAGTGGAAACATTGTTTTATTCCAAATTATTGATTTTGAGATATTTGGTGTTGAATGTATCCATTTTATAAAAAACTCACAAGTCGGAATTCCGACATACAAGTCGGGATTCCGAGATACAAGTCGGAATTCCGAGATACAAGTCGGAATTCCGACTTACAAGTCGGTATTGTAAAATAAAACAAAGTGTGGCACTTCTACGCCTTCGTAAAAATATGCCAATGAAAAAATACTCAGAGTACAAACTCCTGAAAATATTAATGTATAATTATAAGAACAAATCCTTCATGGAAAAAAGAACTCAAATACAAAAACATCTAATGACGATCCATGTGTGTGTTTCAACTACCACTCAGCTCTGTATAAAACAATTTTTTCCCGAGTTACTAATCTTGTTTCATCTACAGTTACTCCTAGTCCTCCCGCATATGTAAATATCATTATCTTCGGCAAACACCCGGTGACAGTGCTAATGGCAGTGGCAAATAATCAAAAGTAAAAAACCTCGGAGAATGAGAATAAACAAAAAATCCCGTTAGTCGTTATGTATTCACTAATTCATGACGAGGTGGGAATTGCCACGAATTATTCAAAAATATCGAATGGATTCCAACGAATTCGATGTTTGTGTATTCGAAAGATAACTTGACCTATTTAAGTTGTTTACCGAGAAGATGGCGCGCTGGTTGGACGTGGGCTGGGCTGACCATTTATCGAATCCAGTGGCATGCGATTTAAGTATTTGTATACAGTGTGAAAAAGACAAATAGGATCAATCCAGTATATCAATTATTGTGCATAACTATATAGTTTCATCACAAAAAGAAAATAATAATAATATTTCAATTAATCTTCAAGAGAAAGTTGTGCATAACGGTCTGAAATAATAATTGTAATACAAAAATTATGCGCTGATAGAGTTCTTATTTTTTGGTAATGTTTCTTCTCTCTCTGTTTCTATCTATTTTCATTTTACTCTCGTGAAAATAAGTGGAATCTTTCAAATTGTAATAAAAAAAAATTGTGAATGGAATTATAACACCAGAAAAATGTTCCTACGTCTTATCAGAACCAGAACCTGTTGAGAATATTCCCAAGCATAAGATTTTTTTTCTGCAGGAGAAAAATGTGAGTGCTTACAAATTGTGTGCAAATGGTACACAAATTCGTTACCATGTTATTGGAACGAAGTTCCTTTACGCGAAGTATACAGAAATAGCAATGCAGGCGACTACGCAGCGGCGATATTCTGCGACTTCTCGAAAGCGCTCGATTGCGTAAGTCACGATACTCTGCTACAGAAACTCGAAATTTACGGATTTAGAAATTCGGGCCTTGAATGGATAAAATCCTATCTGAGCAATCGTAGTCATATAGTGCGCTGTGGCACTGACTCCAATAGGGCTGGTATTGAATTGGGAGTACCTCAGGGTTCAGTACTCGGACCCATGCTCTTTTTGCTCTACATTAATGATATAAACCTCTTGAACATCACTCTATTTGCGGATGACGCAACTTTCCTATGGCATGATAATTCCCAGCAACTACTGCTAGATAACATCGAAAGGGAATTGATTACAATAAAACAATGGTGCGACTCCAATTCTTTAGTGATTAACATAAAAAACTAATATAATCACATTTCGCTGCAACCTACCAGATATACCACAGGAGGATGAAAATATCCTTAACAAAACAGAGACACGTTTTCTTGGATTAAGTATAGACTCTAGACTGAAATTCGATTATCACATTAACAATCTCTGTAATAAGTGGTCCTCGGGATGCTACGCAATTCGAGTAATCTCGAACGATTTGGGTATAAACGCAGCCAGATCGGCGTACTTTGCTCTAATCGAATCTCATCTAAGGTATGGGAATGCATTTTGGGGCGCTTGCTGTTCTTACCAGCTCAAAAATGTTTTTGTAATGCAAAAAGAGCCCTAGGTATATTGGCAAAAAAAGACCCAGAGACTCATGTAGAACGCTGTTCATTGATCTCAGTATACTTACGGTAACATCTATGTACATTCTAGAATCTGTCACCCTTATACATAAAAATAAAAATATCCTTGTAACAAATGATAATTCATATAACACTCGACAGAACAATAATATCAGACTACCTAGACCATCTAATAATTTGGTTAGAGATTCTATAATATACAATGGCATTAAAATGTATAATCATCTCCCCATAACCACTAGAGAAACTACATGTCTCAGGCGATTCAGAAGAGAGGTGAAAAAAATCTTGATACAACAATCACTATACGAGCTAGATGAATACTTCAACTTGAACCTTTAGCTAGTCGCAGTTCCACATACTTGGGAGCTCACTCATAACCCTTGACGAAATTGTATGACTATAACAAATT
This sequence comes from Gonioctena quinquepunctata, assembly GCA_018342105.1. Classification (NCBI taxonomy): domain Eukaryota; kingdom Metazoa; phylum Arthropoda; class Insecta; order Coleoptera; family Chrysomelidae; genus Gonioctena; species Gonioctena quinquepunctata. The sequence goes on from JAFIRS010002746.1 coordinate 22,309, forward strand.
TTCTCAATAGCTCCATAATACGTAACATTGTCTTCATTTATTTATTTATTTTCACACATACTGTCCTTTATTCAACCTTGCCTATTTACCAAACTTTGTATTTTTTGGTCTGCACGTCTTAAATGTATATGTATATGGCGTATCTTAGACAATATCAATCTATTTTTATATATATTTTTATATTGTTACCCACTTATTTAGTTATAACCTAACTGTATGTGCATAATCTCAGATTATTTTTATAATTTTTACAAACCTATTACTTATATGTTCAAATATGTACCTAAGCTTTGTCTTTAAGAATTTTATTCTTTGACAATAAAGCATATCTTGGTTGATTGATTGATTGATTGATTGACTTGCGGTAGGTGTTGACTGATAGAAATCGTCACGTGAGAAAAAGAGCGTTATACCCTTCCATGCGACTTTCTCTCTTCCTCTGCCTCTTTCTATTATACAGTATCGGAAAGTATTTATCTTGGGTACGGTGGTTTCATGAGAGCGTAAAGAATAGCTTGCTTTATGTTGAGAGAGCATTACAATTTCTCCTCGACTCGCTCGAGGAAAGGATATTTACGTCACGACACAGAGATAGGAGAATCAGGGCGGTCCCGGCGGTCAGCTCAGGACGTCAGTATCATACCAGCAGCAGTCGGGAGAATGTGCAATGAAGAAGAATTATTGACGATAATTTCACTTCAGATAATTTGAACAAATTAAACTGAATCATTGATTCAATTTAATCTGTCGGACGACAGGTAGATCAAAATATCTTTGGTGACGTGGTGGCCGCGAAAACAAAAGAAAATTCTCAAACATAAACAAAAGCAAACGATATTTCTATAAGACAATAAAAACAAAAAACTTATTTCTAACAGAGAAACAATTATTTCTTGAATGGAGAGAAAAAAAATATTTACAAGAAAAGATTAACCAAATTAAATATTTTGTGTACGGAATTATTTTATTAAACGTTCGAACAAACCACCATTTTGGGCCAAACAATAGCCGAATCTATTGTACTTTCTCTGCGGTTGTGTAAATAGGCGGCATGTTTCAAAAGGTAATAATTGTCACGATCTTGTGTTTTCGCAACCACGGCTCGGCAAGCTGTGCGCTGTGTCGCATTGCCACGTGGTCAGTTAATGCGTCGGGTGGGGTAACAGGAGGGGCGCACAGCAGTGCGTCTCTCTTGTTTATGTGGTATTATCATATCATTGCGTTCCTTGTTGCTCGTGTAGATTTCTGTCTATACCCCAGATAAAATGTTTCCGATACATACGAGTCTGTGTGACAATCATCGAGCTCCTGCTCATACGATCCAGAAGGTGTACGAAACCATCCGAACTGCTGTTCTGCTTGCGGGAAATTTAAAATGATACATGAGCGGTAGGATATTTATAAGAATACAAGTCGGATATTATCGTTGAGTGGTAATTCGTGGAAGATATTTTCGTTTCTTTTATATTTCTATATAACGTGCGTGCTTAGATGATTATATCCTTTTTTGGACATAATTTCTCATGTTTTTTGTATGCTGAAGTTTGATTAATAGTTTACATTGAATATGTGGCACGTCAATTTGATATAATATAATGAATAGTATTATCAGGAATGAAATACCCTTTACTGCGACGGAGGAGTTTGCAAAAAGGATATATACATAGGTATAGTATTGCTTGGTATTACATGATGATTTCTACCGCAAGTCGCGTAATGGAGCTTCGATCCTAACGGGAGTTCCCCGAGACGATTTCTATTTGAAAAAATCTATAAATTTCAACGCAGAATCAGTTCTACGGTTATTAATAAAGTAGAATATTTCTAATTTTGATAAACGTATAAAAGGACATCTATCAGGAGATTTCGTATGTTTTCAAGTCATTTTCAAATAAGGAAATTGAATATTTGTCAGTTAGAAAAAAATAAGAAGACAGAGAAGACAGATTCGTTGTTAGAAAAAATATATTTTTTTTTTGTTCGGTTTCAATTTTTGATCGTTTGAATTCACGCAAAACTATCTGCAATTGTATTATTTTCATCAAATAATATATCTCCAATTGTTGATAAGTCAGTAGGTATTTAGAAAAAGTAAACGTTCGGTGCGGAACAGTCTGAATGACAGTATAATTGTTTTTTTCACGGCAACATTAATTCCGAAAATATCCTACACTTTTTAAGGGGTGAATTGGATGCAATCCCTTGCAGAAACAATACATTTATCTTTTCATTCAGATGGTTGTTCTGTTCATAATCCGGGCATTGTGAAAAATTTACTAAATTAAAATTTCTCTAGTCGTTGGATAGATCGGAGAAGTATACCAATTGGATCGCCACCTAGATCGCATAATCTTACCTCAGTAGATTATTTTTACTGTGGAACTTTCTGACCCACAGAATTCACAAATAACTCCTAATGAATCGATCAGATTAACATGAATTCAAAAAAATCTATTATAATAAAATTTTGCCAAACAACAATAAGTAAAATAAGTATAATAGTTCATAGATCGATTAATAGTTTCATATTTAATCATATAAGTTTTCTATAATTTCAAATAAAAACAAATTGCTTTAGCTTATATATCTATCTCTTCATCTTGAAATTTGCTATAGCTTCCGGAGAATGGAACTAAAAAAAATTAAAAATTGTAGCATATGTTATCAGGTTAACACTGGAGTAAATGAAACCCCGCATTGCCGCATTGATGAATAGTCCTCGAATGTGGAGAAAAATTAGTTTTTGTGTAAGTATCATCTTCCTTAGATTTTTCTAAAAAGTCGAAACGCCCGACTATGAGGAAGGAGAAACAGAAATAACACTTTTGTTTTCTGTTTCTGAAGTATCGGCTCTTCTGTCTGTTTGATTCTAGTGAATTTGCAAGATAAATCAATCAAATGAGTTTTAGAGCAGTCAAAAGGTGGATATTTGGTGGTCAGAGATAAATACAGGGTGATTCAAAAGTACTTTAACAAACTTCAGGAGGTGATTCCTCACAATATTCTAATATGAGTTGTCCTAATAAATATATGTCCGGAAACGCTTCGTTCGTATACAGGGTGTTGAAGTTTTATTTTTATTTTCTTTTATTTAAACAACTTCCGAAATACTGACCTTGAGAGGTTTTTTGAGGTGTTGAATTCGAACCTGATGTTATTATTGCTCTTACTCGTAGGCGGCGCCACCTACACGTCTTTTTCTTTTTTGAAGATTCATAAATTTTTTGAGCGAACTTCTAGCACATTTTTCAATAAAAAAATCTATTCTTCTATCATATCTACGTGAAAAAGTTACCCTTGTTACTAGTCGCTATAAGAAACCGTTTTCTAGATATTTGGACTTGAAAATTTCAAGTCGATTATTTGATCATCGATGCGATGCGAAGTTATTACCATTGATTTGTTGAAAATATAAACAGGATGTTCATAAAATCAGATGTAGTTCAATGTCCAGCGTGGCTTTAGCCGGGGAAGTAGTTGTTTTCTGTTAGACATTCACAAAAAATAACTTCATTTAATCGTGGATTTTTCAATTACAGAAAAATCTTTCTATCAATATTCAATTGAGAATGTTTCCCTTTTCAACATTATTACCATTATTTTGCATTTTTCACAAGAATGCTTAGGAAATGAATTTGACGTTTAAGTAAGTAGTTTTGTTTTTTTGTAGGGGGCGCCACCTATTCTATTTATTTTTGCTCGTTTGAAATAGTTATTTTTGTATCAAGGGTGCAAAGTTTGTATTTGTTTTGATAAAATTTGCAAGAAATATCAACATTTTATTTCAAGAAATTTTGAATATGTAGAATAAAATAAAATAAAGGAAACTAAATTGTATTCAAATAAATTGTTCAACGTGTCCACCTTCAGCGAAGGAACGGGCATTCTCTTCTAGTCATTGAATCTCGTACCCGCTCAAAAATTATTGGTGTGTCTCTTATTGTTTCATAGGCGTCTACTATTCGGTTTCTTAAATCTTCCTCGTTCGCTACTGGAGTTTTATAAACTAGTGACTTCAAATGTCCCCAAGAATCAAAATCTAGCGGGTTTAGATCTGGGGACCTTGGTGCCCACGCCTGGTTAGGTTCTTCTACACCCCCTACCGATCCATCGATTTGGATAGACAGTGTTGAGGAATTCCCTGGCTACAACGCTAAAATGGGCCGGAGCCCCATCATGCATAAACCACATGCGGATACGAATTTCTAATGGTACATTCTGAAGTAGTACCGGCAATTCATTTTCTAAAAAGTCTCTGTAAGTTGCGCCATCCAGTCGGAACGGAAGAAAGAAAGGACCTTTCAAGTAATTATCAATTATTGCCGCCCATACATTTACAGAAAACGTTTAATTGTCACATAATATGTAATTACCAAAACTACTTACTTAAACGTCAAATTCATTTCCTAAGCATTCTTGTGGAAAATGAAAAATAATGGTAATAACTTCAACATGCATCGATTATCAAATAATCGACTTGAAATTTTCAAGTCCAAATATCTAGAAAACGGTTGCTTATAGCGACTTGTAACAAGGGTAGCTTTTTTACGTAAATATGATAAAGGAATTGTTTTTTCTACTGAAAAGTGTGTTAAAAGTACGCTCAAAAAGTTATGAATCAAGTTCGAATTCGACACTTCAAAATACCTCTCAATACCAATTTTTGTTTAACTAAGGTCAGTATTTCGATAGTTATTTTTAAAAAACGAAAATAAAAATAAAAATTCAACACCCTGTTCTTGGAAACGAAGCGTTTTCGGACATATATTCATTTGGACAATTGGTATTAGAATGTTGTGAGGAATCACCTCCTGAAGTTTGTCAAAGTACTTTTGAATCACCCTGTATAATGGAAAAGCAAAGTATTCGGAAATCTCGGAATTTTCGAGGGAAATAAAAACTCTGCCAGACAGAATGCATGCCTGAAAACTTGGGACTTCACAAGTGCTTGCTGCGTAGTATCTCAGTGTTGCCACCAATATTTTCTTGTTTGGCTTCAATTTGTTGTTGCTATTATTATTCATTGGTAATATTTACATGATGATTTTCAATCAAGATAGATAGATAGATAGTTTATTGATCCAAATGCGAGCTCATAAAGCTATAGGACAAGTCAAAACAGAGTACATGTATAAATAAAGTTATTCATAAAATACAATACATAGTTGAATATAGATAAAATGAGACACACATCAACGATATCAACTCACAAAATCGATAAAAATATTATAAATATCTGAACAATTATAAATGTAAACATATTTTAGGTAAAATGTTTGTTATAACAATAAAATTAAAAAAAAACATTGAAAATATTCAAAATATTCATCAAGGTTGTATGGAGTAATGCCCAATAAAAATGCTTTGATTTTTTTTCTGAAAATATGCGTCTGTTCTATTACTTTCAGCTCATTTGGAAGTACATTGTATAATCTCAGTCCTATCACGAGATCAATTATTATATCTTCGAAATAATGTGTTTTTAGACCAATCAATAGAGATTTTGCTCTATGGCTTCTGTTCCTCCCGCCTGTTGACGGACAAGTGGGAACCACGTCGCATCAAAAGCAAGCTGCGACTTGTAATTAAAAAACAATTTCAGAGATGTTGCAGAATGAAGTGAGTATAGACGGGGAAAAAACTGAAACACTGATTTTACTAGTTAATGGCTAAAATGAACTGTACTACATGTCCAATAAAAATTACAGCAACCAAAATAGAAGAGAGCTACAAAAAAAACATCGTCTGACGATGAGGATGTAGAAACCTGCTGTGGCATTTCCGAACTCATTGTCACATCATTACGAAAAACTCAAAACACACAATATAGATTTTTACTGCTGCTCTTACACCGCTGCTGCTACGAAATGCCGCTTAGGTGAGAAAAGTCTGTACAAAATGCTGCTTCGGTCAGCGCCGCTCGGCTCCGCTCTAGTGAGAATCGACCGTTAGTATAATCTGCTGCTTTATCCCCACTACTCAGCTGCTTTCACACGCTCGCCCGTTTGCGATCATGTTTGCAAGTATTTCTTACCTATTTCGCAGCATTTTAACGGAAAATGGGATTAGACGTTTCGTATTACTATGCTTCTACTTGCAATATCTTTCCACAAAATTAAAATCGGACCACCTATGACGCATCCAGGCTTGCTCCAACAAAGTGCATGGAAAAATTCAAATTGCAATTATGCAAAACTAAAGATCCAACAGCGCCCAAATTTTCTACAAATACATATGAATCACTACTATGTTGCGGAGAGCCTCAGCTACAACTTCAAAATGGCGGTGTTATGAATTTTTGAAAAAAAAACGCAGATTTTTTCGGTTTTTTCACTGCTATGACTCATTTCTCTTGCATTTTGATTCTCTACAATTCGTCCATTGAGAGCATCGATATTGCTTCATTAGTTTTCATGTTACAAGCGAAACACGATTTTTCCTCTTAAATGTTTATAACAAATTAAGCAATGATAGTTGCGAGTCGGAAACATAACAGGATATAACTAATACGGATCATCTTTCAAATGATGGCATTCCTGGTACTATTTTTGTCAAGAATGATTGGCATATTTATTGATCAATCAAAACCCGCCTAAAAAATACAATATGATATTGAATGGTGCCATTTTTACCGAATTGATAGTAAGAATATCTTTTTCTCACCAGGCAACATTGATGAAAAATCCGGAAGGGGATTGGCATAAACCAAGCCCGTCAATTGAGGTACAATATAGAATTTCGCACATGAAAAAAGTTAAAACAAAAACTATCGTCGAACTGGAAACATGAAACCTGCCCTCTCCGTGAACACCTCAGTGCGCCACTGTACTCGCAAGCTTGTCCGAATACCATTACGTGTACAAAGTACAGTTAAAATTGATAGTAAAATTATTCGCATAGCTGTTTTATAAAACTGAAACGAAATTCGTTGCGTAAGATGAACTTTTTCTCGTGAAGAATATCTTTACTTTCTTCTTCTATTCGATTCCTTTCAGGGTAGTATAACACGATTTGTTTACAATCGTCGACGATTTTTTTATTTGGGAACGCGTTCTATTGGAAGTAGGTACTCGACAATAAAGGTAGAAATGAGAAACTATAGGTATGTTCGAATCGACATTTTTCATATGAAAGCAAAAACTTCGCTCAATTAATTGTTATTTGCATGCTAGAAAGATTAGTGTGTGATCAACCAACATCGTTTCTAAAGAAAAATAAAATACTGCCAATAACGGGATCAAAGTAACCGATGATATTTCCACATCGATTGATTATGAAAAATAAACTACTTGATATCAGCAATGCGTTTGATACTTTTTCTACGTTCATGCAAAAAACAAAACGTTATTGAACTATATTTAGAGAAAAAAGTGGATCTTTATTGGACTGTGCAATAATAGTATATTATGCAATGAGCACAAAATGATGCCCATTTTGCACGAGTATGAAATTTGCAGCACTTGCCTTCGGCTCGTGCTGCAATTCATACGAGTGCAAAATGGCCATTTTGTTGCGAGTTGCATACTATACTTTTTCTATGACAACATATCGTTCACGTTTAATACATGCATACATATTTTTTATAAATTTCGTAGAATTTGCCAGTTACAGTAAAATTTCGTACTATTTTGGTTTTACTGTCTGGTATTGTTACTGAAACAGCTGAACCCAGATAATTGAAAGGAGTAATTTTCATTTGATGTCATTCATGTCTTCTACATGCACCCATTACTCCCATAACTAATGCAACCTACAATGTAAATTAGTTTACTTAAACATATTTTTCATCAAATGGAAATATAAAACTTACTTTTGTTGCCAAATATATTTCATCTGGAGCCTGTTCAATGAAATTATCGATGTCATTTGCTGTAAAGATCTTTAACTTTTTGGGTTTGTAGCCGTTAGACTGCCGCTTGAGGAATGCTTTCAGTTTCAAATATTTGGCAATATCTATATCATTATAGATACTAAGAGTCGTTTTTTGGCTAAGTCGCCAAAATAAGCCATTAAAACGTTCTCGGAAAACGATTTTGTCTTTTGATCTACCTTCCATTCCAAAAAAAGGTTATAAGCGCGTTGATACATACTCTTCGACGTTTCCGGTAATAAATTCAGTGTTGTTACCTTCGCTGCTTCTATTATGTTCGGAGGTGTCAAATCTAAGTCAATATCACTATCAGTTTCCATTTTAATTAATAGTTTTTATAGAAAACAACTATGATATTACCTACTGAAACTTTGACATAAACGATCTGCTGACATTTCATCAATTTGTCGCTGGACGTCATAATTTGACAAGCCCTAGTCGTCGTGATTTTAGAGTGAACCTAGACCTAACACGAAATATTTCGCATTTGTTGCTTAGCAACTTGCCTAGCAACCGATGCAAAAATGAAATTCTGTAGAAAATGTGCTTGTTTATGATTGAAGTTACGGTTATAAAATGAACATTTATCGAGGTTGTCGTAGAAAAAATGTTTATTGCACTCATCTGCCATTTGTGATCATGACAAACATAAAAGTCAAATCGACGCAATTTTTAGTACGCTTTTTATTTTCCTACACTTAGTGCCATCTGAATAAAACATTTTCTGGTTTTTGCATGAACGTAGAAAAAATATTGCATGCAACTCGTGCAAAAAGTGTTTTTTACACTCGACGCGTTGTCTAAGTCGGCCTGGCAGCCTCAACTTCACGTCGAGTGCAATAAACACTTACTTTTTGCACTTGTTGCATAAATAACTATTGGAGTATAGCATATCATTAAAAAGTCGAAATACATCGGGTCTGATGATTAGCCAATATGTTTGCTCGAAACTGTTCGAAAGTACGAAGGCAGAGAGTTTTTACAGAATATTGATTTCAGTGGTGTTCCACATGGAAGTATTTTGAGGCCACTAGAATTTTCTACATGTACTGTAGATTTTACATCATTTTTGAGGTGTACATGTTTTTTGGGAAATTATCGGAATGGTGCTTTTCATATTTTGAGTTTGCTCTCCCCTTGGAAGTAAAATAGGTCAATTATTTGTACCAATAAGAGCAAATTGCTAAATTTGCCCAGATATTTTACCGCGGTTTTAGTATTCTGAATTCAAATATAAACTAGAAAATTTAAAATTTGCCAGTAACGTAAAGAAAAATTTTGCCCCAAATACACTACTAAATGATTCTCACTAAATTGGTTTCAGAAAACCACGACACAATAGCTTCTTCAGCTCGAGATAATACTGAAGAAGCTATTGGATAGCAAAACACTTGTCGCTGTTTTGAAAACCAAATTAAGTGGAAATCATTTTGTGAAGTAAGCAAGGCCGTACCCAGGGGGGGCTAGGGGTGTTAATAAAATTTGCATTATTTACTTTAGAACCAAACCCTACCCTCCAAATTTTTCTCTGGGTACGTCCTTGGAAGTAAGGGGTTTTTGTTTCATCGGCCACATGAATTCAAAACTCCAATTTTTATTCCTCAGAAATTATTTTAGATTAAACCATTGGAAGGAAGCAAAACATTACATAATTAAATAAAATAATTAATAAAGAAAACCTTTCTAAAGACAAGCTTTCATTCAAATGCGCTAAAAATTAAATAATGATTGTTTGGATGTGCGACTTAGGTTATTTCGTGAGTTATAGATTCAAGAGCGTGTCGCGCAGAGTTTTCAGTTCGAATACAAAAGCTTTTGAATCTATTACTCACGGAATAACCTACGTCACACATCCAAAGCAATTATTTTTTACTTTTTAGTGCATTTGAATAAAATCTTGCTTTTAAAAAGATTGTTTTTATTAATTATTTTATTTTGTGCTTTTTAGTAAGTAGGCCTTAATCTATGTGTTAATGCATCGTCATTATGATGCCTTTTTTCTGTAAGTTCTGAGCTATCTAGTTCTTCAATGAGGAGACCATTTGAAGTAGAACTCGCCCGCCATCCTGGAGCTGCCATCTTCAAATTATGAATTCTGACAAAAAATCAATAATATTCTACTGAATTAATAATCTCCGACATACCAATTTTGAATAGAAATGCTTTATTATCACAAAACTTGTCCACCCATCTTGGAACTGCCATCTTGAATTTATGAATTTTGACAATAAATTCATAATCTCCGACCCCGAAAACCTCCACATACCAATATTGAATAGAATCGGACCATTATCATAGAGATCGTCCGCCATCTTGGAGCCACCATTTTGATTTTATGTATTTTGACAAAAAAATCATAATCTTCAACCCCGAAAACCACCACATACCGATTTTGAATAGAATCAGACCATAATCACAGAGATCGTCGGCCATCTTAGAGCCGCCATTTTTATTTTATGAATTTTGACATAAAAATTCATAAACTTGACCCCATAAACCCCCACATACCAATTTTGAATAGAATCAGACCATAATCACAGAGATCGTCGGCCATCTTAGAGCCGCCATTTTTATTTTATGAATTTTGACAAAAAATTCATAATCTTCGACCCTGAAAACCCCCACATACCAATTTGGAGACGAATCGGACCATAAACACAAACCTCGTCCGCCATATTAGAGCCGCCATTTATGTCAATATCAATTTTTTATTTATACACAGACGTCTTCCTTGTTACTATATGTAAATGTTTCTTGTAATTCTTTCATACTGTTTAACAAGTGAAATAAATATTATTATTATTATTATTTTTATCCATAATGCATTGTCGCGGAAACTATGAACACCTGCCAAATTTCACGTTAATCGGGCAACTAGACGTGGGTCAAATTTAACTTGCAAGAGTTGATTACAGACAGATACCGGGACAGGTGAAACTAAATAAAACCTTGTGAAAAAGAACAGTTTCCAAAGTATGTAACAAGTACGCAAAATGAAGTTCTAACGGACGAATCAGAATATGAAGATGATGCCCACTAAAGCCATTTGCGTACGTGATGCATAAACCATTTTTTGTATTAGCTTTTCAAATACACAGAAACGCCACACATATTTTACAGATTTTTTTCTGCTAGAATATTTTTTATCATATAAATAACTTCAAAGAAATGCTATAATACATTTTTTTGAGGTTCTTCCCATTTTTTGGAAAATTAGTTACCGCATATTTTTTGGAATATTCTTAACAAAAATATTCATCAACTTTTTTCAAGTGAATTATCCTCAAATCAGAAAAATAGAACAGAGGGTCTAGAAAATTTTAATTGGTTTATGTGCAAATTCCTGCAAAGATGAAAACTTTTTGAAGTGAACCGGTACAATATTTCAGTATTGATAATAGCATTGAAAAGAAAAAGAAAAAACAAGCGTTCAGTATTATTTAGTTTAATGTGAAATAAAACTAAAAGAAATTGGAATTGCTGATAATACATCTTGTATAATGTCTCCAATTTTTGCTAAACAAACTTTAAAAGAGATTCTGTTCAGTATTAATATTTTTTTTAATATGGCATCTTAATTTTGTCCAACGAAAACTGATCACCCAGTAGAACCCAGGGAGAATAGGGAACACGCATGTGCCCCTTTTCTAAAATCTTTTGATTTGCATATAAAGATTATCACCCATAAAGTTCAGCAACAAATTAAATTTTTTTAATAATTCGAAATTTGAAAAGCCAATTTTTTCATTACATTCCAAAGCGTCTCTGATGGACGTATGCATCGTTACTCTACCGCTAGTTGCTTCAAACTATCAACTATAATTTCATCTGTCTTTGTTTATAACTTGTACTAACATTTTTATTATCAAAGTATTTCCAATTGTTACTGAAATATCACATTGAATCTGAGTTGAATTTATGTTTGAGTTATAAGAAATAGAATTGTCTATCAATATTCCTGAAACAACCACAATTGGCGCTAGTGTTTGGGGGGGAGTTATTCAAGTGTAGGTAAAATCGAGTTTGAATTGGGAAGTACCTATAAATTCAACATTTTGGGATTTGAGAAATTATTTGGTAAATATCTAGTTACATCACTCATGCACTCCGAATATGGGGAAAACACTTTTCTTACGTGTTTTTGCCTCCTGAACACGAATCCGGAAGAAAAATGCGGCGGTCTCATACCGTTTCAGAGTTACATCGCTTTTTCCGAAATAAATTTCAAGCACGTTTTTCGCACAACAACTCCTCAAAATGCCTCCTTCTTTTACCAGCATAAAAATACACCAAATCACTTATTTCCCAGTGACAACTTTGCACAAAATATCGTCGTTTTTATCGAAAAAGATCCTCTTTCTAAACAGTCCGATTCATTTATTACCAACATGAAAAATTAAAAGTAAATAAATGTCATCTGTCAAAGAAATTAGAACAACTGTGTAAGAAGGAGGATTTTTCGATAAAGCTGAAGAAAAGATGTATTTGAATAGTGTTATGCAAAAGACCGCTCGATTTTGTGCCGTGTGTATTTCGAGAAAAACGTAAGAAAAGTGTTATTCCCATATTCGAGAACTGTAGTCAGAGTGATGTAACTAGATATTTACCAATTATTTTTATGAAATGTAATCTTTGAGGTCCGAAAAACTCAGCATAGCACCAGATTCCATTGTTTGCAAGATCATTTTCACGTAGCAGGCGTAATTTAAGAAAAGTTTTCAAGACGCATGCGCAGATTCGTTAGGCTGTCAACAGAAATGAACAAATACCGAAATACGGAAAACCAATTGTAAAATTTCACATTTCCAAACGCAATGACAAGATTGAGATACTATAAAATATCTAAACTTTAATTGTCACTTGGACTTTTCACGTGTTAGATTTGTCACTATTAATTGATTAAAGTTCCATTGTTGATTGATCCGCACCTAACTTCTGAAAAATAGGGAACTTTTGCTTCATATTCTCAATGTATATTTAAAATCGCGTAGTTATCTAAACTACACGTCTCATTTTCAAAATATACAAGCGGAGATACTTGAGAGAAAAGCAAGAAATAGTATGAAACTGAATTGGCAATTATAATTTGAAGTTACACTCACCCAGAGATCAATCGCTATAATATCTGTCTGCACCTCCAACAAAATCAGTATCTGCAAATGCTGCCAAATATCCAGAACACATCACGACACATGAACATTAAAACACAAAGCAATTTTGAGCCAAAACCGATAGTTTTCAAACCATTTCCGCGATACTTCACTACTAACGCTACCGATATTTCACTTATTCTATCTAGGTCAAACAAAAGAAAATTGGGCGTATCCGATTCAAGGGTACTAAGATGTTGAAAAATTGAAGCATTACCGATGGCATCGCATAGCTGTTTTCGATCCAAACCATTGGTGAAAATTAATCGCGTGTGCCTGAACCTAACCTATATCTATTTACCTCAGAACAGAAGATTTGCATGATTGAGTTTTAAAAAGTTCACCTTGAAATTTCGGGTAGTTATTTAATCAATTAATAAAAGAATAATCATTAGAGCTGATGAGGATAATAAAAAATTTTGATTATTTTCATAAAAAGAGGAGTGTAAGTATATTGAGTTACTAATTCAATAAATAATTACAGTCCACAGAATTTATTTAAAATAGGATCCCATTAGTGTAAAACAGGGAGAAGTTTTGGTCTTAACACATCTCGCAATGGTTTCGTTTTCCACTTGTAGGTAAATTGAAATACTTTCATTAAGAATGAATAGGAGGCCAATGAGCAAATATCAACATCCCTATAATATATACATTGGCGTATGTTGGGGGAAGTAGGTTAATAATTTATTCTTGGTGTTGGTGTTTTCCTTAATAATGAAAATGGAATACCTAGGTATACGTGTCCTTGAGAGCTCCTAAGATATTAAAAATGATTTTGATTATATTTTCATAAACATCAGGTGGAAAAAGTGTATTTTTGTCCATTTTCGGCGGGAGGGAAATTTATTTCATAAGCAGTTTCCATGGAAGATATTCAAAGACCATCACTATAATAATAATAATAATAATAATGTTTATCCACAGTTATAATATTAATAAAATGGCCTTAATCATCATTTCAATTTCTACACATAAAAAAAGTAAAATAGAACATTATCAATTCCTATACACGAGAGAAGGTGAATGATGAAAAAGCGAAGTGTCAGCTATAGCTGTTTCTCAACTAGACCACAAAAAAGATAAAAAAACAAAAAAAAAAGAAAAAATTAAGTAGGATCATCACAAATATTGCAATAGGGCAGCTTGGTCGTTATCAATGATTCGCATACAGAAGGCTGCAAGTGCTTGGAAAGCATTTGTCGAGTTATAGAGCATTGAAAGAGACATATAGTTGAGTATCATCGGCATAGTGATGAATTTTAGCATATTCTATAATTTCAAAAAAAGTCGAAAATGTAAAAAGAAAACAGGAGTGGCCCCAGAATATATCCCTAGGGAACACCGTAAGCAACCGATAATGACAGTTGGCATGTTATAAATTCATATTGCTTCTTTTTACAAAAGTCTTATGAGATCTATAAAACACTAGTGTGTTTTATGACTCATAAGGCACTAGTATCTATTTAATCAAAAAATAGATATGAGTTATATGAATATAAAATGTGAACAAAAATATAATATCATAATAAATAGCGAAATGAGGATAAAATAATAGTTACGAATTATAATAGTAATTGATACATAAATCGGTTGAAATTCGATAAAAATAATGGCATAGGAAGTTATGTGGGCAGTTAAAATCTCATATTCATGAGATATATTTACTAAATCACTGAACAATGTTATTGGTGTATTTGAATGAAGTGTTTTACCCTCTTATTGAAATAAATTGAACTGTCTATATATCAGAGGGATATAGGTGTTATCGGAAAAAATGTTGGGCCTAAGTAATTGCAGTTTCGTTGACCGATTTATTTTTCACAGCGAGGCAAATTTAACCTATTCTCTTTATTTCCAGTCTACTAGAGATGATCTATCCGGCCTATTTGTATTCTTTACTTATGGATACTGACTGAAATTTGAAAGCAAAAAAGCCAGATCTTAGATAAAAAATATTGACTTCCCTGGAAAGGTTTTCACTAGAATACGTGTTTTTCCATATATAACTCTGGGTATCAATTTTTGCAAAATATTTAGATTTTCTAAATAACAGTCATGTATTCCTCCCCAAGCTATGAATCCATTGGACAATTGGGATTGTATAAGTGCAAAATAAATAGTTCCCCGATGACATCTAGAACTTTTCTGGCGACATTTTCAACATGGATATCCAAATCCTATCAAGAACAATACAATATTTGAACGAGTTTGGTTCTTCGATGAACACTTTCAATATATCTGTATCATCAAGTCCTAAGACATTAAGAATTAAATTTTTGTTGTTATGTCTCCAGCAAATATTTTTTCCCAGCCAAATATAAATCTGCTGGCATATATGAATATGAGGATTGGTCCCAAAATGGAGGCATGTGGAACACCACAACAGTTTTCTGTGAACCATAATGCATTTCCCCCATGTATAAAAATGTTTCCTGGTAACAAATAGTCAATAAACTGAGTGCATTTTGAATGAATTTTTAAGAGAATATATTGATGAATCTACGAATGTTGTTATTTTATGTAACACGTCATCAAGGTGGATCAATGTAGGTATGGATTATCCCACAATAATACACAAACGATTGTCGTGACTAATTGGGCCCGCATAAGTTTTCCTAGTCTATTTGGGAGATAAGGCTGAGCTTTTTGTTTCCTTCATTCGTGAATCATTGGATTGTTTATTGTAGGCGTGATAAATGTTTTTCGGTGTTTCAATTATCACTTGAAAAGTACCTACACACTACTAGAATGGGAATCTTTCACCCACTTGAGCATACGTACTTATTTAAATGTTTATCAACTTAGGAATTGAATTGTTCAACGTTAAAATTTTGAACACACTCTCATCAATTAATCACCTTCACCCAAAAACAATTTTCTTGGTTATAGTAATCGATACGATGATTATCTAATAGAATCTTTTGTATAGGCACGATATTTTAGGTCCTAAAGAGGTACCCGTGTAAAATCATTAGGGATTTATCTCACGATAGCCTGATGTCTTGTGCATCTGCTTCCTCTTTTTAATGAAAAGCCCTGATTTAGGAAGTCATTAATTAGGCTCCTTATTTCGAGCGGGTTGTACAGGATGTATCGAAACTGTTCGTGCGTGATTATTGCCATCAATTTTTCGAGTTTTAGAATATTTCTGTTTTTTTTTAGCGATAATGAAAAAGAAGTATAGCGGTGTTTCTCGATAGCATACAGTGTGCTTCACTGTTCATGAGTATAATAATAATAATTAATGGGAATCATAATTTATTGCAAAACAAAATTATTAGCATACATATAAACACAGATGAATATCTGCAATATAAAAGGCATTAAGGTCTATGGTATTTATACAGTTAAAATTACAAAATTATGTATTGCAGAATAGATTAATTAATGGGTTTATTACATAGGCGTATGGTTTAAATTTACTTAATAGTTCGTTTAGTTGAATACAGAAGGAAATAATAACTTATGATGAATATTTGCAACACAAAAATACCATTTAGGCACTTTAAGGATCTATCTATGGTATTTCTATCATTGCAGAATTTACTAAATTTATACATACCTACTATACAGAGTTTACACCAAGAGGTTGGTGCCATTTTTGAAAAGGTGTTTGAGGGTTTCCGATTTGATATTTTCAGGGATATGATTGAATATCCTTGGAGCTAGGTAAGTGAATGATCTTTTACCGATTATTTACTCTAGGTAATATGGCGTGTGATGCAATGCTGGATCTTGTGAGTGTATATCCCATTTCAAACATGAATTCCGAGATCTTTTGTGTCTGAGGATGAATTCAACCATTTGGTTTTTCATTTGAATATGTTCATAGTTTGGTGGATCATTTTCAGAGATTTAAAGGGCATTATTTTAGTTAAGATGTAAAGGGCACTATTTCAGTTTTGACTACATTTACAGTCAGTAGATTAGAATTGAACCATTTTGTCATTTTTTTAAGATTATTTTCTACCATTTCCATTACACTATCCCACGATTCCCCTATATACACAATTACAATATATACCTATACGTTAGATGTATTAAAAAAATTGCAGTTTGTCTAATTGGGATTCAATACGCATAACTTCAAACTGTCAGTTCAACAATTCAAACTATTGTCTTTATCGCGAAAATCTTACGACTTTCTGCTCCAAGAGAAAGGGAGAGATTTGTAATTTGGTTAGTTATGACATTAGTAAGCTCCAAAACTGTGAGCACTTCTTTGGCCTAACAAAAAGTCTATTACTAACCTCAAATCAGTCAAATCATGGAGTGATTAATGATCAAAATTATAATATAAACAATCAATAAGATCAACAACAATATTATTCAGCATGATTTGAAATTAAATATTATGTAAAGAGATGTTTCCAGGACTGTTTTATAATGTATCAATTACTCAACTATTTCTTCAATTAAAATCATATACATTATATATGTATAGCAGTGAATAATAATCATTCACTGCTTTTTATAATGATCTACTGCTTTTTATAACGAACATTTTCTTTACCGTCATCTAAAATGATAAATCTTCATTGAACGTTATTCTAACTAAGAGTCTGGTGAAACAACCGATGACATTTTGTAAATGTGTCTGTATATATATATCTGCTCCCTCCCCCCATTGTTATTACCAGATGATGTTTTACAACGACTGAAAATAAATGGATGATGATTTATCCACGCATTCAATTTGAAAACTAACTTTTCGCCCGACATGGCGGAATAAATGCAGGCTTATATTAAATGTTTCTTATACATCATAAGCCCTTTTAACCACCGAAACAAAAACGGAGGAGGTTCTCGAGTCGACGCGTATATATTTTTTTTTTATGTATGACCACGTATAATTTTTTACTGGGACGTCCGATTCCGATAATTCTTTTTTCAGTGGATAGGGTGTACTTCGAAGTTGGTCCCATTTGAATTAAAAAGATGAAATCCATCCCTAAGGGTAGCAAAATGAAGGATATTGATCACTCACCCTCTGAATTCTGGTCCGTTAACCGATCAGGCATAACTTTGTACTGGGTTCTTCGATTTGGATGATTCTTTTTTTTTGTTTTAGGTAGGGTATACCTCATAGTTGATCATATTTGGATTTCGAATGGATTTATCAACCCTTGCGGGTAGAAAAATAGGAGATAATTGATTTTTCACTTGAGAACATTGGCACACATATGTAGTTGACAATGAGAGATCGCTATTGTCATTATTTTTGTTCTCCTACATCCGTCACAATCATTATATTCTATGAGAGGATGGAATGATATACAAAGTAATGAAATAAACTAACCAGAACAACAAAAATAATTTATATTACAACAAATAGTAAAAGTAGATAATCATATTATTTGACTGGTAATAGTTGAAGTAAGGTGGGTAAGTAAGTATTTTGGAAGTAATAAAAAAACAAGCAGGTAGTGATTAGTAGATTTCAGCCACAAAAAATTGAAAAATGAAAACTTTTTAACACAAAATTAAACCGACGAAATACGGAACTGAAAAGTAGAAAATAAAATAAACCTTCTTAGTCTTAATAACTAAGGTCCTAAACTAATGTAAGTAACTAATTTTGAGTCGGTGCCAAACGACCAATCAACGAAGATCATTAAATTACTTCAAAAAAATTATCAGAATGTCACCGCGCAACTCGATGCCATCATTTTACGCCTTACCTAATTCATTTGCTTGTTTGTTTGGCGCCGACTCAAAATTAGTTACTTACATTAGTTTAGGAGCTTAGTTATTGAGACTAAGAAGGTTTATTTTATTTTTTACTTTTCAGTTCCGTATTTCGTCGGTATAATTTTTTGTTAAAAAGTTTTTTTTTAAATATGATGTTGAAGGTTCCAAATTTATTTAACGAATAATGGTATTGGCCAGTCGGTCATAATAACATTGTCTTTAAACATCAAATCAATAAGCATTTCGCTTGCGAGAATTTTATATGGGGCGGTCTACGTCAGCTAGAATATTCTTGCATCTCCTTCGTCGCCTTAAATAGACCATGACATAACAATTCTCTTTCGTGTAATATCCTCACATTTTTCAGCAAAAACTCTGAGTAACAACTCCGTGTTTCCAGTCACATTTCCTGTGGCTCGCGAGTTCTTTTCTTGCTTGCTGACTAACTGTAAATCGTTAATGAAATAAATTGATGATGTAATAAACATCCTGAGTGAAACGGAAATCGCGTATTTGATTTTTGGGTCAATAGACTCACTGGAAACTAAGTGACTACTGTGTTAGTCGATGGGCAAAGTGAGTGTGATTGTATTTTCAGGAAGAAACCGGTCGGGCTTGTGGAAGCCAATTTGAATTATGAGTAAAGTTCTGAAACATGCTTTACATACGGGTATGTGATGAAAATTGGCATAATATGAGTCTGATGTTAAACAAGAAAAAAATTGTTCAATGCTCATGACGATGTATTTTTTATTTAATTATTTATTTACGGACAAGCTAATTTTCAATTATTTATAAAAAACGTGTGAATGTAGATGATTCATGTACAATACCAAAATTAGATTCTAAAACTACAAATATTATATTATTTTGACAGCATTCTTGAATGCATAACTTGAGGCATTCAAAAAAACTAATTGAATTTGAAATTAATTTGCTATTCTTGATATACTAGTCATTAGTTGTTGCTGACCATAGTTGGTTGGATGATGATGATGAAATAATGAAGGGAACATGCAATTTGGTTCCCAGATTAAGAAAGGTCTGAAAAATGTGAAATTTGGTTCCCGATATTTTAGATGTGTACCATTGTTATGTACAATTTGGTTCCCGTAATTTTTAGTTTGCCTGGTTTCTAAGTGTAATTTGGTTCCCGAAAAAATAAATTAATTTTAATAATTAATTTTTATTCTATTTCTCTCCTATTATAAAAAAAAATTACTTTTCATTTGTTTATTAAATCAATAATTTTTTATTTTTATTAACATCCAACATATACATCACACAAGCTTCTATCGTTCTATACTTCTTATCTACAATATCAAATAGTTACAGAACAATGAAAAGAAACACACTTAATAAAATGTAGTACACTAATTCCATTTCTAGAATAATATTTTATCATTTTACTCTACTGTTATGTATTTGAGCCGTTATATTGATGCTTTGTAATTTTACATAAGTTAGAATTTGAAATTCTTGAAGTTTTTCCAAAAAAATTAAAATGTTTGGATGTGCTTTATAAAAAGACGCATTGAAATGTTTATGAAAAGATTCACAATCATTAGTGGTTCGTGTAAGCTCAGCTGAATTCTCAGCCCAAAGAAAGGGTGGAAAAATTAATGGAATGTAATGCCCATTACAATAACCGTGTGAAGTAAAAAACTTACAAAAAAATTGCGCACAATAATTAAACGTACCATCTAAATAAATTTGTGTGACTTTTTCCAAAATCTGAATATTTGATTTACACGAAAATATTACTATCTGTTCACTTCTGTTATTATACAATAAAAATAGATAATTAATTTTTGGTTTTCCCAAATTTTACTTACACGAACAAGGGATTACGCAGGTAGTCCCCGGAACCCAAATTACCAATGACCTTTTTGGGATCGGGAACTAAATTACATATTATTATCAAGCATCTCAAATAAATTTCTAATTTACTACGTGACGGGAACCAAACTACATAATGAAACACCATCGAGCCCAAATGACAGTTTCCAAAGAACAATTAAATCAATGATGTATTTTATGTCAATGGTATAGTTTATAATTCTACTTTTTTGTCTAAAAATTAAAATTTTGGGATTTGATTCCGGTTTTCATTAAAGTATACAGTGAAAAGATATTTTGCAATTGATTTGAAAATGTCATCATTGTTTGTGCCAACATAACCATACGATATTTTGGATGGTAATCCCTAACCCTTCTTTTTGGATTTAATGTACCTACATCCAAAAGTTTCGTGGATTTGAGCAAAAGCCATTTTCACTTTTTTCATAAAGTTTTGATAGCAAATACTCATCAATAATACATTCAAAAGAAACATGGATTGTCTATAATATGGAAACCTGGGATCGACGAATATTCATGATATCTAAAGCAGACCTCGTGAAATCCCATGTAGCATATCATATTGGCTGAATTCGGATTCTACATTGGGTCAATATATTGTGAATGCAAAATAATTACACAAAAAACATAAATGAGAAATGAGGTCTTCGAAATTATTCGTGTATTTGTAGCACATGAGCGTTCTGGAATTGAATATTTCTATTGCGCATGTATGATTTCGGAACAAAGTAGAAAATATATTAGTTACATGTTTTTTTATTTTGAATCATACGTGAGTTAAATCGTCTCATTATTGCAATTTTGCAATTAAGGTTCTAGAAATGGAAAGTGCAGCAAGTGTGAGTAATACAAACTTAGAAAAGTTCAATGTACATGTGATTCGAGTGTTGACCATTTAGAATTTATATACATTATAGAGAGACAATATGAAATCATATGCTCAGCGTCAAAAAGTGTATCGAAAGAGGAAAAAAAGCGTTAGGAACTTCGATCCTGACATGTTTGTTGATTAGATAAAGTTGAATATTTTATTAAAACAACCCACAATTTTTGTTATATTTATTGATTTTTCTGCATTGCCAAAAGCTTTTGATGAACTAACAAATATTGGAGATAGTTCAAATCAGGTTCATTAACAGCTAAAAGGATGGAATTTTAGCTTATCGCGTGGCACTGAAGTCTAAAATTCTGAAAATAATGGAACAATTTGAATTGTTTTTTTTTCATTCAAATGATTGGAAATGAGGGAAATCTGAATGTTCTGAAAATCAAACTTATGTTACGCTTCATCGTTTCTTCTCAGTGCTTGAATATATTTCGTGGATTTTTCCATTAGCAATTTGGCATTTCATCAGTAGAGGTATTATTCTTTCATTTTTGAACTTTTACAGAAATACCAAAAATAACAAGAAATAAATATCGAATTAAACCAGGCCTATGTACTAATGTCTAACACATCTCATACTCTCAATGACTTATCATATGCATAGGGACATTACTTATAATTAATCAATATAGTCTTCGACACCGTTATAGTTTCTGATGAGTAAAAGTGAGTCACTATGTTTTGCTTAGTTTTAATCTTCAATTTGCCCAATGCAATGACTCTTCTTCCTTGGAGACATTATAATGAATGCGTAGGTATATATATATATATATATATATATATATATATATATATATATATATATACAGGGTGTTTCCTAACTACGGTACGAAACTTCAGGGGGTGTTTCGTTAGGTCATTTGACAAAAAAAAGTTCCTGTGAACATATGTCCGGAGTTGCTTCGTTTCTGAGATACAGGGCGTTGAAGTATAAAAAAAGGTATTTATAAAATATCCTGAAACCGATGTGGTTGAAATGTGGTACAGCTATTTGAAGTAATAAGGCAATTATTTGGCCCTAAGTAGGTCCAGTGGCGTCTCAGTGGGCATCACAGCCAACAATACCGAGAAAAAAATTATTTTCTCCTTTTCAGTGCATTTGAATATAAGCGTGGGTTCTAAAAACATTTTTATAAGCGTGGTAAAAATACAACTTTTTGGCCTCCTGTGTTTTTTTCATATTTAGCTTAGTTTTCGAGAACAAAAAAAATGAAGGCACTCTACAATCATGATTACCTGCTATGGAGACCAGCTGACAGTGATAGTATTGTCATATCAGTAAAAGTCAGAGTTGTCAATTAGCAGTGATTCCATCATGAATACTTTTACTAACGCTGAAATGGCTGACATGCACTTTATTCATGGATTAGCAAATGAAAATGCGGAAGAAGCACGGAGAATCTACCAGGATAGATATCTTAACAGAGTATTTCCATGTGCTAAAACATTTAGAACGCTACATGCAAGATTATGTGAAACTGGAAGTTTTAATAAAAATGTAAGTGGTGGAAGACCAGAAATTGTAATAACGCCTGAACTAGAAGAAGCTATACTTGATGCGATAGAAGAAGATCCTTCAAATAGTACCAGGAAGATTGCACTGCAGCTTGAAGTAAGCCCAAAAACCATTTGGAAAGTTCTAAAAAGAAACCTCCTATACCCATATCACATACAGTGGGTCCAAACTCTACTGCCTAGGGATTTTCACCCAAGATTAATGTTTCGCGGGTGGTTGATTCAGACGACGGCACACAATAATAATTTTTTACCAAATATCTTATTTACGGACGAGGCAAATTTTTCACGAGATTCTATTATGAACTTTCACAATAACCATTTCTGGGCCGACGAAAATCCCCACATTATTAGAGAAAGTCATTTTCAGCAACGATTTTCGCTGAAAGTTTGGGTAGGAATTATTGGTGACTACCTAATTGGACTCTTTTTTTTTACCAGCAAGATTATCAGGTCCATCCTACACGGCTTTTTTGCGAAATAATTTACCCATTTTGTTGGAAGAAGTACCCGTACTTGTAAGAGGCAACATGTCGTTTATGCACGACGGAGCTCCAGCTCATTTTAGTGTTCTTGTTCGTCAGCATCTTGACATCACCTACCCTAATGGCTGGATTGGACGTGCAGGACCTCAACATTGGCCCGCTCGCAGTCCTGATATGAATCCTCTAGATTTCTATTTATGGGGTCATCCGAAGGCTCTCGTTTATAAAACCCCTATACTAGATGCGAATGACTTGAGGAATCGAATAAGTGACAATTGCAATGTCATAAGGAATACTCCAGGTATTTTTGAACGTGTCAGACAATCAATGACACATCGATTGCAGTCGTGTATTTTATCAGACGGTGGACATTTTGCTCATTTACTTTAAGGTCGAAATTGTTTTTTTTACTTTAGGTTTGTATTTTATGTTGTCCATGGATAATTTGTAGAATAAGTTAAAGTATTTTTTCTCGAAAACGAAGCTTGATATGAATAAAACACAAGGGACCAAAGAGTTATATTTTCAGTTGTTCAATCTGAAAAAATGGAATACTACAAAAAAAAGTACTTTTTTTTCCTCAGTATTGTTGGCTGTGGTGCCCACTGAGACGCCCCTGGACCTACTTGGGGCCAAATAATTGCCTTATTACTTCAAATAGCTGTACCACATTTCAACCACATCGGTTTCAGGATATTCAGGATATTTTATAAATACCTTTTTTTTATACTTCAACGCCCTGTATCTCAGAAACGAAGCAACTCCGGACACATGTTCATAGGAACTTTTTTTTGTCAAATGACCTAACGAAACACCCTCTGAAGTTTCGTACCGTAGTTAGGAAACACCCTGTATATATATATATATATATATATATATGTTTTGTGGAGATTCTTGGGCTTTGGATTCGTAATGAGAAACTTAGTTTCTGAAAGACGTTTCGTTCCCGTTCGGGGACATTTTCAATTTTATTTATAATTTAGGACATTTTTGTATAGGTTATGTCCTAAAATAATACAAAAACCATTCTTCCTTAAAATGTTTGATGTTTTTTTTTAATTGTAGTTCATACTAAATGAGGCATAAAATCAGGAAAAAATGTGCCCCACTTCTACCAGTGGCGCCTGCGCTGATATTTCCAACAAAGGCTCTGCTTTTCATTAAATGAATATTATTTACATCAGTAATGAATAGGTAAGAAAAATTGATATGTATGTCCAACTAGTATCAGGAAAAATAATAACAATTCAGAAAAATTAATGAATTGTTCTCAAACATATAAGGAAAAACAGATTATTTTTAAGAGATTGGGGATCTATTTTGATATCAACTTTTTTTGTTAGAATCGGACAATTTTTTTTATCTCTGTAATAATGCGTTATCCTAACATTGGGATTATGGAGACAAGATCAATAAGGTATAATATATATTTATAATAATGATAAAATAACAATAATCACGAGTCTTTATTATTTCATTGATTAAACCAAATAAAACCCTGAAAGGGATGCAACATTCAACAATGCTCTTCCCTATCATCAAGCTATAGATACCACATCCAAAATAGTAAAAGTATAATTTAAAAAATGTTTTATCGTTTTTAGTATAATATTGTTCCGTCATTTTGTTGTCCATAATGCGATTTTCCGAAGAAATCAAGAAACTCAACGGACTTTTCGATCGCCCGGTATAATCCATAAATACTCTGAAGACATTCAAATCCCGATTAAATGGATAAATACCTAGCAAACCTCTGCCAAACCACCTGCCAAAATCTGCTGCTGCCCTACCACATTTAGTGCACATTTTACAATTTCCCGACAGGTCCAATTTTCCAATTAGTGTTAGCTTGATCTATAATTAGGTACCAAAAAGGGTAATTTGGAACAGGTGGAAGAATAATTCGGAAAGCAGATGCTCGGTGCCTTTTTCGTCCATAATACGGAGCGCTGGAAAGAATTACTTTAAATAGATTTAGTTCTGAGAAAAAAAAGTTGTATGGAAATAGTTTAGAGATTTCGAAAATAACACACTTTATTGCGGAACTTCCACACACAACTTGAAAAATGTCTGACATGTTTTCTGGGTTTTTGATCACCCACAATCAGAAAATGAACAATGTAGACACGCGTAAAAGGGCAAATTAGTCCATTGTCGTCCATTGGCACTGGTAAGTTACTGCGTTTACCAAATGACTATTTCCCTGAGAATTGATTCAATTTGTCAGTAACTCATCGTATTCTGAATTTGTCTATCGGAAAAATGATCTCAAAATCAATCAGTTTCGGTTACTATATCTGTCCCCGTTCTCTAAACTGCTATTTAAATTTTTAATGTAGAGAATTTTCGATTTGTATTAGACAAATGTCTAAGAATCCTGGTGCTTGAACTGATTCGATATTGTTTAGATTTAAGAGGGGACACCACCTGTTGCTTCAATAGAGCCTCAAAATCTGTGGTAGATGGCTCCGTCCAAAACTGTTTGTTTATATCCTCGCTTAATGTCAAAACTGAATTTTTGACATCTACAGAATCTTATATGAAATTATTTTCTATTTTGTAGGTGTATATGCGCTTTTACTTCTCGTTGATTTGAAATATTGCCTTTCTCATTTTTTAGTTCATTCTTTCAAAAATTACGTCGTTCATTAGTGCGTAAGGAAGTGTTAAATTTTAAGCAGTGTAGTGTGTAAGGGTACTTTTTGTATAATGGGCCCCTTTTTTCATTTTGTGTGGACAGTCTAAAGCCGCAGATTCGAATACACACCTGTATTCGGTACCAAAGGCAAGTACAAATCTTGACGAATTAACTAATAATGATATTTGCATAGTCCATAATATTGTATGCATTGAATTTCAAATTTTCTGTCAATTTCATTTCCAATTCTCCGTCTGCCAAAAAAAATACATTTTCTGGTGAAATGATTCTAGTTGCACCACAATAATATAAATGTGGTTGCACATTGAAATAAACCCAAATGAGTACTCACTATATAAACATAAGGGTACAAAGGGTACAAAATACGATAAACAACAACACGATGCTTTCTTTGTGCAATATTCGGGGCTTCTAGGTCTAGCTATGGTCAAATTTGGCAGATGTCACTTTTCAACCAATAGTAAAGCTAAAATTGGAACCTACTAACAGTTCGCCTCAAAAAGAAAGCTGAGGAAATACATAATATACCCTGTGTGGTCTGTTGTTACAGTTTACTGAATTAAAACTGAAATGAAATTGGCGCCATCTGAAACTCTAATGATCTCAATTATCAAGTAGGCCAATTGTCGCCAAGTTGATCCCAAACTTTTACAGGTATAAGTGCAAGCACCAGGGTTTATAGACATATTATGCTTGCACTTGTACCTGTCAAAGTTTGGCATCAACTTGGGAACACTTGGCCCAAACACATTAAACACTTTAATTCTCGCACTTGGCCTTCTTGATAATAGAGATTACTAGCGTTACAGATGGCGACAATGTCGTTTCTAGTTTTAATTCAGTAAACTGTAACAAAAAGCCACACAGGGTGTATTTATTTCATCAGCTTTCTTTTTGGGGTGAACTGTTCGTGGGTTATAATTTTAGCTTTGCTATTGATTGAAAAATGCAATCTGCCAAATTTCACCAATAGCAAAGCTAGAATTAGAAGCACGAAGAAAGCACCGAATTGTTGTTTTTCGTATTTTGTATCATTTGAGTATGAGGTTAACTGAATTTTATTTTCGAAGATTTTGACAGGCGGAGAATTGGAAATGAAATTTTTGTCATTGAATTGCAGAAAATATAAAATTTAATGCATACAATTTGATGGACCTCTTATATAGCACCCAGATGAAGGTACTAGAATATTCAAGGCGGTCAATTCTCAAATCCTTCGAGAACATGCAAACTAAGGGAATTTCTGGTACAAAATATAATTGTGGACATTTTTCATTACACCCATTTTTGATAATCTAGTTTACCACTAAAGTCATATTTCAATGAAAATGTTTGTTTTTCCTCAGGATTGCTTTTATTTAAAGATAGAAAATTGATGTTGAAAAATGTCCATCCTTCCAAAAAGTCTCACTTTCTTCTGCAATGTAGTAAAATGTGTAAGAGGTGTTTATATTCTGCTAAAATAGTTCAATTAAATATCGGAAAAATGCTGGATAATTAAAAAAAAATCAATGATGTTGTAGATACCCCATTTTTCACTTTCCTTATTTTTTTCTGAAATAACAAAGGAGCGAAATCTATTTGTTTTTATATAAAAATATATTGTAAAATGGTTAATCATTTCCCATTTTTCTCGTTAGACGACATCTGTTGTTCATTTTGCAATCCATCTGTTGGTAAATAGTAGTACTATCGATCGTCAATGAAGTTTCATTTTTATAGCTTTCTCCTTTTTTCAATGAAGAATTTCAAGGCTACCTAGGCAAATAGAGCGTTTTCTGACACATCTGTATGCAGGTTATTTGATTCGATGTAAAACATTCTCAGAAGCATTGCATTAACTTCATTTGCAGTTCGTAGAATCCATATGTGATCTTGTATCTTCATGAAGAAAATGTAAACGTTGTATGAACGAACTTAGGTATACTTTGTGGATCACCGTGAACAAACAAGATTAAAGTAAGAAAAACCCATTGGGCTAAAGGCCAAAAGAAAGCGTCAGGAGCAGCCACAATTGCGGCAATTTACAATCTTTTACGCTGTATCAACGGTTGCCTATGCTCAAGATTAGTTCTCTAGTTGGAACTCACTGTTTATCGACATGTTTTTATAAAATAAGAAAAAAGGAATTCAGGCAATTTCGAATTATACACGTACATTTTTTCAAATAATTTCTGAAGTAACTGCATCTTTATAAATATTGAAGTGTGGATAATTTGCTGACTATTCAATAAGCCTATTGACAATATGTTTAGGATTTAGGTATTCTCAAGATCGGGCTCATTCGCGAAATAATCTTGGATAAAATTCAAATCCCATAACACCCCCATTCAAGGAGAGTTTATACTTGTGCTTCTCAAAAAAAAATTGGTGATCGAAACCATCTAGTGAAAATATAACAATGAAAATATTATCATTAATTTTTCAAATCCTATTATCGATGCCACAATCGAGAAACATCAAATCAACCCTCTTATAAGGGTAGTTTAAACATGCGTTTTCCAGATAGAGTGATAGTAGGTACGAATAATATGTGTGTTTGCAATGAAACTCCATTGAAAACCGCTAGTCAGCAAACCTTTCTGAAAATCGTAATAATGAGTACCTACCCAGTGAGCACAAATATCCCAGGGAGGTTTTGGGTTTTTGATTTTTTTTTAGACAATATGCCAAAGAGGTCTTTAAAGGATGTTGGAAGTATTGTATTTGTCTTCTGTGGCATTTCTTTGTATGCCTAGAGGTATTGGCAAGTCAAAAAAATATAACGTTGGATGTTCTTTCTAGACATAACATAGTTCGCCTTGAGAGGTTCATCCCAGATATTGAATATACATTATTGTCCAGTTTCATAATGGTTCTCGACAATTTACTCAATAACTTGATCATTTCACAAAACATTTAGGTATTTCATTTTGTATTCCTTCATTTTAATACCAATACCTCCTATTTTACAAAGGACAGAAACAACATTCTTATATTTTCACAAGCAAATGAAACCAATATTATTCACTATAATAAAAACCAATGACCTATCCATTTATTTTCTGCTTTCATTTTAAAATTCCCGCCATGTTACAATTTGGCCAGCATTTTCACAATTTGGCCATTCAGTGTGGTACACCTGATAAACCTCGCAGAACAACACTGGACCAAAGATTATTGTTCTACGAACAAGATCCCGCAGAGAAAAGTTGGCGCGAAAATGAGATGAAATCCTTGAAATTTACTACAATGTTTACATCTGTCTGTCAAAAATCAGAAGACTGCTCGATTTTTCTTGGTGATTTTTTCCAAAGTGATTTCTTCTCAAACGGTCTTTTTGAGATCATGGAAACTTCCACGAAGGAAAAAGAAAAGGTAGGAAAGTGGACTGATGTCTCTAGACGATGAATTGACTTGAAAATTGAGGGCATTGGAAAATGTCCCCGATGACATTGTTTCATTAGACTTTCCGATACAAACTATTACATTACCAAGCGATTGACTGCCCATCCTGTCGGACTATTACCTCTCTAACAACCTTCTGACCTGAACAAAATCAGAGAGTTCATTGTAGACTGGACTGTATGGTACAGTGCATTCTGATTCTACCTTTCTCTTTCTGCGTTGTTTTGGAGTTGACGGCGTTGGTTGAAGTTTTTTTATTTTTAACTGAGAAAAACGTGGAAAGTGATGAGTTTGAAGTGTAGTGAACATTACCAATTATATAATAGACATTTTTGATATCACTTAATGAGTAAATACAGTAAATTACATGAATTTAATGTATTAGCATATCCCAGAAACATAATATAACCTCAAAAGCATACAATGTATATTTTTTGATAGGGTGTTCTAATCTGTAATGACATGGTCAAACTGTATCATTGAAGATTATTGAAAATAAATAATAGTTTGAAAACTAAAGAACACGCTTTAATAGAAAACTAAACTGAAAAGTGGAAAATAATTTTAAATGAGTTTAAAATAACAATACAGTGATTAACAACAAATTGATATCATCGTAAAAAAGCGTGGGGTGCTTGATGTCAATTGTAGTTAATATTCCATGGACAGATATTGGTTAAAGTAGAATCATTATGAAAATATCTTAAAAAGCACCCCACGCTTTTTTACGATGAAATAAATTTGTTGTTAATTACTGTATTCTTATTTCAAACTCATTTGAAATTATTTTCTACTTTTTAGTTTAGTTTTCTAGTAAAGCATGTTCTTTTGTTTTTAAACTATTATTTATTTTCAACTTTTCAGTTTTGTTTTCTATCAAAGCGTGTTTTTTAGTTTTTCAAACTATTTTTATTATTATTAAATTTTTTTAACTATTATTCTCCAATTTTGAATAGAATCGGACCATAATCACAAAACTCGTCTGCCATTTTGGAGCCGCCATCTTGAATCCTTCAATTTTGACACAATAATCATAATCTCCGACCCCAAAAACCCCCACATACCAATTTTGAATAGAATTGGACCTTAATCACAAAACTCGTCCGCCATTTTGGAGCCGCCATCTAGAATTTTCCAATTTTTACAGAAGAATCATAATATTGGACCCCAAAAACCCCCACATACCAATTTTGAATAGAATCGGACCATAATCACAAAACTCGTCTACCATTTTGCAGCCGCCATCTTGAATTTTTCAGTTTTGACAAAAGAATCATAATCTCTGACCACAAAAATCCTCAGATACCAATTTTGAAGCGAATCGAACCATAATCACAAAACTCGTCCGCCATATTGGAGCCGCCATTATGTTTTTTCTTCACACAAAAATTTCTTAATGCATTGTCACCGGAATTATGTACACCTGCCAAATTTCAAATCATTCGTACGTCTGGAAGTGGGTCAAAATCGCGCCCAAAGGAGTCGGTTACAAACAAACAAACATACAACTGAAGCTAATAGAAAGCGTGTAATGTAATAAATAATAGTTTCAAAAAACTAAAAAACACGCTTTTATAGAAAACCAGATTAAAAAAATAGAAAATAAGAAAAAAATTTATTTTATTTTGAAAAAAGCGTGGGGTGCATGGCATCGGCTCGGTGTGTAATGTACTTCATAATTATTGATACCATGCACCCCACGCTTTTTTCAAAATAAAATACATTTTTTTCTTATTTTCCATTTTTTTAGTCTGGTTTTCTATAAAAGCGTGTTTTTTAGTTTTTTTAAACTATTATTCATTTCCTACTTTTTAGTGTGATTCATTTATAAAAGCGTGTTTTTTTAGTTTTTATATAACTATTATTTTTATAATTTTTTTGCAAATAAAAAAATGGAATAATCTTATCAAATTAGGTAATCATAATCTCCGACCCCAAAAACCCCCACATACCAATGTTGAATAGAATCAGACCATAATCACAAAACTCGGCCGCCATTTTGAAGCCGCCATCTTGAATTTTCCAATTTTCACAGAAGAATCATAATATTCGACCCCAAAAACCCCCACATACCAATTTTGAATAGAATCAGACCATAATCACAAAACTCGACCGCCATTTTAGAGCCGCCATCTTGAATTTTCCAATTTTCACAAAAAATTATAATATTCGACCTCAAAAACCCCCACATACCAATTTTGAATAGAATCAGACCATAATCACAAAACTCGGTAGCCATTTTGAAGCCGCCATCTTGAATTTCCCAATTTTCACAAAAGAATCATAATATTCGACCCCAAAAAGCCCCACATACCAATTTTGAATAGAATCAGACCATAATCACAAAACTCGTACACCATTTTGGAGCCGCCATTTTGTATTTTTTGATTTTGAAAATTTGATCAAAAACCCCCACCACAAAAATCCTAGGATACCAATTTTGAAGCGAATCGGACCATAATCACAAAACTCGTACGCCATATTGGAGCCGCCATTTTGTTTTTTCTCCACACAAAAATTTCTTAATGCATCGTCACCGCAATTATGTACACCTGCCAAATTTCAAATCATTCGGACGTCTGGAAGTGGGTCAAAATCGCGCCCAAGGGAGTCGGTTACAAACAAACAAACAAACAAACATACAAGTGAAGCTAATATAAAGCGTGTAATAAAAACGACCTGTTTTCTTTGTCATTTTTCCATTAGGAACATTGTTATATATTGACTCTTCAAATAGAAGAATTCGGTTTGTGATAAAACTGAAGAATCACTGTGAAAATTAATATTTTTCTAAATATAATTTCAAATGAATTTTCCTTCCTAGAGATACAATTGAAATTATATATAAGAAAATATCTAATCATATTTCAATTATCTTTAAAATTGGTTCATAGTATATTTCACATTGAATCTAATTCATAAGATGCAATCTTAACTTCAGTACCCTAAGAAATATAAGTTATAAAATACTTTAATTTTATTTTTCAACAACACTATCATCCTAACAGAATAAATTATTGGAAAAGTTTCACTCAGAATGTGTCAAGTTCGTTTTTTTCAAGAAAAATCTCTATTTAGATTACCTGATAGACATCCTAAAAGAAAAATGCATTCCTAGTGGTATTAAAAAAAACATCCATTTCAAATAGAATGTGACATGACACCTTCAAATGTCCAAATAAATAACAAAAGGCTTCAGAAAGTGATCTCTAAAAATGTTTTATTTACAGCGATTTAATGTGCGCAAAACGTTTTGGGAAAGTTCTGTTGTGTCTATGAAAAACTTAGGACAAGTTATTTTTGTGACATCCCAGGGACATCCTGAAAATCGCCACCTGCGGCGGACATTGGCTGGTCTATAAAAGTACTATTCATGTATAAACAGAACATCGCAGTAGATGTACAATGTCTCAAAATCCCGTACTTTTAACATCTCTGAGATGTTTTGTGCTCGCTGGGTAGGTATCCTTAGGAGGGACTGTATTCGATATTTCATTGTTGAAAGAATATGTTGAACAATAAATTATCTATTTGTGTAAATAGAAATTTGTACTATAATTTCAACACACCTGAATTGAAACGCTAATCATTTCCCGAGTTATTTTCTTCGGTTACACATTCTACTGTGATAAATATGCAAGGAACAATATTTAAGAGATCAGTTTGGACTTTTTGGTGTTATCAGTGAGCCTGTATCACCCATAGCTTGGGGTCATTTGCATCAAGTTGATAAGCTCAAAACAAACACGACCTTTTTTCAGAATCTTGAAACTCATAGAATATTCAACACATCGGTTTTTTCTTGATATCTTCGGTAAGATGGTTCAAAAACTCTTTGCAACACAACAAACAACCGTAGTTTTGGTGGCCGGTGTAACGGCGGTAATCAGCATTTTAGGTAGTTTTATTTACCAAAAGCTCAAACCCAAAAAAGTACCTACAGAATGGAAACCGGTGGGCAAAATAAAGAAAATGTGCATATACCCGCTGAAAGGCGGGAAAAGAAGCGAACCTCCACGAGTAGAGTGCAGTGAAAGGGGACTTATGGAAACGGAAAAGTTCGACAAATCGTTTAGATTACGAGATAGGTATGCATATACAGTGAGTTTCAAAAAGTTTGCACCATATGGGAAACTTGCTTTATTATACATTTGTCAGAAAATTTTATTCTTGAAAAAAATTGGTGCATTGCGGAAAACTTTTATTTGAGTTGTCAAAATTCTAAATTTTCAAACAGGGAGATAAAATAATTGGAATTGTGATCAAGAGTGAATTAACCTTATTTTCGACATTATCACAAAAGGTTATTTAGAAAAGTTGTTAAGAATTAGAAACAATATTCAGATTTTAAATCACAGCCGCCTACGCAACAGAAAAAAATCCAATTTTTTATGGTTCTAGAATTATAGACTAGTACTCTCACATACAGTTATTCTAATCGCAATTGGAACGGCAATAAAAATAAGAGCACTACGAGGAGTGTTCATATGCACTGCCCGGCAAATGGGAAATTTATATACTACCAGTGTTTTTACTTTCAAAGCGTTCCTGGTACAATCATAAAAAAGTTCCGTCGTGTGGCCTTAGTTGCCCAGATTATTAGTAAAGGCGCTATCAAATCTATTTGAGGAATAAATGCTCGGCTAGCTGGCTTGGACACCTGCTATCTGAAACCGCATGATTTCCACATTTCACAATATTCCTCAATCAGTGTCGTGTGTTGGTGAGGTTAGGAATTATCCATTGAAAATAATTTTATCAATATGGCTTTCTGGAGACCTTTCGAAACAAATAATGAAATTCCGTTGAGATAACATGTGTCTACTTTTACATGGGGTGATCAATTGCTATGATTGTAAAAATAAG
This sequence comes from Gonioctena quinquepunctata, assembly GCA_018342105.1. Taxonomy (NCBI): domain Eukaryota; kingdom Metazoa; phylum Arthropoda; class Insecta; order Coleoptera; family Chrysomelidae; genus Gonioctena; species Gonioctena quinquepunctata. Next base: position 56,681 of record JAFIRS010002746.1, read on the forward strand.
TACCTGAAAAAAATACCACTGAAAAATAATATACAGACGCCTATGTCAAGGCGGCAACTGGAAAGGGAATTCCTTCTCGAAACTTTTTATGTCGGTCCAATTGGGATTAGAAATACTATACACGACCTTTGGCGCTTCCCTCATATTACTAAAATAATATTTTAAAGAAAAATTTGGTCTAGAATATCGACGTTTGTTGAAAATGATTTGAATTTTCACTAGTTTTTTTGTGCAAATTTGATATTTCACTCTGTATGTATGTCCATAATAATATATCAGTTTTAAGGAAAAAAATTAAAAATCAATTAATTAATTCTAAACAATTAAGTAATACAAATCTGCAAGTTTACGATCACTTTAGTCATAGTGTTACCTTGAAGGGTAGTCCTAATTTATACAGAGTGTTCCTTAATAACATGCTAATAGTTAAGGTTGACATACGGTAATCGCCTAAAAAAATTAAATGCATTCATTTGCATCTCGCTAGACCACTTACGAGAAAAAACAATGTAACTTTAAACAAAAATGTATACAAGTCAATAATTTTTAAGCGGTAAAATTATAAAATTAAAGTATCTAAAAACATTTTGGAATGCTAACACAATATTACCCTGAAAGTACAAAGAAATAAATTAAATAAGATGTTCAAAATACGAACCTCCTGCAAATATGCATGCCTCTGATTTTTTCTCGTAGACTCACGTACTCTTTGGAAAATGCCGGGACTGTTTCTGGCTGGCGCCATAATCGATTTCTTACTAAAATGGAAACATCTTCCATCAAAGCTGTCAATTTTTCTTCGAGAAACTGAAACTGAAACTCGCATAAAGAAAATAGGGTCCAATTAAATAATCATCGCATATTCCAGCCCACACGTTAACGGAAAACTGCTCCTGGTGACGGGATTCCAAGATTGCATGTGGGTTTTCTTCAGCCCAAAAATTATTATTGTTGAAGTTTTGGATGGCGTTTCTGGAAAAATTGGCTTCATCGGTGAATAAAATTTTAGTGTCAAATAATGGATTTTCATACACTTTTTGAAGAAACAATTGGCAACAGTTCATCCGTTATGGAAAGTCGCGAAGGAGTAATAATAATAATATAGAGTTTTAGGCTCCGGGCGAGACGAATATCGTGCGAAAAGAGGATGAGAAACGGACGAATTATCGAGATTTACTATTTGAGCTCCGCAGACTCTATCCAGACCATTCTGTAAAAATAGTGGTTCTGATCATAGGGGCCCTTGGTGGAATGATGCCAACGCTACTCTCAAACCTGGAAGTTATACCGGCATGCCGTAAATCGGCAGAATCTCTAGCCGGCCGCATGCAGAAGGCAGTCATTCTCGGATCGTTACGTCTGCTCAGGGCACATGATTCTCGGACCCAATGATCTCTCACCTCACGGATGTGGGGAGGGGTCATTGGTTAATGTAACCAGCGCGCCCTTCCGAATGGGTCGGAGCTTCGGAAGTAAGGGCCTGACTGGAATTGGTCAAAATCAAGATAATAATAATAATTTTCATTTCCTTAAGACAGTTACAAACCATATGGAAAAAGTCAGTTGCTTACATTCAAAATGTTTATATATCTACACACGTAAATTTTAAATAAAATAATACTGAAAAGAGAAAATTGATTTCACAGCAGACTGCTACGACAAATATTCATCCAGTCTATGAAAACACTGTTCTGTCAAAAAGAATTTCAACTTATGTTTGAATTATTGTTTTGTGAAGCATTTTTTCACATTTGAAGGAAGAGCATTCTAGGAGCCATATGACTGAAAGATTGGTGAGTAGCGCCTGAACCCGTAGGATATGGTAGGGATACATATAATAAAGAGTCAGGGAGAATTTTCCAAACATGAATATGTGATATATTCAAATTGTTCCCAATTTTTCGTGTACTCAATCCGGGATCTTCCTGCTGTTCTTACAGTACGTTGTATTCCTTTCAGATGATTGTCCGGTTCAAATCTTTCTTTTTCGCACAACCTTCTATGAATATTGAATGAATGTGGTTTTTTGTGGAGGAACAACGTTTCTTGACATGTTTTTTGGGTAACCTTCCACAGTCTGAAAATGAAAATATAATCAGGAAAATCTATACAGTTTGCCCTTTCTACACTTGTATAGATTTTCCTGATTATATTTTCATTTTCAGACTGTGGAAGGTTACCCAAAAAACATGTCAAGAAACTTCTATGAATGTTTGAAAATGTCCGTGCATCCGGAATATTTCTATTTGGAAAGCGCTCTTCATACAACCACCTGGCTAATATTCTGACACTTAATATACTGAGACAGCCAAACGCTCTAAGGCGCCAGATATAAGAGATTTATGTTCTGGATTTCGAAAGAAAGCGTGGGTTCAAATGCAACCACCTGAAAGTTTTTAAAAATTGTTTCCCTTCGAAATTGAAAAATGATTTGTTTTTATTTTTTTTGTATTTGAATATTCGTCCCAAAACAAGACATTTGTCAAATTCAAGGGGAAAAAATATAAAACAAAAACAGTCAGTGGTGGGATTTGAACCCACGCCCCGTTCCAAAATCCAGTGCTTAAATCTGCTGAAGCTGGCCCTTAGCTTAGCTTAAAAAGTTTTTATTTTTCACTTTTTTGTGACAAAAATCAACTAATAACTATCTACTCAATTGACTCCAGGTATCCATTATGTTGTAGTGTCATCAGAACTACCTATATGTGTGCCAAGTTCCAACAGAATCGGTTCATAGATGAAAAATTAATAATCCCCTATTTTTCTACCCTTTCCAAATACAAAAATGACCAACTCTGAAGAATACTCTGTCTATTAAAAAAATAATCATCTAAATCGGATAACCCAGTACAAAGTTCTGAGTGGTAGAATCGGTTAACGGGTAAAAATTCAGTGGATGAACGATAAATATCCCCTATTTTTCTACCCTTAAGGATGACAGATTTTTTCAAATTCAAATGGGACCAACTTCGAAGTATATCTTATCCAATAAAAAAATAATCATCAGAATCGAACTGCTCTGAAAAAAGTTATGCGTGATTACACATTAAAAAAAATTATACGCGTCGATTATTCGTCGATTTATTTCGTCGGTTAAAAAGAGGAGCCATTTTGTTGGTATTTGTTTGTTGTAATTGATGTTCTCTGAAGAAATAGGCAAGTTCAGTTGGTCCACAAGACAATGCGGTCAACAAAACGCAATTATTGGAACCACCACTTTCAAGTGCTGCCAAGATGATTGGCAAAACTCAGAATACAACAAGTTACTGACTAATTGAATATTTTTCCTGTTGTCTACCTGTTCCATTTCATTTTGTTCAGATTGTAAAAGGTTATTATCCCAAAAAAGAATAATATTTACATGTCATTTCCACTCTTCACTACTTTTTGAATTCTTTAGTGTTATAGATAAAAAAAAATCCATACAATATGAAATAGGATGATTTGTTACTGTTTCAGAACGTTTTTATATGAACACAAACAGGTTTCTCATAATGTCCAAAAGATGTATAGTTTAATGACAATATTTTTCTATTTTTCAGGTCATTTTTGGTTTACCACGTGGAGTCCCGTGAATATAGGACCTGCATGAACTACCCTAAAATGGTTCTAGTTGAAATACAGGCACACGATGAGAATAGCGTAGTTGTCAATGCACCAAATATGAGGAAGTTGATTGTAAAAGTGCCGAATAGAAAGAAAGACAAAGAAGTTATTGTGAAGTAGGATATATTTTTCTTATAACCAGTTATTCGTTTCTTGAGAGATTTTGAAACCATCTCCGCCAAAGAAACATTGTCCAAATACTCCACAATGTTTAGTATCTCTCTAAAGAGGAATGGATGAGATTATTCCATGTTCCGGACATATACAAGCCCACTAACAGCCAAAGAAACAAACAGTTACATTCTAAAAATATTGAAAATATTGAAAAATATGAAAATATTGAAAAATAGGAAAATATTGAAAAATATGAAAATATTGAAATATTGAATAAAATGCAAATAAAAAAGATCAATTCAATCTTTACGTCAATGTCATATTTTGAAAATGTAATACTTCATTCATTTGGATGATGATGGATATACAGAGGTCCAAAATCTTATCTATCCCTTTTTAAGAATATGCTGTCAAATTTCATTTCATTTGTCATTCCATTCCGCTCCACATCTAGATACGATGTATTTCTTCCATAAATCAAATTATATTATTATCCAGTTGAATCATGCTCGGAATTTTATAACATCAGGTTAATACAGTTCTCTACTCAGCAGAAGTTATGTAAATTCATCAAAGTACAGATGAAAATATATGACAAACATTGATATAATAATTGTCAAAAAACTCCAAGAGTAATAATAAAAAAAATACTTATTGATACAGATGTTGGAAGTTTTTTTTAAGTAATATGCCTGCTTCATAATTGTCTAGATTATAGAAAAAATATCGAATTCAGAAAAATTACAGATAATCTAATCAATCGAGAAGTTTCAAAGTTCTCCCAAAGTTCACAGAAGAACTATAGTTTAATCTTGATAATTCGTTACCAAATTTATATTATCTTGAACTGATTCATTTTATTCGATCCATTTGAAAACTGTTTTCATGTATGTAGGTTTTACAAAGACGAACCAGTCTCAGTCATCGATTGTGGAGATGAGGCAGCAGTATGGATATCCAACTACTTCCTTGAAAAAGATTCTGGATTGCGACTCAGCTTTAATGACGGCTGCAAAAAACGAACTCATATGCCTACGGTTTTCAAATATCTAGAGGATTATTATCAAAGAGGTATCACCACTGATTCCGCAGTAAGTATTGTCACTTCCCCATTTTCATGCCTAATTTTTTCTCTATCCTTCTGAATCTATTCCCATCTCCTCAATTTCAATTCTCTAAGATTTCCGAGCTGTAGCAGGGCATAGAAACTACTCTTCTCTTACATTTAAGCTGGAAATGAAAAACCTGAAAATGTTGGTGAAGAACTAGCGAAGAAATTCTCAGAAAAATATGGCGTCTTTTTCTTTATCATTATTATAATTGGAAAACTACATAGAGTGTAATTGAAGATGGTTCTATATGTTGTGGAGCGCCAGTAATATACAGTGCCGTCCATAGGTATGGAATAAATTCAGTTTTAGCGTTATTATATATTTGTTTAAAAAACCTGAAACAGATCGATTTATATTGTCAATTTACAGTATGAAAATATTTCCCCCTTCTTGCACCCCCTCTGAATTATGAGCACCCCCTCAAATATTTTAAATGAGAAGGGAGTCGTGTGGCACCTTTTTCGAAAGGGATTTTCATTATCTGTTCAGCAATATTAGGTTTTTCAAATTTGATGCAATCATAACTGAGAAAATGTATTTTGAAAATGTAAAATTTGATACTTTACTTAGAATGAAGGAAATAATGCCACATAATGTTAAGGAAGTATTTTTCAATTTATTTTACGATTAAATTAAATGTTCAAGATGACCACCATTCACTTGGAATTCTCGTACAACATTTTGTAGGACCTCAGGGGTTATGTTGTTAATTTCTTCCGTTATCCTAACTTTTAAATCTGCAATATTGTCTGGTCTATTGAAATACACTTTTGATTTTAAATAACCCCATAAGAAGTAATCGAGAGGAGTCAAATCGGGGGATCTAGGCGGCCATTCAATCGTTCCACGTCTTCCAATCCATCTATTGGGAAAAACTTCGTTCAAATTGGTACCAAATTGATCTATATATTGCATTTGAATTATTAACATCAGGAAAAAGGATTTTTAATGTATGCTGTAAAAAGTTCTTCAAAAAATCTAGATAAACCTCACCATTAACGGTGCCTTAAAAAAAGTAAGGGCCAATAATTTTGTTGTTAATGATACCAGCCCAAACGTTCACTTTTTTAGGATATTGTACCACTTCCAATGGGGATTTTCTCTGCTCCAATATCTACAGTTTTGTCTATTAACCGTTCCATTTATATGAAAATTACCTTAATCAGAAAATACAATTTTGTTTATGAACTGCAAATCTTCTTCCATTATGTCCATCACTTCACATAATTGTTGCCTTCTATCAGGATCATCCTCATTTAACTTTTGAACCAACTGAACTTTATAAGGATGGTATTTTTCTTTATGTAATGCTCTCACGAAATTTTGTTTCTATTTTGCTAACTGTAGACTGTGAGACGTGTTGACCAGGGTATTTATTATTAAAAATATATCACATTTAAAATGTCTATTTTTCGAGTTTCGGATAAATGAGCCATAGTTAAATCAAATACACACACAAATATTTTCCAATACCCTAACGTGTTTCAGCAATGATTTTTTGTTGTCTTGAACGACTTTTTCCTGACGTTTAGCAAAACAGATAAGAAAATACCTGATTATTTCTTATGGGGTTATTTAAAATCAAAAGTATATTTCAATAGCCCAGACAATATTGCAGATTTAAAAGTTAGGATAACGGAAGAAATTAACAATATAACCTTTTAGGTCCTACAAAATGTTGTACAAGAATTCTAAGATCGACTTGTCAAGAAGTGAATGGTGGTCATTTTGAACATTCAATTTAATTGTAAAATAAATTGAAAAATACTTCCTAAACATTCATTCTACGTAAAGTATCAAAATTTTACATTTTCAAAATACATTTTCTCAGTTATGATTGCACCAAATTTGAAAAACTTGATATTTCGAACAAGGTTCCACACGACCCCCTTCTCATTTTAATTTTTTGAGGGGGTGCTCATAATTCAGAGGGCTTGCAAGACGGAGGTAATATTTTCATACTGTAAATTGTCGAATTGACAATAGAAATCGACTTGTTTCAGGTTTTTTACACAAATATATAATAACGCTGAAAATGAATTTATTACATACCTAGGGATCGCACTGAATAAGGAGAATATAAAAGGCCCCAAACGTGATCCCTGTAGAACACCAATATATGTCGAGCATTTCATAATATATATTCATTATACCCATTGTTATTGAAAACACTCCTATTTTTATTATCAAACACGTTATTAATTATCCTCGTTAGAGTTTCCTAAGATGGGTTTTACTATTTCGTCTTCGATTTTTTTAAATCTTTTTGGTATCAAACACTAAAAATTATAATTTTCGGGAAACTCGGGATGTATTTTTCCAATCTTATCGCCACTACCAGGGGCCAAAACAAGTCGCATACAAAATATTCAAAGAGGAGAATAACAATTTTTATAAATAGATTATATTCATTCTGATTGGTAATATTTTCGATCTCGACCTCTTATCTATATGTGGCTAAGAACTTGATAACCTGATTTAGGCGACGGACACAACAAAATATCAGTTATATGTATGCGTCAGTTTTTCTCAAGACTAAAATTGCCTGGTATAGTTGTTGTTAACGTCCTCCAGATTTCAATTTTTGGGGTACTACCGTACTTTTATTCTCGAATACTTTCTCATAAGATTTTGTTACTATTTACATCATTTTTACATTTGAATGTGCTCGTTTCATATATTTTGAGGCATGAAAAATGTTCTTTCTGCAAAAAATCGAGTCGACATCGAGTTGGTTATTTTCCAAATGAAGGAGATGATGAATATGTATACCTAAAAATGCAAAAAACGTTCTCCTAAATCTCTTCGCAACCTATATCTAACTAGTGCATGCCTAAATTTCATTAGACGAACAATAAGTACGGCGATTCAAGAAGTAAGGAAAGAAAAACGTTTAATATCGTCTACTAATTGGTCTAGAAAAACTTGTTCGGTTACCCAATGGGTAACGACAACTCGTGTATTGTTGACTATCTTGTTTTCCAATGATGATTGGAACAAAAAATAAGGCCCACAAATCTCGGTAGATAAATATTATTATGAGTAACGAATGAAAACAATTGGATGAAGGAAACAAAAGGTTTGGCCTTGTTTTCTGATAGGGCTACAACTTATTTATATCCTTCATTATTTCACAGATCAAAATTACACTCTAACAAAAGGCATTTACGTTTTATCCAGTTAGTTTTAAAAATCTCCAATGATTGAATCATTTACCACATTGAAAAAAATACACAAAGATAAGTAAAAATTTAAATAAAAATGGCAAACATATTGCAGTAACCAATGATCTCCGAAAATGGCGTGGAAAATTGTTTTCTAAGTGGACTTGGACAGAAGTATATAGTTCATGAGTTGGAGACTAGCGAAGTGTATTTCAAAAGGAAAGTTGAGAAAGAAGTATTTTTCAGTGTATAATTTTTTTAATTACAAAGCTTGGTTAAGCTGAGCGCTTTCGGCTATTTGCCATCATCAGAGCTTCAATTGTCAAATTGGGGTGAGATTCCATCTCTCAAGAGACACAAAAACATAGTGTACATAATGGACATTACAACATAAAATTAAATAAAAGTAAATGCGTGTCCACAGCCTTTCGACAACAAACCCAGTATTTACTTTTATTTCATTTTATGTTGTAATGTCCATTATGTCCACTATGTTTTTGTGTCTCTTGAGAGATGGAATCTCACCCCAATTTGACAATTGAAGCTCTGATGATGACAAATAGTCGAAAGCGCTCAGCTTAACCAAGCTTTGTAATTAAAACAATTAAACACTGAAAAATACTTCTTTCTCAACCTTCCTTTAGAAGAATATAGATTTCCCTTTTTGTTACCATTAGCTTTAACGTATAGTCATAGTCACTTATAATATCGCACATTTTCACAAAAAAACGTTTAAAGACATAAGTAAATAGGTATTTGAAACATCGACAAATTGGTAAATTATCAGTCTTGGCAATTGTCTTATTAACTTAATATTTTAAGGTCCGGTTATTAAATCAGAAATATAAAGTAAAAAAGTGAGAAAGTGTTGGCTTGTGTTGACACTAGAAGGTACGAAGGCGTAGAAGGGCCAAAAAAAATTGTTTTTTCTAACATTTGGAATTGCCACTTTAAACTTCACTTCACTTCACTTCAAGTGACAATTGTCACTTTGAACTGACAATTGCCACTTCGAACTGACAATTGTCACTTCGGAGTGACAATTGTCACTTCAAGTGACAATTGTCACTTCAAAGTGACAATGTCAGTTCAAAGTGACAATTGTCACTTCAAAGTGACAATTGTCAGTTCAAAGTGACAATTGTCAGTTCAAAGTGACAATTGTCACTTCAAAGTGACAATTGTCACTTCAAAATGGCAATTCCAGATGTTTAAAAAAATATATTGTTGGCCCTTCTACGCCTTCGTAAGAAGGTTGCTCGGAATATTTTCACATAAAACTATTGATGACATCACGTTTCTACAATTTCGTGTTCATTTCCAGGGTTTGAATTCCGATATAGCTGCAGTCATGATGATCTCCCAGACCTCGGTGGACGACGTCAACAGTAGATTGGAGGAAAAAGTGTCCGGGGACTGTTTTCGGTCGAATATGCTGGTGGAGGATCAGAATCTAGAAGCGTTCGAAGAAGACTCTTGGGAATGGGTAAAAGTCGGGAACGTGGTTATGAAAAATATCGCAGAGTGTGTCAGATGCGTGAATACTACGGTTGATACGGAAACGGGGGTCAGGAGGGCCGATAGGGAACCTCTGAAGACAATGCGACAGTGAGTCAATTTTTCTTTTCATGGGAGATTCGGGATGTATTTGTGTCATTATTCCCTCAAATTAAAAAATATATATTTTGTTCTGTGTGCTTTAATAAATATTGAGAATATTTTAACATGAAGATCAAAGCAGAATCTAAAATAAAAAATTGTAAATTAGATAGATAATGGTTTGAAATGAATAATCAAGCTTGTTTAAAACTGTAAATTTGTATATTCTTTACAAAATTTCATGTTTTTTGTTATCAGTCTTATATTTAATATGAAACATTTCGTAAGTTTATTTTGAATACTTTCAGCATTATTCCTATTAACGAGAATAAGAGAAATCTGTTACGAATCCAAGAGAGCCCACTATCCGCCTACAGCCTGTTTCATGGTTTCCCAATCATCAGGACGGCTTGTGGTCTCTTTCGAATTCGTATCAGATATCTCGTAGTGCCAATACCTATCGGCAAGTACAAAAATGTGAAAAGCATCAAATTATAGATAGTGACACCAATGATCTGTGCGGTGAAGCTTAGACCTGTTATCGTGGAATTTTAATGACACGAAATTTCGTGCACATTGATAGGTCACCAACAGATGTCAGCATAGGCCAATCCACGACACCAATAGTCGTACTCCTAGTGCGTTCTGAGTAACGCATGCGTGCGTTCTGAGTGCGTGCGTGCGTTCTGAGTGCGTGCGTGCGTGCGTTCTGAGTAACGCAAAACAAATAATGATTGGGAAACCATGAAACAGGCTGTAGGCGGATGGTGGGCTCTCTTTGATTCGTAACAGATTTCTCTCATTCTCGTTATTTGTTTTGCGTTACTCAGAACGCACTAGGAGTACGACTATTGGTGTCGTGGATTGGCCTATGCCGACATCTGTTGGTGACCTATCAATGTGCACGAAATTTCGTGTCATTCAAATTCCACGATAACAGGTCTAGCTTCACCGCACAGATTATAGGTGTCACTATCTATAATTTGATGCTTTTCACATTTTTGTACTTGCCGATAGGTATTAGCACTACGAGATATCTGATACGAATTTGAAAGAGACCACAAGCCGTCCTGATGATTGGGAAACCATGAAACAGGCTGTAGGCGGATGGTGGGCTCTTGGATTCGTAAGAGATTTCTCTTATTCTCGTTATTTGTTTTGCGTTACTCAAACGCACTAAGGAGTACGACTATTGGTGTCGTGGATTGGCCTATGCTGACATCTGTTGGTGACCTATTAATGTGCACGAAATTTCGTGTCATTAAAATTCCACGATAACAGGTCTAAGCTTCACCGCACAGATTATAGGTGTCACTATCTATAATTTGATGCTTTTCACATTTTTGTACTTGCCGATAGGTATTAGCACTACGAGATATCTGATACGAATTTGAAAGAGACCACAAGCCGTCCTGATGATTGGGAAACCTTGAAACAGGCTGTAGGCGGATGGTGGGCTCTTGGATTCGTAACAGATTTCTCTTATTCTCGTTATTTGTTTTGCGTTACTCAGAACGCACTAAGGAGTACGACTATTGGTGTCGTGGATTGGCCTATGCTGACATCTGTTGGTGACCTATTAATGTGCACGAAATTTCGTGTCATTAAAATTCCACGATAACAGGTCTAAGCTTCACCGCACAGATTATAGGTGTCACTATCTATAACTTATGCTTTTCACATTATTTCTATTATAAAACATTTACATAATTTTCATTAATTTTTTTAGACATAGGTACTTAATAACTTTCTATATTAATTATTATTATTTTATATTGATTATTATCATGAATAAATGATTATTTTTTAGTAGAAATAACAGCTCACAAGACGTATTAACGCTAAATAATGAATTCAGCAATTGTTTCACATTTATTTTAGTTTTATTGCTTTGGTAGGTATTAATACTAATGCAAAAATTATTCTAAAACTACTTTTTTTCAGGTATCGCATGAGTGAGAGCCCAGCAAAAGACCCTGTAATGGGTATATATCTGGAAGTTCACAAAACGGGAAATATATCCATTGGTGATACTGTATATGTTGGAAAATTATGATATAATATGCTTCTACGACGAATGAAAATAAAGAAACCAAGAATAATGGAAATTAAATCATTTTCCCGAAACCTAACATGACTTTTCGCTGGTTTCCGCATTCTAGCGGTGTCCAAATTATATACTAGATGGCTGCATTCACATTGTGTATAAGGAAAACATTGGATTTGTTATTCCTATCATTTTCCTATCCCTGGACCACTTTTATAGGTTCGGTTTAAACTTCGGATTGTAAACGATGGAGTAAGCACTAGTTAAACTTCAGATTGAGATAGAGCTTGCGCATTGAGAATCAGGATTGACAAATGTGGCAAAAGTTAGATCTAGTCTACTGGAGAAAATTGATAATTTCAAAGATTGAGGATTTGTTATTTTAATTTGTTGAAATGGATGACTTTGTTTTCGTGTTCGAAGAACTTTTGACAGATGATGAGGAAGATGTTATTGATATTAAAGAAGCTCACCCGAAATGCAAGAGAATTCCGAACCAGGCCAAATCACTTTGATATCTGGAAGATTTGGAATTTATATTATCAGGATTTCTAAACAATCCGTAGAACTATTGCTCCAGCAATAGGTCATCTGTTGGAAGGCCAACAAATCAGTTATGTATTTCAATACAACCTTGAAATATTTTGAAATATATTTTTTAGGAACTGCAGTTTGAGTCCAATGAATGACCCAGCTGTTGTTGGACACTGGGGTTTTAAGCATCGGAAGTTATATCATTATCATCTGATATCCATTTTTTCAAAGATTTTGAATATTCGAAAGGAAACAGGAAATAAATAAGCTCATGAAACACTAGTGTTATCTAATCGACCATTGTCAATCTGCGTTTATTTTAGGTGCCAACACAACACAAATAAAAAGAATTTGCTGTAATAAACGAAACCTATAAAACGCTCAAATGCAGAGTTATGGTTAAACTAGTTTAAACTCAAGTTTAAACTCAATTTTAAACTCAAGTTTAAACCAATGTTAAAACTGAAGTTTAAACCGAACCTATAAAAGTGGGCCTTAGGGCCAGTTGTATAGGTTACGTTTATAGTATAGTTTAAACTGGGGTTTAAACTGTAATTTAACTTCAAGTTTAAACCGATAAAATGATAAATATTTCTTGTATATCTTCCAGTTAAAGACTTTGTAGCTAACTTCAAATCACAATGGTCCATCAATATTTGTTTGTTTCGAAGGAAAATTGGCAGTACTGTGTCGAGTCACATACGTCATGTCTGAGTAATGACAAGAATGACAAGTGAGTTACAATTGCTAGTAGTTAATTGCAAAGATTAGAGGTTCTCTACTCTTTGTTAATTGTTTGCGTTTTTTCCACATTTGTCCGTTCGCGGGGTTTTGTTATTTTTTGTTTAATGTACCTGTATCAAAATGGATTGCGGGAGCAGCAGGAGGTCATCCAATTTTTCCAAGCAAGAAGTGGAGGAACTAATACGGCTGGTGAAAATACATAAGGACCTTTTGGAATCCAAAAAAAGTGACGCTGTGACATGGAGGGAGAAGGAGGAAGGTTGGCAGAAATTGTGCCTAGAATTTAACGAAAGCAATATAACGAAAGAACCACGAACCTCAAAGTCCTTAAAGCAAAGTGGGAAAATGTAAAAAGAACTCCAAGAAAAAATTTGCAGCAGAGAAAGAGGAATTTACAGAACGGGTGGCGGAAAGGGAATTTTCCCAAAATAACAACACAGGATGATGATATAAAAGAAATAATTGGCATTGCTGTTACGGGTTTGCAGAACTGCTTTGACAGCGATTATATTGATGAACCTCTTGAGCCAGTACTGGAGGACTCTAATATTGAATTGATTTTTTGACGACGCGGAAGGTGAGGTTGATTGGTGTATATTAGGGTGGTGCCTGAAGTTAAGACTAATGTGAGAGAATTAATAATAATGTGTTTTTTTTTTAGAGGAACGGTCACATTTGAAAATAACCAGAATGATATTTTCCAAAGATCAGAATCTTCAAAAGCCACAAGGAAATTCAAGAGACCTCTTCCAAGATATGTGGGTGTGTAGAATTGTAATTATTTGATATTATAAATTGTTACCTAGTTAACATGAAAAAATAACATTTCACATCAAAATGAGCCATCAACTTCTCGATTCAAATTCTATTACTGGGTATGGTTGTTGCTATAAAATTGAAAAAATTTTTTTTAGAACAAGATCAAACTGATGTAAACTTGTAAAATACAAATAGACCAAAGTCCTAAGAATAACACTGCAAATGCTCAAGAAACTTGGGCTGAATGGGCTACAAAGTTGAAAAACCATTATCCACAGAACTTACAGGTATAGTCAGAAATCAGAAATCATTTATTCATCACAAAGAATACACATTGTGTGGTAAATACTACAGAATATGCAACTTATCGGACTAGTCAAAAAGATATTTACATAGATTGGTTAAGATTGATAAAATACAATATTTAGTGTTATGTATATATATAAAAAATAGTATCAAATATAGAATGGTAAAATGGTACAATTACAACACTGAAACAGCATATTTAGTGTTATAAATATAAAAATAAAAAAATATACATATAATTAGACAGTACAGTTCTAAAAGTGAGACAACAAGTTCACTCGAGGTTTGTGTAGTTGTGATTTTAAAATATATTCATGAGCCCAGAAACTCTTCTACGCTATAGTCAAAATCAGTCTTATGAGGTGTAATAGTTCATCACTAATAAGTACCTTTCAAATTACCCCTCCAGTGAATACTTTTTTTCAGTGAATTACCAAAAAGAGAAATAAAATGAGAATTGAAACTATAAAATCCACCTAGTATAGTAAACCCTTACTAAATACAAATGCAACAAGGGGTAGTCAAGTCATTTTGTAACATTGAGTATACTATAATAAATAAATCATAATGCTATGCAACTTCGCTTCTTGCTATTGCTTTTTTGTAAGGGTTTACTACAGTAGTCTGGTTTTATTTTTTCAACTCATCATTTCATGAACAATATTTTCACAAATTGAATAGGTTGGATTTTCTTAAACTGCAAACAATAAGTCTGAAAGATGACCAAATAAGAGCTGCAGAAGAACATGCTTTGAAAATGTTGCAAATGAAGGAACTACATTTATATGAGATTGAAAAAAAGAAGAAAGAGTTGGAGATATTGAAAATGAAACTTGTAAATTAATGTTAATGTAATGTATTAATGAAACTATAATAAAAAGGAATTTCTCATTTTCCCGTTTTTTTTTTTAATGTTCAAAAGTATGAAATCTGTGTCAGTTTTTCATTATTAAAGTGCTGGATATCGGCCTCCCTTTAAAAGAAATATGAGAGTGACATAATTTCCAACAAATTTTTTCAGAACATCTTTAGCTTTTATTCTTGGGAGGGTTCTTGTATTTTTTACATTCACCTGATATGCATACATTACCAGAATTGAAATAAAAATAATCATACCTGAAAGGGAATTTTTTATTATATTATTAAATAGAAGAGCTGCGATAACATCTAATTCAGCAAATTCGCAAAATAATTATCTATCAAGTTTTGTCTGGTAAAATTTCCATTTTCTTGAATTTGTTCTTCAATATTGTCTTCAACAACTGCTTCTTGTTCAATGGGATTGTCCTCTTGTGGGTCGGGATCATTCTGGACAAGAGCAATATTATGTAATACCCCTGCAGCTACAATAATGGCTAAAGTGGTGTTCAATAACACCCTCATTTCTAGTCTTAAAACTTGAAATCTTCTTTTCCACACTCCATATTGTCGCTCTACGACATTCTGAGTTCTTATTTGGGATTAAGTTATATAGGTTTTCAGCAGCAGTGTTTGGATTTGCTACTGGAATCATTACATGGTTGTCCAGGGTATACCCTGAATCACCTACAATAAAACTATTTCCATACATCCCACCGTTGAGCTGAGCCTTCAATCGGCTATTACTGTAAATGAGTCTATCATTAGCCGATCCTGGCCAGCGAGCAACTATATTTCTCATGTATAAGTTTGCATCAGACACAGTCTGAACATTAATTGAAAAGTAGCCTTTCCTGTTACGAAAGTTTTCAGCATTTTGTCCACCTGAAAAAATATGTTATTCAATTGACCAGTTTCTGTTTATAGAGAATATGGAGTTGTATTCACAAACACACATCTCAGAAATTGTGTATATATATATATATATATATATTTATTCTTACCTGGAGATTGAATCTAATATGTGTGCAGTCCACAGCACCAATAACATTAGGAAAATTGGCTATGTTCTGGAAGTTTGTTTTGGTTTCCTGTAGTTCTTCATTCGTCATAGGCATCCTAATATACATAGGTGACAATCTCGCTATTTCCCTTGATACATCACGAACAACACGTGATGCAGTGCCAGTGTCAATTCCTCCAAAGTCTGCCGCTACGTTCAGCATACTTCCTGTAGCATAAAACCGTAGTGCTACCAGAATTTGCGTCAATGGAGTAAGAGCATGGTTCCTAAAATGAAATAATACAAGAATCTCAACTAAGGATAATATTTAATTATTATTCATTGTTCTAATTTAAAAGAAATACTTACTGTGGCGTATTCCTTTGCAAATGTATGCCAATTTCTTGAATTAATACCTCTACGGATGCTTTCGAAATCCTGAACCTATTGATAAATTCCTGGTCTATCCAAATGTCCATGGTGTTGATTCGCGGAAGAAAAATTCGCGGTCTTCTTGGGTTTTCCACAATATTTATATCATCTATCTCATCTTCATCGTTGAATAATATATCTTCAAATATTTCAAATACGTCCATTTTGAAAACGTAAAAAAATCTGGTCAACAAGACAAATATTTATAGGTTATACTTATAGGAAAAACAAACAGTCCAAACATCAGTATTCAATCCGCGCATGTGTTTAACCGAAGCTTGAAGTTTAACTGCCCCTCCATCCATCAGTTGACAGTTAAACTCCGAATGGCAGTCACAGACACCTATACAACGAACTTTATTCATTAAACCAAAGTTTAACTGACACCTGTGGTTTAAACTGAACCTATACAAGTGGGCCTAACGCTCGAATGCAGAGTTATGGTTAAACTGAGTTTAAACTCAAGTTTAAACTCAAGTTTGAACTCAAGTTTAAACCAATGTTTAAACTGAAGTTTAAACAATTTTAAGTTGATTTTATTGCCATCTGTTAAGTGGAAGCCAAACTTCTCAGCCATTTTGTCGCTACTTTCTATAGATATTTTCCAATTCGGAAAAAAGTAACGACATATGAGTTTTGTTGCTATCTATGATATAGATTCCAAACCTTAAAATCATTCTGGTCTGCCAGTGAAATTGTAGATGGCAACTGGGTATGTCTAGATTTTTATTGAAAAAGTTCTCATGAACAGCGGACGGTGTCTGCCAAATAAATCAAAATATATTTTCACCGGACGTACAATCCTGTTGAACTTTTACATTCTGTCTATATAAGCGCCAAAGAAATTACTTGTCGCATTCAGGAATGAAAGAGTAAAATCGCAATGATCCCGATTTCATTCATAAATTACAAATCTGGTTGGATTCTAGCCAATCACGAGTCGGGAAAACAGGCCATATGACATCGAGTGTTCTGAATAACAAACCGACAAATTATTCCCTAACCCAAAACTACAAATTCCCATCCAAAGAGAACGGAAACGAATAATTTATCATTTCCCACGTGATGTAACATTTTTTGGCTAACGGTATTAGTGAGGACAAACGCGAATCATTCTAAAAATAAACAACCATATGGTCATATTTTCGGATGAAAGGAATTTGGGTCACTCATTACCAAATAATGAAATTTTATATCATGGTCCAACTGTAAACATACATAACACGACCTATATGTATAATATTAATTATTCAATAGCTTGGCATGTTGGACGGATAAAACTGAACAAACCATTTCCGTAAACGAAAATATGGGATGTCCAGTTTCCAGACATCGAGACCTTTTCGATGATATTCGTTTATAAAAAATATTTCACTTTATTCATTACCTTTTATATTTCCAGACCAAACCGCTCGACCTAAAAAGCTGAAATTTACACAGCGTATTCCTAATGACAGATATTCTATCCATAAAGGTTGAAAAGAGGGGTGTAATCGGGGATGAAAGTTTGTATAGGAGTACCGTTAGTTTTCATGTTAGGAACATGAGAATTTGTGTTTCGGTTCTTTGTTACAATTAAAGGCATCTTGTTCAACTTTTTTTTTAAATTACATCGCTAACTGAGTAAAAAGGGTTTAAACAGTGTGTATATGGAAAATCTTGTTGCATGGTCATATTTGCTTAAAACTTGGTACATATACTGCTGCAAATAATGAAACGTAAAATACATAGGAAGGTGCAATAGAGGGGTGAAGTTTGTATCGAGAAAACGTATATCTCAATATTATATTGCGCGGATATTTCTTAAAACAAATAACTAGATAAGGCAAATACTACACACGTCGTTTACAAAGAAGGTAACTAAAGCTTAATTTTTCGGTTTTTATAGTTTCAGATACCGTCATTTATGTTTCATGTATCTCAGAGATAAAAGTGAAGGTTTTTAAGACATCAGAACCCCCCACTGCGATGTCCTGTTGATAACGTGATGGTTGTATAACGTGGTGAATTCAAGAGGAGTGGTTTTTTCGTTTTCCCGAGAAAAAATTCCGTGCCGAAAATCGTCTATTCTAGCACCCGAACAAACAACTTTTTCGAAAAAATAGGCATTTCAACGCGATGGTTTCGAAAAACTTACTCTTTCGGGTACTAGAAGACTCCTTAAAAAAATCGTGTGCGGTCGGGGAACCCCCGTCAGGAACGAAGTTCCTTTGCGCGACTTGCGATAGGTGTTGACTGGTAGAAATCGTCACGTAATATCAAGTAATACTATACTTATACAGTGCTTCTCAAAAGTCCCCTCCCCCCCCCTTATTTTTGGAACGATTATACATAAACAAGTGAAATTTGGAAACTGAATATTAAGGGTTGTAAACTTCCCTACTAGTGATGATAGATGACGAAATCGTCAAAGATGACGTCACAAGGCCATTGTGACCAATAATTTTAAATGGAACCCTACGGCAAGCGACACCTCTTTTGAAAGGTATCGAAAAAACCTATTCAATGATACTAATTTTGTTTGTGTTTATGGTAGTTTTAATGGCTCATTAGTAAACATTGAAATTTAAATTCCATTCAGTATTATATTAATTACAGATTTAAGAATCAGTATCTACTTGAAGAAATTGCTCGAAGTGACCTCCATCTACTTCCTGACAGTGAAATATCCTATTTTTAAACTCTTCTCGTACTTTTGCAAATGTGTCTGCGGAAACAGCCTCACATTCTGCAACAATACGTTGTTTTAAAACGTCAATATTGTCAGGTTCAGTGGCGTAAACCTTCGATTTGAGGTACCCCCACAGAAAAAATACAAAGGTGTGAGGTCCGGTGATCGAGCTGGCCATTCCGTTGAACCTCGTCGTCCAATCCATCTACCACGATACTCCTCATCGAAATACCGTCTTACTGCACTGTAATAGTGTGGAGGAGCACCATCCTGTTGGAATGTTATTTCCAAATTGCCGAATTCATCTGGATTATCTTCCAAAATTTCAAGGATTAACGGTTCTATGGCGTTTTGCAACAGCTCCAGATAAACCTCACCAGTTAAATTAGTATTTAAAAAAAGAGGCCCAACGATGTGGTTTCCTAGGATACCTGCCCAAACATTCACCTTCTGGGGAAATTGGGTGTGTGTTCACGAAACAGGTGAGGATTTGCGTCACTCCAATACCTCACATTCTGTGTATTTACATTTCCATTTAGATAGAAAGTACTTTCGTCACTAAAACAAATTGTTTTGACATAGTCTGGCTGTTGGTTAATTTTAGTTTCCATATTTTCACAAAATTCTAGTCTTCGGTCTGGGTCGTCGTCTGAGAGTTGATGAACCATTTTTAATTTGTATGGATGAAATTTGTTTTTTTTTCAACACCCTGTGTACTGTACTTCGACTGACTTCACAGGTAGATGCAACGTGAGTTGTTGAAGAAGTAGGATTAACTATTACTTCTGCCAGTATATCAATTTTTTCTCATCAGAAATTTGTGGTCTGCCAGATCGTTTCACATCATTAATACTACCCGTTGTTTCAAACTTACGAAGAAGCTCCCTTAAATGAGTCCTCAAAACGGGGCGATCGGGAAACCTCTCATTAAAAATGCGTTCTGCCGCATGAATATTTTGTCCAGTTTCACCAAGAATTAGGATCGCTGCTACTTTATCACCTAAAGCACGTACCATTTCGCTTCTTGAAGCACTTAAACGTTCGGCTCACAACAGTTTAACAAATTATTAAAATGTACAAAAATATTAAAAGTACCAAAAGCTGCTAAAACAGTTAAACGTTCGATCAACAATACACAAATTATTAAATGTACAAAACTTGGACAATTACAAAAACGTCGAATTAGGAGACTAACAAAAACGTCAGCTTATTTGACAACTATCCAGAGGCGGAGCTTGAATTTGGAATTTTAGTATTAACTGATTTAATTCATCACAGCTTTGCGTTTTTTAAAAGCGAGTTGCCAAAACTGCTTTAAACACAAACAACATTAGTATCATTGAATAGGTTTTGTCGATACTTTTAAAGGAGGTGTCGCTTGTCGTAGGGTTCCATTTAAAATGATTGGTCACAATGGCCTTGTGACGTCATCTTTGACGATTTCGTCATCTATCATCACTAGGTTTACAACCTTTAATATTCAGTTTCCAAATTTCACTTGTTTATGTATAATCGTTCCAAAAATAAGAGGGGAGGGACTTTTGAGAAGCACTGTATATCCTTTTTCCAAACTCCTCTGCTACAGTAAAAGTTATTTCATTCCTGATAATACGTTATATTATATCAAATTGACGTGCCACATATTCAATGTAAACCATTAATCCAACTTCGGCATACAAAAAACATAAGAAATCAGCTAAACACACGTTATAAGTATAGAAATATAGAAGAAACAAAAATATCTTCCACGTATTACCAATCAACGATAAAATCCGACTTGTATTCGCATAGATATCTTACCTCTCATATATCGTGCTAGGGGTTTTATCGCTCAATTTTTTTTGAAATTTTCGAGAAAGCATTTTGCCAGGAAATTTCACCGAGTGCGATATGCGGTTTTAATATCTGATTAAACCACGAAACAGGATAAAATTACGAGAGTTTCATTTCCTGGAAAATATGGAGGGAATCACCAATGAAAAATTGAACTTTCTCCTATCAAACTTACAATCGATTGGTGTATAATTTTCCACAATACGAGTCCCGAAAATATTTTTTTTATGGCTTAAGTCCTAGTTGTATTTCCTTGAAAATGTGGAGGGAGTAACCAATGAAAAATAGAACCTTTTCCTATCAAATTTACAACCATTCTATGGAGAATCGAATTTCCATGATTCGAAATCGGGAAGTATTTTTTCAAATATAAAAATTGCTAGAATCAGAGACGACATGTACACCGCTTTGTTTTGGAAATTATTACTTTCTACTATTCGCTAAATTTCAAACCATCTTGAAGAGAATCGAATTTTCAATCGATTACTGTATAGTTTTCCATAATAGGAAAAGTACTCTTTTCCATTTCAACTTTATTATAGAAAATATTTTTTTTATCGATTGGTATTTATTTTCTCGAAATCAAAACCGAACCAAAAAATCACAAGCGAAGTTCAAGGCAACTTTTCTACGTTTCAATCACCTATGGTCATGATATTCAGAAGGCAATTATATTATTGAACAAAAACGGATCATAAAGATTATTACGTAATTATTATTTCTTCTAACAAAGACTTAGGCCCGATTTCACCAACCCTTTAAACGAGTTTGTTCAAATTAAACTTAGATTAAGCTTTCTACATGTCATATTGGATTTCACCAGGAACTATAAACCGCGTTTAGTTCTAAACGGCGTTTCCACTTAAAACGGGCTGAATTTGGCCAGTTACGAAGTTAAACGACGTTTAGTTCATTGGTTTCGTGTACGTTTGACAGATGGTTGACATTGGAGGTAAAACAACCTTATAGTAGAGGAGACCGTGGGAGGTCGACCTTCACCGATCTGATACTCGATGAGACATATTTTTTATCAATATAATTTATAAACAAATATTCCCATGATAACTTGCCTATCGAAAAGTGTTCATAGCTATTTTTTATTGAATCAATTTTAATCAATTTTCTTTCATCACCTTCACTCTTTTGATAACCGAATGAGTTTCACCTCAACTGATAGTTTTTAACACACAGAATATGCCTAGGTAGGCTTGCCTACTTATTTCTGTGCATGGCTACATGGCAAGCAGATGTGAACAGGTAAGTCAATATAGGTAACTACACCGATCTGTTAACCAATCGAAATTGATATCATAGGTGAGATAATTTAATTACAAAACCAATCTTATAGGCTTGCCTGAAAAAAGTCGTACATAAAATATTATTGCCAAGCTATAAAGTTTTAGAAATTTAGCCATTTGATAGGTGCGAGAGAAAAAGTAGAGCGTCCGAGCTCCGTGTGATAGAACAGGACACAACATAGCAGCTGCACGCTACCTGACCGTTGAATGTATCCGAGAGCGCATGTGAGTGACAGTGACATAATTTATTTACACTCGACAGTAATTTTGAACTCTTTTATATGCTTTGTAATAAACGCTTTTAACAACATAAATGTATTAAATTTTATTTTTCTATATTGATGATTTTTTTAATTCATTATACTAAAATTTCAGGAGAAACACTTATTCTTTCCCGCTTTACGGCATTTATTTGATTTTAAATAATACATAAAATATTCTTCATTTAATTTTAAATGAAAAATATAGATTTTTTTATCATTTTTGAATTTTATAATTCAGCTTTAAAATGAAAAAAAAAAGTTGAATTTTTGTTTTATTTTTTTTATTTATTAATACATTAAATTATTTATTTTCGATTATTTCATAGCTGTAAGTATATATAGTGTGAAATAATACAAAAATTGTGATCGAAATTAGAGTTATAATAAATTAGAGTTCAAAATTACTGTCGACTGTAAATAAATGCTGTCACTGTCACTCACATGTACATGTACGAGCATCCGCACTCGGATACATTCAACGGTCAGGTAGCGTGCAGCTGCTATGTTGTATCCTGTTCTATCACACGGACCTCGGACGCTCTACTTTCTCTCTCGCACCTATCAAATAGCTAAAATTCTGAGACTTTATAGCTTGGCAATAATATTTTATATACGATTTTTTGCAGGCAAGCCTATACGATTGGTTTTCTAATTAAATTATCTTACCTATGATATCAATTTCGATTGGTTAACAACCTATATTGACTTACCTGTTCACATCTGCTTGCCAGGTAGCAATGTACAGAAATAAGTAGGCAAGCCTACCTAGGCATATTCCGAGTGTTAAAAACTATCAGTTGAGATGAAACTCATTCGGTTATCAAAAGAGTGAAGGTGATGAAAGAAAATTGATTAAAATTAATTCAATTAAAAATAGCTATGAACACTTTTCGATAGGCAAGTTATCATAGGCATATTTGTTTATAAATTATATTTGATAAAAAATATGTCTCATCGAGTTATAAGATCGGTGAAGGTCGATCTCCCACCGGCTCTTAGACTATTACTTTTCCGATTTGTTCATGATGGAGAATTGAACATTTTTACCTATTTCAAAAAGAATTCAGTAGTTGGATTACATGTGTTATTGTTTAATTCGTAGATGATCATGCCTTCATATTGTTCTGTTGTGAAATGCAATAAAAATGCATGAAAAGACGGTCGAATACGATTTTTCAGGTAAATTGTACATGTTTGTATTTTTGACCCTGTTATCAGAATTCCATCTGCTGTTGTAAGAAATAGAAAACATTGTGAAATCTCCCAGAGAAGGCAAGCAGCCTAGATACATGCCATCAAACGAAAGGACTGGTCTGATAAGTTAACGAAATATGGTAGAGTTTGTTCCAGACATTTTCACTCTGGTAAAGGAAATATGTTGTACCAATTCATTCAATGAGCTGGGTGCCGAATGAAGTCCAAAGAAGGAATTTATTTGATGAATTATATTTACACATTCCAACTTGAAATTCATTGTAGAAGATATTGTCACTTTTTTCAAGTTTCTTCAAAAACTAAACTTTGAACACCGAACACCCACAAAAATATCACAAAACATGAGCCAAACACGAAAGTTATCGGTTTTTAGGTTATATTGTCACTTGGGAAAAGGTAAAGAATATGAGATCACCCAGTATCTTCACGAAATTTTCACAGGTGCTTCAAAACATGGTCAAAACAGAATAGCAATCGAAAATTTTGCGCGGAAAAGATAATATTAGGAGATATGGGCCCCCGAAGGTCCATAAAAAGAGGTTATAGGATATCACTTTTGGAAATTATAAACTGATATAAACAATTTCTATTTACACTAAAATAGTAAATACACACACGTTTCACCTTTTAGTAATATTAAAATCATATAATTTTCGATAAAGACATGAAAAAACTCCGATTACTTTTCATATAATTTTACAAAAAAATGTCAAAAATCAAATGTTATGATTATCTGAATCTTGAAGTTTATTGATATGCGACGTTGCCTATGTTTCCAAAAGGGGAAAAGAAAATACTGAAATTCAATTAGTCATACATATTGAGCATATAAATGATAAGTATTACACCATGAAATAACGATCTGATACCTATCTGTGTTTAAAATGCAAAGTATATTTCACCACGCTTCTCGATAGTGATTATAATTTTGAAAATTAAGCATGAAGTTGATGTGTCGCATTTAGAAAGTTACCAAACATATAAAATAATGTGACCTCAGATTATTTTGTTTTATGTAATTATAAACTGGACCAAGAAATGCATTTGGAATGGCGTGTCTCGGCCAGGCATACAAGAAAACATCCAATTCATTTCTTACGTAAAAAGAAGGAACATAACCTAACCTAACTTGGTTAACCTTGTTACCCAAGTTGAATGCAAGCTAATCAACATCATAAGGCGACACTTCACTCCGCTCGCGAAAATTTCGATCCAATTAATTGCGAAAATCCGGATTGGCCAAATTCACTTGAATAGTTGGCAACGTGGCATGTCCATAGAACGCCAAGATCAAAGCACAATGCAACCACCAATATTTGTTTTTTGACAGTTCATGTGAAAAATGTAATGAAATATAATCGGAGTTTTTTCATGTCTTTATTGATCATTAAGTGATTTTAATATTACTTAAACGTTAAATGAGTGTACAGTTAATAGTTTAGTTCAAAAAGCCATTCTTTATATCAGTTTGCAGTTTCCAAAAGTGATATTCCATAACCTCTATTTATGGACCTTCTGGGGCCCAAATCTCCTAAAATTATCTTGTCCGCGCTAAATTTTCGATTCCTATACTGTTTTTATCGTCTTTTTGAGCTCCTGTAAAAATTTCGTGAAGATACTCGGTGATCTCATATTCTCAACCTTTACCTGTCACTTGGCTTTGGCTCCTCTACAAAACAACGAAATCTATGCAAAAATGACAGGAACGTACATATTTTACTATGTTGCCAGCTTTTGACTGTCCTTAAACTAAGTTTCAATAAACTCGGTTTAGCTTTCGTCTGTTTGTGTCGGTGAAACTGGATCGAGGTTTATCAAGATTCAAATCTGAGTTTAGTGAGAACGGAGTTTAGTAAAACGCCGTTTATCTGTCTTGTGGTGAAATCGGGCCTCAATCATTATTCGTTGAACCCAAAAAAATCAATTTTAACAAGGGGTTGTCTGAAAAATTAAAAATTTTGGACATTGGTAGAATCGCCAGTGTGTGGCAAGCTTTAGCCAATCGTACCCTACCAGCTGCATTCCGGCAACTCAAAATTCGTTGGAATGAAACATTCTGATCGATCCTATGTCCATTTCCATCTTTCAAATTATGAGTTAAAAATAATATAAACAATGTACAGGGTGTTACCAAATAAGTGCGAAAGTTTTTAGGGGGTGATTCCTTGTCGAAAATTAGGGGACTTCCATGTAAATAGAAGCTCTTAGGCCTTTCCTTGAAACATGAAAAAAAAATCTTGAAATTGCTGAAGAGTTGAAGAAATTGCATGTTCTACCAATAAAAAGGCTATCTATGAATAGTTTTTTTATTTTGTGAACTTTTAAAGGGGTGAAACATTCAACCCCTATTCCATTTTTTACCAGAACTTTTTAACGAAATAAAATTTCTCAATTTAAAAATAAGTGTTTTGTGTTGTGTCCATAAAAGCAATAGTTTCCAAATAAAAAAAAAATACAACATTGTGCATGAACGGATCTTCCATAAATGGAATCGAAAAAAAATCTAGTAGGTGGCTGTCATGTTTTGTTTGCACAACTTGTGACTCGTCGTATTTTGAAATTATTCCCCTTGTTTTTACTTTTAATGTAGGCATGTACCAGTACCATGTTTTGTTTTAATAGAATATCAAATTAAAAATACAAACAAAACAAAATTACGTTTGTTTGAAGGTTGTAGACGATGTGGTAACTTGATTACTATCGTTTCGGACGTCCATCGTCTTAATGTACATATGCAACGACGTGGAGTCACTAGATGCCGAATTAAACCACATCAGAGAGGACCTCCACCGGAATGGATATCCCAAGAAACTCCTAGAAGAAGTATTGAAACAACTCCGGAGAACGAAGACATCTGAAGAGCAACAACAAAGCACAGTGATCTGCCTTCCGTACATCAGAGGTGTCTCCGAGAAGATCAGAAGGATCGGAAACAAGTTCAACATCAAGAGCTGCTTCCAATCCGGCAGTACTTTACGGAGTTTCCTGACCAAGACCAAAACCTGACAACAAAAATGAAATCAGTAAGAATTGCATTTATGAAGTTCCATGTGAATGAGGAGATTCCTACATTGGAGAGACAAAGAGACCGTTACCGGTAAGATTGGATGAGCACAAGAAATGGACTCAACGTGGAGAAACATCAAAATCAGGAATCGCTGACCACGCCTGGACTGAGCACCATCGAGTTCTATGGGACGACGCAAGTGTTCTACATAGAGAGGAGCATTGGTTCAAACGAAAGTTCAAAGAGGCCGCCTACATCGAAGCCAATAACGCCTTTAGTCAACCAAGCGTTGAGATCAAGAACGTATGGAAACCCCTGATTGCTCTTTCTGGCGGGCTGCAGAGGCGCGAAACTTCACGCACCACCACACCGCGCGAAATTACACGCACTGCTGCACATGGCGGAATTGCACGCATCATTGCGCCGACAGCCATATAAATTGGTAAGTAGCACCTAAACTTGTCAGTATTCACCTGAAGACGATTGCAGATACAAGCATTCGAAACGTCGTGAAAACCTTTTGAATACATTGGACGTCCGAAACGATAGTAATCAAAACAAAATTATGTGTATTACAACAAAGAAAAAGGCAACAAGATCAAACGGAACGGAGTTATAAAAACTGCTCGAAATGACCACCTCCAACCATTAGACAGGAATCAAGTCTTCGTCTCATAGACTGGCGCAAACGTTGAATATTCCTGGTGTGATTTGGATGTCTCGCAGGCTGCAATGATGGATTCCTTAAATCATTCCACATTCAATGGGGTCGTATAAACCAAAGACTTCAGGTGATCCCAGATGCAAAAGTCCAAGGAGTTTAAGTTTGAGGCCAAGGTTGAGGTCCTGCTCTGCCTATACAGCGATTTGGATTCACGTCGTCCAAGTACTGACGAGCAGTTATGCTGAAATGGACAGGCACACCATCGTTCATAAACCACATTCGGGGTCGAATAGCTAGTGGAACAATTTCAAGTAAAATGGGAAACTGCTCCTGGAGAAAATTTGTATAGGTTGCACCAGTTAGCCTTAACGGTAGAGAATACGGTCCAATAATATTTTCGCCAATAATTCCGACCCACACGTTAAGTGAAAATTCATATTGGTACCGACCTTCTTGAATTGCATGTGGGTTATCTTCGGCCCATAGATGATTGTTATGGAAATTTGTAATCCCTTGCCTTGAAAAGTTGGATTCGTCAGTGAATATTACTTTTTCTAAAAATTGAGCATTTTGGGTAATCATTTGAAGACTCCATAGACAAAAGTCTACTCGATGGGGAAAACCTAGCGGCAAAAGTGCCTGGACTCGTTGAATATGGTGAGGATACAATTGGTGATCCTTTAAAATGTTCCAGATTAGTTTATTGCTAACATTAAGTGCTAACATTAAGTGTAAGTGTACATTTAATACGTTGTTTTAAAACGTCAATATTGCCAGGTTCAGTGACGTAAACCTTCGATTTGAGGTACCCCCACAGAAAAAAATACAAAGGTGTGAGGTCTGGTGATCGAGCTGGCCATTCCGTTGAACCTCGTCGTCCAATCCATCTACCACGATACTCCTCATCCAAATACCGTTTTACTGCACCGTAAATAGTCTGGAGGAGCACCATCCTGTTGGAATGTTATTCCCAAATTGCCGAATTCATCTGGATTATCTTCCAAAATTTGAATGATTAACGGTTCTATTGCGTTTTGCAACAGCTCCAGATGAACCTCACCAGTTGAATTGGTATTTAAAAAAAGATGGCCCAACGATGTGGTTTCCCAGGATACCTGCCCAAACATTCACCAATTGGGTATGTGTTTCACGAAACAGGTGAGGATTTGCGTCACTCCAATACCTCACATTCTGTGTATTTACATTTCCATTTAGATAGAAAGTACTTTCGTCACTAAAACAAATTGTTTTGACATAGTCTGGCTGTTGGTTAATTTTAGTTCCCATATTTTCACAAAATTCTAGTCTTCCTTTTGGGTCGTCGTCTGAGAGTTGATGAACCATTTTTGATTTGTATGGATGGAATTTGATTTTTTTCAAGACCCTGTGTACTGTACTTCGACTGACTTCACAGGTAGATGCAACGTGAGTTGTTGAAGAAGTAGGATTACCTATTACTTCTGCCAGTATATGAATTTTTTTCTCATCAGAAATTTGTGGTCTGCCATATCGTTTTGCATCATTCATACCACCCGTTGTTTCAAACCTACGAAGAAGCTCCCTCAAATAGGTCCTCGAAACGGGGCGATCGGGAAACCTCTCATTAAAAATGTGTTCTGCTGCATGAATATTTTGTCCAGTTTCACCAATAATTAGGATCTCTGCTACTTTATCACCTAAAGCACGTACCATTCCGCTTCTTGAAGCACTTAAACGTTCGGCTCACAACAGTTTAACAAATTATTAAAATGTACAGAAATATTAGAAGTACAGTTAAACGTTCGATCAACAATACACAAATTATTAAATGTACAAAAACTTGGACAATTGCAGAAACGTCGAATTAGGGAGACTAAGAAAAACGACAGCTCATTTGACAACTATCCAGAGGTGGAGCTTGAATTTGGAATTTTAGTATCAACTGATTTAATTCATCACAGCTTTGCGTTTCTCAAAAGCGAGTTGCCAAAACTGCCATAAACACAAACAAAATTAGTATCATTGAATAGGTTTTTTCGATACCTTTTAAAAGAGGTGTCGCTTGCCGTAGGGTTCCATTTAAAATTATTGGTCACAATGGCCCTGTGACGTCATCTTTGACGATTTCGTCATCTATCATCACTAGTAGGGAAGTTTACAACCTTTAATATTCAGTTTCCAAATTTCACTTGTTTATGTATAATCGTTTCAAAAATAAAAGGGGGGAAGCGGACTTTTGAGAAGCACTGTATACCAGTACCATGTTGTGTTTTAATAGAATATCCAATAAAAAATTCAAACAAAACAAAATTTTGTGTATTACAACAAAGAAAAAGGCAACAAGATCAAACGGAATGGAGTTATAAAAACTGCTCGAAATAACAACCTTCAACCATTAGACAGGAATCAAGCCTTCGTCTCATAGATTGTTTCGCAGCTGCAATGATGCGATTCCTCAAATCATTCAAACATTCAATGGGGGTCGTATATAGCAAGGATTTCAGGTGACCCCAGATGCAAAAATCCAAGGGGATTGAGTCTGGAGATCTGGGAGGGTTGAGGTCATGCTCTGCCTATCCAACGATTTGCATTCACGTCGTCCAAGTACTGAGTAATGTTCAAATGGACAGGCGCACCATCGTGCATAAACCACATTCGTGGTCAAATAGCTAGTGGAACATTTTCAAGTAAATGGGAAGCTGCTCCTGGAGAAAATTCGTATAGGTTGCACCAGTTAGCCTTAATGGTAGAAAATACGGTCCAATAATATTTTCGCCAATAAATCCGACCCACACAGTAAGTGAAAATTCATATTGATACCGATGATTGTTATGGAAATTGGTGATCCCTTGCCTTGAAGAGTTGGATTCGTCAGTAAATATTACGTTTTCTAAAAATTGGGCATTTTGGATACTCATATGAAGACTCCATTGACAGAACTCCACGCGATGGGGAAAATCTCGCAGCAGAAGTATCTGGACTCGTTGAATATGGTGAGGATACAAACGGTGATCCTTCAAAATTTCCCAGATTAGCTTATTGCTAACATTATGTGTGTTAGCAATTTGTCTTGTACTTAATTCCGGACGATCTTCAATCATATTGAGAACCTCTTCTTCCAGTGCCACCGTTCTTATTACTTGTGGACGACCACAATCAGTTGTTCGTTTTTGAAAAGTCCCTCTTTCACAGAGACGTTGAGGAAGATGTGCAAAAATTGCGTGATGAGGTATCACGCGCTGAGGATAGATCTCTACACAGAGCTTCCAAAGAATTTCCATTGGCATGACCATACATAAAATGCATATCGGCCATTTCAGCGATAGTGTAATTATTCATATTGAAAATTCAAAAGACACAATTGAACTTTCAACTACCATAGAAATCAAAGCGACTTGATAGCCACCTACTAGATTTTTTCGATTCCATTTACAGAAGATCCGTTCATGCACAATGTTGTATTTTATTTTTTCATTAGGAAACTATTCCTTAAAAGCGACACAATACAAAAGTTTTGCAATGAATCGTCTTTTCAACACATATTTGTATAATGAGGAATTGTGTTTCCTTGAAAATTCTGGTAAAAAATGGAATAGGGGTTGCATGTTTCACCCCTTTAAAAGATCACAACAAATTTAAAAAAATATACATAGATATCCTTTTTATTGGTAGAACATGCCCACGAAATGCCTTTCCTTCAACTCTTCAGCAATTTCAAGAAAAAAAATTTGTTTACATAATAATAATGATAACAACTTTATTCATCCCAAGAAATAATACAATTATTTATATTAGGGATACAATAATACAAAATAAATAACATATTTTTAAACAAGTGTATGAATTATTGAAAAGGGAAAAATTCTCAATTGAATATTGATAGAAAGATTTTTCTGTGAATTGAAAAATCCACGATTAAAATGAAGTTATTTTTTTTTGTGAATGTCTAACAGAAAAAAACTACTTCCCCGGTTGAAGCCACGCTGGACATTGAACTACATCTGATAGATATTCTGAAAAGGTCCTAACTCAAAAGAAAAAATCTGAAATTTAAAATTTGCATTTTCATTCAGATAGTTATTTGATTTTCTATTCCAGTCTTAATTAAGAACTCATAACGATGAATGAGGCAAAGAAGAATGTTTTCCAAAAGATAGTACTCACCAGAAATCATTCGTAACATTGACGCAGGAGAGACATCGCATTCACTAGGTCTTCAATACATTTTTGTCGACGAAAATCTATTTCACGCTTCCACGATCATCAGGAAGACCGGAAGAAATGGGAAACACATTTTCAAGAAGCAATCTCACTTTGCAAAGATGGAAAAAGTTAGAATCATTTCTTTTGGAGAGACACTTTGAAATTAGTGTTTTCTGACATTAAAACCTGTCATGGGGTATGATAGTTTGATTTGTTGAAAATATAAACAGGATGTTCATAAAATCAGATGTGGAATCATCTGCGACTGAAAGATAAACCTTAGTCACTATCTTCCATCGTCAAGATAACCTCTTGTGGGGCATTCATGTTGAAGATAGTGACTAAGGTTTATCTTTCAGTCGCAGATGAGTCCACATCTGATTTTATGAACATTCTGTTTATATTTTCAACAAATCAATGTATGAATTATTTTATCATATGGGATAAATCAATAAAATAGGTTATATTTCTCTTATTATAATTTTGTATATTATGTTTTGCACAATAAAATGAATAAATTATCGAGAGGTCCAATATTTTTTCAAATGAGTCTTGAAAACGCTATTAAAAGGCATATTTTTCAAGTGATCGGGAATTAAATTGTATGTCATTATACCTTGATAAAATATTGACCAAAGTTTGATTTTATCGGAATAGTACCTAAATTTTTACACTGACGAGTATTATAGTCATGGATATAATCAATTTGTGTGAATGTGAGGTTAAAATGTTCGGCAGAATTTTTTATAGAGTGGATTAAACAGCAGATTTTGAAATTATATAAATTTCCGATATTGAGTAATTCATTGGGTTTATATAAGTTCACTGATGGTTCGAGGTACTGGTATCTGAATATACATTTTATTATTCTGTTTTGTATTACTTGCAATGATTTTATGATTTTTTGATTTGCAGTTTCCCAGACTGATATAGGTATTGTAATTTTGAATAAAAAAGACAAAAATTTTTTTTTTATATTTCAAAGGAAGGTAGTCTCAAATCACCCCCTAAAAACTTTCGTACTTATTTGGTAACACCCTGTATGTGTCTTGTGTATAGTTTCAAACTTTTTTGCAGCTATCAGTCTTCTTCAGATGAAGAGTATCTGAACCAAGATTGTTCAGCTTCTCCATCCAATTCTTCATTACTTTCTGATTTATTGGTTCAGGCTTCTAGGTTTTTTCAATTGATGTTTTGATGTACTTCTAGTAGGTACTTCTGTTTTAGTTTTTTTTTGAAAATTCCATCATTCAAACTATGTTTTTACGCCTTTGATTGTGGTTACTTTCAATTTTTCATCGGAATTTCGCTTATTTTTTAACCGACGAAACCAAAAAGGAGGAGGTTCTCTATTCGACCCGTATATATATTTTTTTTCCATCATATTTTTTTATGTATGATCACGCATAACTTTTTACTGAGGCGTCCGATTCCGATAATCCTTTTTTCAGTGGATAGGGTGTACTTCGACTTTGGTCCCATTTGAATCTAAAAGATGAAATGCACCCCTAAGGGTAGCGAAATGAAGGATATTGATCACTCACCCTCTGAATTCTGGTCCGTTAACCGATTCTATCAGGCATAACTTTGTACTGGGTTCTTCGATTTGGATGATTCTTTTTTTAATAAGATAAGATAAGATAAGATAATAAGAATATTTATTTGCTATTAAGCAGAAAACAGAGAAATGGCAAAATTTACATTATTCAAATAAATATTATAGGAACCACAGAAGCAACAAAAGTTACTTGTATGTGTGTGGTAAAATATAAATTGAGTAAACTCTAAAGAATATTATATAAACTAAATCATAAGAAATATAGATATAACATACATATGGGCACAAAAACTAAACTAACTAGAATAATATTAATGCATCTATAAAAAACACCAATGTTCTATTTAAAATTCGGCACCTTATATTGATGGATAACACATATTCAAAAATAGAGTCACATAAGTATACAATTATTCAAATATCAAATAACGTAAATGTAAATTTACATATATATAAATAAAAAGCCACAAATATATACACACATATATATATACACATATATACATATACACACACATATATACACATATATATACATACACACATATATATACATACACACATATATATATCTAGTAAAATCATTCAAATGTAAAAGTTCACAGAAATAAAATCACACAATTATAGAATAAAAACTCGATTAGTATGTTTAAAATTTATGGAAATACTTTTTTTTTATCTTCTGATTGGGTAAGGAATTATACAATTCGGGTCATATGATTCATGATGGATCTGTTTTAGAAACCTAATTTTTCCGGTCAAAGATTTCACTAATACTTCTACGAGGCTTACATGATATAAATCTATGAATAACTTTTTTCAATCGAGAAAGTGAATGGGTATTTTGTATATTTTCTGGTAAGGAGTTAAACACTGTTGGACCTAGAAAACGATAAGATCTCTGCCCTATAGTTTTGAGTGCAAATGGAATGGTATAATTATTTTTGTGGCGTGTGATGTAGTTATGGCTTGGCCTATTGAGTTTTTGTAAATCTTTATATTGATTCAAGACAAGTGTTTTATAAAATAATTGCCTCAAGTCGAATATACTGTATTCTTCATGTAATTTGTCACTACTATATCGAAAAGGCTTATTCAATATTAGTCTTATAATTTTTTTTTGGATAACTTCTAATGGACGCAAGTAAGTTTTTGATACTCCACCCCACCCTATTTGGCAGTATATTAGGTGACTTTGTGCCAGACTATAGTAAATGATTTTTTTTTGTTCTTGATTGAGCCTGTCTTTGAGCTGACGGAACTTATATAAAACAATTCTCAATTTTTTCACAAAGGAGTTTCATGTGAAAGTCCCATCTTAAGTGAGAATCTATGATAACTCCTAAATATTTTATATGTGTTGCTGAGTATATTTTGAATGTACTTCACAGTGTAATGAATTTGAAATTTGGTAAAGAAGATTTGTAGTTACAGAACGGTAGATAGTAGGTTTTTTTAAAGTTTAAGGAGAGCTGTTTGTAGTCGAACCAATCTTTAATAAATTCCAGGTCCCTCTCAGTTTGTTCTTTGACTTCCAACCATGTTTCCCCAGAATAAAAAACAGCAGTAATAGATAGGGTATACCTTATATTTGGATTTCAGAAGGAATTAGCCACCCTTACGGGTAGAAAAATAGGGAATAATTGATATTTCACTAGTGAACATTGGCATACACATACGTAGTTGACAATGACAGATCGCTACTGACATTATTCTTGTTTCACATCCGTCAAAATCAGTATATTTCATGAGAGGATGGAATGATATACAAAGTAATGAAATAAACTAACCAGAACAACGAAAATAATTTATATTACAACAAATAGTAAAAGTAGATAATCATATTTAACTGGTAATAGTTGAAGTAAGGTGGGTAAGTAAGTATTTTGGAAGTAATCAAAAAACAAGCAGGTAGTAATTGGTAGATTTTAGCCACAAAAAATTGAAAATAAAATTTTAACAAATTAACCGATGAAATACGGACTGAAAGTAAAAATAAACTTTTAACAAAATTCGAGAAAAATCACTGAAAGCAAAATAGTCCTTTTGTCAATGATATTGATTAACTGAGTAACTGATTTTGAGTCGGCGCCAAACAAACTAGCAATTGAATTAGGTGAAGCGTAAAATGATGGCAGCGAGATGCACGGCTGCGTTTTGATGACTTCTTTTCATAGATAATGATCTTCGATAATTGTTTGTTTGGCGCCGACTCAAAATCAGTTACTTACATTAGTTTAGGAGCTCAATTATCATTTAGACTAAGAAGGTTTATTTTATTTTTTGCTTTTCAGTTGATTTTTTCGTCGGTTTAATTTTTTGTTAAAAAGTTTATATTTTTTACTTTTTAGTTCCGTATTTCGTCGGTTTAATTTTTTGTTATAAAGTTTTTATTTCTTATAGCAAATCACTCGAATTCAAATACATTCCCTTGGTATTCAACAATGTTAGCATAATAATCGTAAATTCAAGATAGCCTGTTTATCAATTCAAACAAAGCTGATATAATTCCCCTCAATATCAGAACTGACCTCCCAAGTCAGAGTTCATCCTGAACTGCTTTGTGTCTCAATGCAAGTCGTAAGCAATTGATTGGGCGGCATTTCGGGATCATGAAGATAAACAGTGTTTGTGTGTTTTTGTTCCTTTCGGTTGCTCAAGTATCTAGTGATGGTGAGTGTAAAATTTGATATGCAATTAAAATATGTATTCCATGATTGACACGATTCGAGAAGAGACAAAGCAGTAATTATTATATCGGGAATGTGATTTTTGATTTGATAATGATTTTTATATTACCAATATACATAAATAATGGATAAATGAGTTGTAAGGTAAAATAAAGGTGGTAATCCCAAAAAAGCTCTCGAAGAGCTTGTCGAAGGGAATTTCCTACTCCATAAATAACAATTACAAATGGTGCTAAGGATTACATGACAATACATAAGTATATTAGGATAATTCAATGAGGTATAATATAATGTAGATAAAAGTATGAGGTTACAATATAAAGTTTTTTTTTAAGAATTTTTAAAACCGCAAAATATATAATATTGCAAAAATAGTGAAATATGTTGTGCAGAATAGTTACATTAAAAGTAGCACAATATAAATAAACAAATAAATAAATAAATAAACCAGAAGTCAGGGATCGATGAGGTTGTGGAAAACGTATCTGTTCATTGACGAAATCCAAGCTTTCACCTGTCTTTTATATAGGGTTTTGGAGTTAATAGTTTTTAATGAGATAACTATACATGGTCTTCACAAAGTCTTCTGCGTGAAATTTTTAGAGATCCCTTGCATTAAATTGGATAACATATCGTTTAATGTATTAATCTAGAAAATTTAAGCGTCCAAATATCGTTTCGATAACTAAACAGATAAAAACTTAAAATAAAAATTAAACCGACGATAAAAGAAACTGAAAACCAAAAAATAAAATGAACCACTCTAATCTTAAATTAATTACGTAAAGCGTAAAATGATGGCAGCGGGGTGCGCGGCGGCGTTCGCCAAAAATTGCCGAGTCAATATCTGCGAGACAGCTACCCGAACGGGCACACATGTGAGGGCACACGTCTTTGGAATATTATTGTTTATCGCTGGCGATTTCACGTTGCATTTTTATGTTATTTTGTTTTGATAATTTCTTTAAAGTAATTTAATGATTTTTTTTGTGGCTAAAATCTACTATGCTGCCAACTTAATTTGGATTACAAAATACTTACTTACCCATCTTACTTCAACTATTAACTGTTATAAACTATAACTAGCTGGTACCACCGACGTTAAACTTTGTATTTTTTGTGACGACTACTGCAAATTCACTCACCCC
This sequence comes from Gonioctena quinquepunctata, assembly GCA_018342105.1. Lineage (NCBI taxonomy): Eukaryota > Metazoa > Arthropoda > Insecta > Coleoptera > Chrysomelidae > Gonioctena > Gonioctena quinquepunctata. Next base: position 93,488 of record JAFIRS010002746.1, read on the forward strand.
TTAAGGGACGGAATTTCTTAAAATACTGAAACACGTATTTCTTTATATGTAACAAAGACCTCAAATGCCAATGTTTATGCCCCTTACTTCAAAACTAACGGAACCCACCCACAAACTTCCAACCCCTCTGTCACCCCCCTAGGGGTTGAATTTCTAAAAACACTGAAATACATATTGCTTCTATTTGTAACAAATAATAATAAATATCAATTTTTATGACCCCAATTTGAAAACTAACTCTTAGGTCCAGCGGTTCGATCTAGGCGTTGATCATATATCAGTCAATCAGTGAGACAATCTGGACATGTAATTATACAGTGTGGCCCATTTGAAATGGAACAACCCCTGTAAAATACGCATTTTTCATTTCCAAGGCACTCTATGGTTTTTTTTTTCTTCGCTAAAAACGACAAAAGTTTATTAGGCAATTTTTGTTTTGAAATTTGACTACACCACTGGATTAGTAGTTGTTATAAATGAAAACCATGAAAATTTCATAAAAAATATTGGTTAACAACGAAGTTACAACAACTTTAATTTTGGAAACAAAGTATTTGATATTAATTTTCATTTAGATTATAGATATATTTAAAATCTGGCAACACTGCCGATACAAATTAGAACACCAGTGAATTTGTACAGCGAAAATCCGAAGTCAATAGCTCATTCCGTTCTACAGTTATAACTCCTGAAAGTATGGTAATGTGAGAGATTTCTGGTGGAAGCGATTTTGTAATAAAAATCTAACTACGCCACTGGATTTGTGAATTATATTCCCTCAAAATCATTTATTTAAGTTTAGGTTATAAGTGTATTTGAAAATAACAGAAAATTAAAAATTCATTTTCAAGTTATGCAGTTTTCAATAGCCGATAAAAACGAAATGAACCGAATCAAGTTTTGAAGTATCAAAATTATGTATTCAATAATAAAACAGAAAGCAGGACAAAAAAATGTTCCTTTTTTATTCTGCAAAACTCAACTGAAACAAGCTTTTAGAGAAGGTATCAATAATTTGAGGAAAGCTGAACTAAAGTTATGAAAATTTGTGTCAAGATACAGTTTTTGATGCTTAATATTAGAAAAAAATATTTTTGAGATTGACTGAAAATTGCGTATTCTACAGGGGTGGTTCCATTTTAAATGGGTCACACTGTATATGAAGTTGAAAATTGCGTCTGTGAAAAATACATGAAATGAAAAATTGTGGCATATCAGACAAATTGTTAAATTAAAGAAAAAACCCGTCCTCAAGCGGGATTCTAGCCGCCGACCTCGAAATCTCTAGTCAGATGCTCTACCAACTGAGCTATTGAAGACATAGGTTCCGTCCGCAGTTTTGTGAACCGCTTTTTCCCATAATTTGATGTTAGTGTTAGGAAGGTAGAAAAGATCTCGAGTACTAATCAGTGGCCATCAAGACCAATTAACCTTTCATCCTAACATCACCATCGACGTGACGGTTTCAATCGAAGTTCAGGAAGGTTATCTCCAACCACTGACAAGATTTTACCAAATATATAATATGGAGTGGAAAATTGCGTCTGTGAAAAATACAAGAATGGAAAAATTGTGGCATATCAGACAAATTGATAAATTAAAGAAAAAAACGTCGTCAAGCGGGATTCGAACCCATGACCTCTAAATCTCCAGTCAGATGCTCTACCAACTGAGCTATTGAAGACATAGGTTCCGTCCGCACATTCGTGAACCGCTTTTTCCCAAAATTTAATGTTAGTGTTAGGAAGGTAGAAAAGATCTCGAGTACTCATCAGTGGCCATCAAGGCCAATTAACCTCTCACCCTAACATCATCGACGTCACATATTTTATAATTATCAGTTCAGACAATCTCTTCAAATATAAGCATATCATATTTCAAATAAATTCAATGTCTATTTGTAAATAATAAACGATAAACATCACTATCAGCTTGTTATAAGATATGAAATTCTCAAAAATCATTCGATGTATAAATTTTAGTTTTTGGCGCATATTATCAGCGATATTTATAGCAGAAACCCTTTCAGGTATACAATACAGATCGTTAGTGATAAATAATAGTTTGAAAAACTAAAAAACACGCTTTTATAGAAAACCAGACTAAAAAACAAAAAATAAGAAAAAAAATAATTTTATTTAAAAAAAAAGCGTGGGGTGCATGGTATCGCCTCGGTGTGTAATGTACTATATAATTATTGATACCATGCACCCCACGCTTTTTTTTAAATAAAATATTTTTTTCTCATTTTCTATTTTTTTAGACTGGTTTTCTATAAAAGCGTGTTCTTTAGTTTTTTCAAACTATTATTTATTTCCTACTTTTTAGTGTGGTTTATTTATTAAAGCGTGTTTTTTTAGTTTTTTTTAAACTATTATTTTTATTATTTTTTTGCAAATTAAATAATGTAATGATCTTATCAAATTAGGTAATCATAATCTCCGACCCCAAAAACCCCTACATACCAATTTTGAATAGAATCAGACCATAATCACAAAACTCGGCCGCCGTTTTAAAGCCGACATCTTGAATTTTTCAATTTTTATAAAAGAATCATAATATTCGACCCCAAAAACCCCCACACACCAATTTTGAATAGAATCAGACCATAATCACTAAACTCTGCCGCCATCTTGAATTCTTCAATTTTTACAAAAGAATCATAATATTCGATCCCAAAAACCCCCACATACCAATTTTGAATAGAATCAGACCATAATCACAAAACTCGGCCGCCATTTTGAAGCCGCCATCTTGAATCTTCCAATTTTCACAAAAAACTCATAATATTCGACCCCAAAAACCCCCACATACCAATTTCGATAGAATCAGACCATAATCACAAAACTCGGCCGCCATTTTGAAGCCGCCATCTTGAATGTTCCAATTTTCACAAAAAACTCATAATATTCGACCCCAAAAACCCCCACATACCAATTTCGTATAGAATCAGACCATAATCACAAAATTCGGCCGCCATTTTGAAGCCGCCATCTTGAATTTTCCAATTTTCACAAAAGAATCATAATATTCGACCCCAAAAACCCCCACATACCAATTTTGAATAGAATCAGACCATAATCACAATACCCGTCCACCATTTTGGAGCCGCCATCTTGAATTTTTCAATTTTGACAAAAGAATCATAATCTCCGACCACAAAAACCTTCGGGTACCAATTTTGAAGCGAATCGGACCATAATCACAAAACTCGTACGTCATATTGGGAGCCGCCATTTTGTTTTTTCTTCACACAAAAATTTCTTAATGTATTGTCACCGGAATTATGTACACCTGCCAAATTTGAAATCATTCGGACGTCTGGAAGTGGGTCAAAATCGCGCCCAAAGGAGTCGGTTACAAACAAACAAACAAACATACAAGTGAAGCTAATATAAAGCGTGTAAAAATAAGAAAGAGCAGAGCACCTAAATTCGACCCCATTTTCAAAGTCACCCCTGGTTGATAGGTTACATATTTGTACATCTCAGTCACAAAAACTGAAAGAGAACATTAAAGCCAGTTGTGACCCCCTGAAATACCTCAAAAACGTAAATGTTGTTGAAAATTTCACTCTAACAGATACGGATGTGTACGAACTTATACAGATAATCAATGAAATTAAAAATAAAAAATTCGGCGGGTATGGATGGAATATCTGTACAAATATTCAAAAATCTACCTCAAAGTGCTCTACAGGTCCTGGGGGAATGCATAAATAAATCATTCAGGAGTGGTATATTTCGACTTGTTGAAAATAGCCATGGTTATTCCATTACATAAGGGCAGATCTGGAAGATCCCGCAAATTTCAGGCCCATTTCATTACATCGACCCTTTTAAAAAATTATTGAACGATTGGTGAAAAAGGTTAATGTCCTTCTTCCTCGATAAACAATGTTCTGTCAAATCTTCAGTTCGGATTTCAAAGCTCGAAAAGTACCACTGATGCTATATTCTCTTTCTAGAGAATGCATACTAAGTATAAATGATGGCAAGGCTGTTGCAGGGTGTTTTGTGATTTCTCGAAAGCTTTTGATTGCGTTGATCATAAAACGCTGCTGCGAAGCTCAGCCATTATGGGATAAGAGGAACAAATTTGAACTGGTTCGGTTCATATTGACAGGACGTTGCCAGGTTGTGAAAACATCAAGTGGACAGTCGGATCTCAGTGACATAAAACATGGAGTACCTCAGGGGGCTGTTTTGGGACCAATGTTGTTTTTGATATATTTAAATGACTTAATGACCATTAATATCGAAGGACGATTTACTGTATTTGCCGACGATACCACTATTATATGGAGCAATAGAGAAATAAATCAGCTATCAAATATGATAAAAATAGATGTTCAAAAAATTCAAACCTAGTGTAACGCGAACTCTATGCTTCAACCTGAACAAAACTAAACTAGTTACTTTCAAATGCAAACTAGACGATTTGGAATTGGAAAACCACTACATAGAAAACAAACAAGCACAATAAATTACTAGGTATTTACATAGATAATAAATTAAAATTCAAAGAACATGTATCAAAATGGAGTAAAAAAGTTTCTAATGGATGTTATGCGATTAGAGTGATATCAAATGAGCTAGGTTATACTACAGCTAGAATGTCTTACTTTGCTTGGATCGAATCACATATTCACTATGGAATAGCATACTAGGGACATTATAACTTACATTTACATAATATGATATTTGCTCTTCAGAAGCGAGCATTGAGATATATTACAAAGTCGAAATCGAGAGATCACTGCAAGCCCCTATTTATCAGCCACAAAATACTAACTGTTACCTGTTTATACATATTGGAAACAGTATGCCTACTACATAAAAAATAAAACTAGATAACCTGCGGGATCCAATTGTCGCAGTACCAGACAGGACCACATGCTTTATTTACCCATTCCAAAATTCGCTTTGACTAAGCATTCTCTGATTTATGAAAGTATCAAGGTATACAATCATCTTCCTAGTATTCTGAAAAATATAACAGAATAAAAAAAATTCCGAAGATCAGTCCAAGATCTTTTATTCAAAAGGCCTATTATTCGATCTATGAATTCTACTGTGATAACCTGTAAATTCTAACGAGAGATAACCTGTAATTCTAACCTGACTTTAAATGTTCACCTAAACAAACCATTATGTTTTTTATTCAGTTTTTGTGTTTTTGTTTGTGAAATCTGAAATTTTGATGTTTGTAATGCCTATATATTTGTTTTTTTGACATGTGTTCTATTATATGTGTATTTCATGCTTTGTCAACAAGACCTATTTTCTTTGACAATAAAGTATATTTTGACTTGACTTGACTAAGGGTGGTAATTGTTAGTTAGTTAGTTACCCTTTTGTTAATGACATAGTATTTTATTAATGTGTTTGTTTATCATGTGTTGTTTCAATAGTCCTTCTTTTTTAAAGTAGATTGACAATATGTTTTTTATTTAGATATGTAATATTTATCTTTTATGTTCGTACATTTTATCCACTTGACATTCACGTATCTAATTATCTGTACATTTCTTATATATATTATTTTTTTTCTATTTTCAAGCGTTGTCAATAAGAATCAACTCTTCAGACAATAAAGTATATATTGATTGATTGATTGATTGACATATTTTATAATTATCAGTTCAGACAATCTCTTCAAATATAAGCATATTATCAGAGATATTTTGGGAAAAAGCAGAAACCTTTCTAGCTATTCCTTTCAAATGACTACAGAAAAATCATGAACCAAAATTTTCCCTTTGAAATGTTCAGATAAATATTTTAGAAACTATTGGAAAATATGCCGTTTAATAAGCTTTATACCTATGTTGAGAGAAAAATCAAGAAACAATGTTTGCATAAATATTAACGGTTTTTCTGTTGTGAGGTAATTTTGGAGAAAAAAAGAGTACCCCTAAATCGACCAATTTTTTTTTTATATGATGTATTTGTACCAAAACCTAAAATATTACATTTAGGTTGTGGGAATATATAATGCAACTTTCTGCAACCGGAAAAATAGATCTCATTTATTCATTGATTCTAAAATTCATTCAAGCTCAGAAGTGAAACATATATCCATTGGAAAACACAATAAGCATTTTTTTGTGAAAATATCAAACTCTACGATCAACATTTTGTAGAAGGTCTCTTCACTGGATGATTTCCACTGAATAGGGTTTACAGAACCACATCATGTGTTTCGATATACAATAGCTCCTTCAGGTAAAGATAATACCGCTTTTCCTTATTCTTATATCTATTATTCCAGCGTTTCAACATACATTGGGCCATATCAAACCCAAAACCACTCCGGAGGTTCAGTCCGAAGCAGCTTTTGAAGTTATCAGAAGAATCATCCCAGAGAGAGCAATCGAGTTTTCAGTTGAGGTCGATCCGGACTTGAGACTTCAGGGAAAAGACACGTTCAAAGTAAGTCGTGGATAATATTTCAGATACCAATAACCTCAGAAAGAAGGTTATCATTTTTTACCACTCTTTCAGGTTTTGAAATTAGGTGGAGTTATAAAAATAACTGGAACTACAGGAGTGGCAGCTACCACTGGGTTCCACCACTATCTGAAATATTTCTGCAATGCTCACATCTCATGGGAAGCTTCTCAGTTGAATCTCCCCGAAGTTCTACCAGAGGTCAACATCACAATAACATTGAATGACAGGTATTGATCAATAAATTGTCCAATTAACAGATCGATACATCAGTAAGTAATCAAAAAAATTAATTGATCAGGGAATTGAACAAAAAATAATCAACCCATTGTGAGATGAACATCAATGAATGGTCGATCCGTAGATTGACACATCAACTAATAAATCAATGAATGAATCGATCTATCAATCAGTGAATGGATCAACCAATTTAAAAAATCAATGACTTATGCAAATCATGTCAACAAAAAAATCATCTAGATTAATATATTGATTAATCTATAAACTGATCGATAATTGAATAGACACAGATATCGATAAATTTATTAATAAGTGGATCAATCCTCACATATTTCAGTGACTAAGTATAGAAGGGCGAGCATTTCCATGTCTTTTGTTTTTCAATTGATTGGCATAATTATAGCAACCCTTCATTTTCAGAAAAAAATTAAAACTTCATACAATTACTTGAAGAAATTAAAATAGCTCTACAAAAAAGTAGATACCTTCGCAATGACTTTATTTGATTGATTTGTTGAAAATATAAACAGGATGTTCATAAAATCAGATGTGGAATCATCTGCGACTGAAAGATAAACTTTAGTCAATATCTTCCATCGTCAAGATAACCTCTTGTGGGGTATTCATGTTGAAAAGGGCAACATTCTCAATTGAATATTGATAGAACGTTTTTTTTGTGAATTGAAAAATCCACGATTAAAATGAAGTTATTTTGTGAATGTCTAAAGAAACTATTCCGGTAAATACGTTGATTGAACTCATCTGATAGATATTCTGAAGTACTAAAGAAAGTCTGAATTGAAAATTTGATTTATTCAGATAGTTATTTGATTTTTATTCCAGTCTTAATTAAGAACTCATAAAGATGAATGAGGCAAAAAAGAATGTTTTCCAAAAGAGAGTGAATGCGATGTCTCTCCTGCGTCAATGTTACGAATGATTTCTGGTGAGTACTCTCTTTTGGAAAACATTCTTCTTTGCCTCATTCATCTTTATGAGTTCTTTATTAAAACTGGAATAAAAAATCAAATAACTATCTGAATGAAAATGCAAATTTTCAATTTCAGATTTTTTCTTTTTCTTTTGAGTTAGGGCCTTTTCAGAATATCTATCAGATGTAGTTCAATGTCCAGCGTGGCTTTAGCCGGGGAAGTAGTTGTTTTCTGTTAGACATTCACAAAAAATAACTTCATATTAATCGTGGATTTTTCAATTCACAGAAAAATATTTCTATCAATATTTAATTGAGAATGTTTCCCTTTTCGACTTTATTTGAGTTCAATAAAAGTCTGTTTTATTGACACAAAAAAAGAGCTTGATTCAAATCTGAATCCGTACACGTAGAAACCGATATTTGTGAAGCAGCATACCCCATGGATCTGTCATGGGCCCCTTTTATATATTTTATATGAAACCATATCTGGTTAACTGAAAATGTTTGCAGACGACCAATTTTTCGTAATATTAACTATGGAATTAAAAAAGCACCAAAGCGATTCTGGAAACTAGTTTATAGCAAACAATTCATTAAAGGCAAGACTAATCAAATGCAACAAGAACCACAGAAGCCATATAACCTCTAGGCATTTATATATTTATTTCTCAGTTTTGCTCGGTTCATATTAACATACTTCGTTCTGAAATTTGATTCTCTATTAAGTTTTTCGAATTCTGCTACAGCTGAAATAGCGAATTCAAATTTTATCAATATTTTCAACTACTCACCATTATAAATAAAACTCGTTTTTAGCTCAAGTCATAATTATTAATGTCTATTTCAGATTTCGATATTACCAAAATGTCTGCACGACCAGCTACAGTTTTGTATGGTGGAACTGGACACAGTGGGAGACCCATATCGATTGGATGGCTCTGAATGCTTTCAATCTAGTACTGGCTTTCAACGGACAAGAAGCAATCTGGGAAAGGGTCTACAAGAAACTCAATTTAACTCAACAGGACATCGACGAGCATTTTACGGGACCGGCCTTCCTATCATGGTGAGTTTCAATAAGAAAAATGTTAAAGTTTATTCAACCCTGCCGAAACTAAAGTTAAAAAAATGTCGGCCAGCATAGAAAAAGAATAACATATCAAATTCTTCCTTTAACCCACTTATATATTTATTATAATAGACTGTAGATGATGAAAGATAGACATGACTTCAGATAATTTTATTAATCAATGCATTTTGGGAAATCAAAATTACGTAAATATTTCATGAAATGTTTGCTTTTATGAAAAGCTCCTTCATTTAACTAGTGATCAATTTTTTTGATCGATGTTGAACTGTTTTAGAAAATCAATTACCATATTTTATTTGCTCTCTTGGCTCAGGAATTTTACATTAAAGTCCCCACATATAACGACGTTTGCTTTGCTGTAATGTTTCTCAGTGTAGAATAGAGCTTCTGAAATTATTGATAGGAATTTAGTGAAGTCTGAATTACCACAGGGTGATCGGTAAACACACATTAGAAGTGGGTTATGTTTTTTAATGAATATTGCAGAACTTTCGCGGTGAAATTCCTGTGATAGCTGCTGTAAGGCATGAATCTCTTTGGCATCCAGATAGTTATTTAGATATATGCAGGTGCCTCCATGAATGTGTTTTGATCTACAGTAGATCGAGACTAGTTTGAAGTTTGTAATATTATAACAAGAGGACTCACTTGCAGACAGCCAGTGTTCGGCAAAACACAATATACTTAGACTATCAAGGATGTTTACAAAATTGTCCAATTTTTAACCGACGAATCCAAAAAGGAGGAGGTTCTCTATTCGACGCGTATATATTTTTTTTTTAATTTTTTTTATGTATGATCACGCATAACTTTTCACTGAGGCGTCCGATTCCGATAATTCTTTTTCAGTTGATAGGGTGTACTTCGAAATTGGTCCCATTTCAATTTGAAAGATGAAGGGTAGCAAAATGAAGGATATTGATCACTCACCCTCTGAATTCTGGTCCGTTAACAGATTCTATCAGGCATAACTTTGTACTGGGATCTTCGATTTGGATGATTCTTTTTTTATCAGATAGGGTATACCTCATTGTTGATCAAATTTGGATTTCGAATGGAATTATCCACCCTTACGGGTAGAAAAATAGGGGATAATTGATTTTTCACTCGTGAACATTGGCACTAATAAAGGATGGAATATAACAAAGTAAGAAATAACCTATGTAGTTGACAATGACAGATCGCTAGTGTCATTATCACAATATCATTATATTCTATGAGAGGATGGAATTATATACAAAGTAATGAAATAAACTAACCAGAACAACAAAAATAATTTATATTACAACAAATAGTGAAAGTAGATAATCATATTATTCAACTGGTAATAGTTGAAGTAAGGTGGGTAAGTAAGTATTTTGGAAGTAATCGAAGAACAAGCAGTTAGTAATTAGTAGATTTCAGCCACAAAAAATTGAAAAATAAAAACTTTTTAACAAAAAATTAAACCGACGAAATACGGAACTGAAAAGTAAAAATAAAATAAACCTTCTTAGTCTCAATAACTGAGCTCCTAAACTAATGTAAGTAACTATTTTGAGTCGACGCCAAACAAACAATCAACGAAGATCATTAAATTACTTCAAAAAAATTATCAGAATGTCACCGCCCAACTCGATGCCATCATTTTACGCCTTACCTAATTCATTTGCTTGTTTGTTTGGCGCCGACTCAAAATTAGTTACTCACATTAGTTTAGGAGCTCAGTTATTGAGACTAAGAAGGTTTATTTTAGAATTGTTTTTCGTATACTTTGAGTGTTCAGATGCAATGACCTTTTACAACATACAGGAACAACATCAATCACCATGGTTGCTGATGATACTTTGATTTCGGTAAAAGTTGAACAATATATGTGAATGATTCAGTATAAGGTGTCGAAACAATAAGGAATAAACTTGTTAATCTTGATGAATATTCGGATATGTACTGGTGTGGAATGTGATATAGTAGCTATTTTACAAATTCTTTCAGGTTGAGAATGGGAAATATTCGTGGATGGGGCGGCCCTCTTTCAAGAGCTTGGCATGATAGATCAATATGGTTGCAAAAGAAAATATTGGGGAAAATGAGAAACCTAGGCATAATTCCTGTTCTGCCGGCTTTTGCTGGACATCTTCCAGTAGCTTTCAAAAGGTATGATCCAATGTAAATCGTAAGAGTTTATTTGATCATTTTTTCCAGGATATACCCAGACGTGAATGTTACTCCGTGTGGAAAGATGGAATGATTTCAATGATACCTATTGCTGTCCGGATTTCTTGGAGCCGACGGAGAAGATGTTCAAAACCATCGGGAAAATGTTTTTGGAAGAGGTAGTCTAGTCATTGCTTTTACTCGATATGAAATTCCATAGTACGTTGAGTCAACTGGAAGTAAATCATCTGCCATGAAACTGTCGAGGACCTCGATACAAATTTTCGGAATTGATGATACCATTGTCCCTTTTTGAATATGTCATTGATTTGTTCAGCAGAATGTGAACCAGAATCCCAATTTATGAGTATACCGGGTGACAATGGGATGGGCCATGCCTATATCTCCTTCACTATCAACCGATTCGAATGAAATTTTGTACATAGAATGAGCCCAATTTTGATTGACAACATATGAAACAAATGGCCGATTTCCGGTTTCACCAGAATAGCCACCAATTCGATTTTTCAAATAGAACACCATGTATGTTTGATGTTTTTCGGATTCTACGGCTCAAATTACATACGACAGTGTTGCCAGATTTTTCTCAGACAATTGAAAAAAAATAATTTCCCAATTTTTTTTAGCCCAGGAGGCCTTGATCAGGTTAAAATCTATACTAATTTACATCGGTAACCCATAGTAATAGTCATTTCATCGATAAGATCAATAACAAATCCTAGCAGGAATTAAATTTTCTAAACGCATTTTTACGAAAAAATGTTTTTTTCAAATGGTACTACCGAGGGCCATCTTGCCATTCGATAGAGAATTTAATTACCAAATCAACGATATACATTATGTACCACTTTCTTTTAGTTCAAAACATAGAGAGCCATCTAACAAAGTGAAATCATTCTGAAAAAATTGGTAGGTAACATGACATCTATTCATTCTTTCAAACTTTCCTTCAGAATGGTAACAATGAATTACCAAAATTATCGACTTGACAATATGTAATGATCATAAACCTATTACAGGAACGATAACTTTAATATAATCAAACTGTTTGAATAAATCTAACGACTGAAACAGTGAAACATTCAACGTACAAATTATTACTCACTATACCATTTTCCTGTTTTCAATAGAAGAGTTTCACAACCATCAAAAAGTCATTTTATTTAATAATGACCAATGATATGTTCGAAGTGTTCTATTTATTGTACACCTCATCACATTTATCAGTTCGTGAGCAGGAGTTTCCTGAAATGCGCGCTCATCTCTATCTCTCAAATCCTCCAAAGAAGTTGGTCTCCTCGATAATACTTTGGATTTTATGTGACACCATACATAAAAATCCATAGAGGTTAAATCGGGCGATCTGGCTGGCCATAAGTTCGGACCATTTGTTCCAATCCATCTCTGCCCATAGGTATCACTAAGATATTGCTGAACAGTATTAGCATTATGTGGTCCTGCACCATCCTGCTGAAAAACATATGTTCCCCGATGTTCTGAAGTAAATCGCTGATATTATTTTGAATATCGTTATCTAAGAGTTGTAGATATCTTTGGCCCGTCAAAGGTCTGTCGTAAAGAATTGGTCCAATGATTCTTGTCCCTATGATTCCTCCCCAGTCGTTCAATCCAAATCTTTCTTGAAAATTACCTTCTCTCAGCAACCTAGGATTTTCTTGAGCCCAAAACCTTGTATTATTCCTATTGAACATACCATTATTCGTAAACCTAGACTCATCTGTAAACAGTATCTTCGAGACAAAACCATTATTCAAATCATAATGACGCAAAAGCCAATTACAATAAGTTAGTCTCCGTTCTGGGTCATTTTCATATAGATGCTGATGCAAACTGTATTTATAGGAGCGATATTTATGTTTTTTCAATACTTTTCTGGCACTTTCCCTGCTGATCCCACATTCAATTTCCAATTCTCGCACTGAGGCAGATGGAAAAAAATTAACATATGCTAAAACATTAGTTTCCGCTTCTTCACTGACGACGAAGTGGATGTGGTTTTGATCAGCTGGTTCTTTCCTTAGCATCATTTGCAATTTCCTGAAATAGGTTCTCGATGGGTGCCGTCTCAACGGATTACGAACAGCGTATAGCATACTAGCATTGACAGCGTTCTTCTCAAATTCTCCGTATATCAATATCATATCGATTTGTTCGTTTCGAGAATAACTATTATTATTTTCCATTTCAAAAAACTTTTAAAAACGAAACCAGTTGACAAGTAAAATTGGTACTTCACTTTTGACATGACATTAATCACCTACTGTTTTCCATGATTCCACGGCTACTTTTCATTTCATCAAACCCAAACGGATAACTCATTGGAATTTGTAGGCATCGTATAAAATATTGTACAAATTCAATAATTGATCGTTTTTAGTTTTGAACAGAAAGAAAGTGCTACATAATGTATATCAATAAATTAGTAATTAAATTCTTCGTCGAATGGCAAGATGGCCCTTAGTAGGTACCATTTGAAAAAAACAATTTTTTCGTTAAAAATGCGTTCAGAATATTCCAATTCCTGCTGTAGGATTTGTTATTGATCTTATCGATGAAATGATTATTACTATGAGTTACTGATGTAAATTAGTATAGATTTTAACCTCCTGGACAAACAATTCTTTTTTCAATTGTAAAATGAAATTTTGGCAACACTGTCGGAATTCGGCCATTTTGTTTTCATATGTCTGTCAATCCTAAATTGTGTCTCATATATATGTACAAAATTTCATCCAAATCGGTTGATAAGTCCCATTGTCACCCAGTATGATTATTTTTTTAGCAAACTGCAGAATTTGGAACAGACCACGTTTACAATTGTGACAGTTTCAATGAAGTAGATCCTTCAACTTCTGATCTAACATACCTGGCAAATGTTGGTAAAAGTATATATGCAGCTATGGTGGAAGCGGATCCACAAGCAATATGGTGAGATGGGTGTTTTACCAAATTATATCCTTTGTTTCCGAAATATTTCTCACACATTTGAATATCTTGTTAAGAGAGCACAAAGAAGTATTTCCAGCTTTTTAGGCAGAGGCTTTATCAGAAAATTCTAAAGGGACAATTGAACGTATGGCTATACACCTCAAAAATTAGACCTCTTATACAGTGCTCGTCTAAAGTCCGTTCCCCCTACTAATTTTTGAACCACCTGGTATATCGCAACGAAATTTGGAGGGCTTCAAAAGGAGATAAAAACCTACTTTTTCATGGAAACCACAGTTAAAAGTTTTAAAATGGCGGCTGAGCGCCATCTTCAATATTTTTAATAAATAGAAAACCCCGTATATTATTCCATTTTCGAAATCTGCTCATAATTCTCAACAGTTTTCTCTCATACACTTCACTCCTAAATCCAATTGTTTCGAAATATTAACGCTTGAAAAGTGACATTCCGGTTTAAAATAAAGTATTGGATTTTGCTGAGTTCCGGTAAAACATTTTGCTAACTAAACATTGTTATTAATTTTTAGTTAAATCTCTTGATGAATTCGACTAATAAGAGGCGTAAAGAGAGTTTATTAAGGATAAACAGTACCGCTTACCGGAAAATCTCGGAACCTACGAATGTGTTCTGTAAATTCACAATCAAAACAAATCAGTTAGCTAAAAAATTATAATTTATTTTTGAATAACACTTTTATTTAACCCCAACAATTATTTCATCAAGTGCTCAATGTGGCTCCCTCCTAAATTTCGACAATAAAGTGCCCTATTTTAAATAGCTTCTCTCACGTTGATGAAAGTCTGTTCATCTATTTCTTCACATGTATCTATTATTCTGCGTTCCAACTCTTCTATTGTTTGGCATTCAGTGACGTAGATTTTTGACTTCAGATACCCCCAGAGGAAAAAATCTAGAGGTGTAAGATCCGGAGATCTTGGTGACATTCTGTACTTCACCTGCGACCTATCCATCGCCCAGGAAAGTTTGTATCGAGGAACTCTCTAGCCATGCGATCGAAATGGGGAGGTGCCCCATGCTGCTAAAATATGATTTCACGATTTTCAAACTCTTCCTGATTGTTTAATACAATTTATCTTATTCGAGCTCCAATTTCAGTTTCTAAAAGATTTCTGTAAAGAACTCCTGTAAGATTGCCTCTGAGTGAAAATCGGTCCAACAACGCGATTGCCCAAAATCCCCGCCCAAACATTCACCTTTTCAGGAAACTGGGTATGTCCTTCTCTGAAAAATGCGGATTAGTATCGCTCCAGAATCGTACAATCTGTTTGTTGACTTTTCCATTGAGAAAAAACGTGCATTCGTCTGTGAAACATACACGTTTTAGGAAGGCCCGTTCTCCTTCAATTGTCCTTGTTAACCACTCACAAAATTCTACCCTCCGTTCTGGATCATCCTCCGTGAGAGCATGCAGGATTTTCATTTTATAGGGATTAAACTTTTCTCTTTTTAGGACTCTTTGGACACTTTTTGAACTTACTCCACAGGATTCAGCAACTGCAGACGTCGACTGAGTCGGATTGATTACCATTTCAGCAACAATTTCTACCTTTTTTTCTTCTGAAAGAGGCGGTCTTCCTGATCTTGGAGCATCTTTCAGCGTACCAGTTGCTTGGAGCTTATTTAAAAGTTTGCGCAAATACGACCTCGAAATATGATTCTCGGGAAATCTATCATTAAACATACGGACTGCTAGATGATAATTTCTTGCAGCTTCTCCAAATATCAAAACCGCTTCAAATTTATCGTCTAAACTACGAGCCATGATCACACTTTTCATAAAAGGATTTAGGCGCTCAACGGACTATTTGACAGTTAGCATTTCAATTCGATAGTAAACAAGATGTTACCGCGATTTTTTCCAATGCAAACTTGATTGAAAGCAACATTAGTGTTTTTGGTTGGGTTTGAAATGACCAAAATGTCACTTTTCAAACATTAATATTTCGAAAGCAATTGAATTTAGGAGTAAAGTGTATTGGAGAAAACTGTTGAAAATTATGAGCAAATTTCTAAAATGGAATAATATATTATATATATATATATTTAAAAATATTATTGAAGATGGCGCTCAGACGCCATTTTTAAACTTTTAGTTTTGATTTTTCCATGAAAAAGTAAGTTTTTGTCTCCTGTTCAAGCCCTCCAAATATACCAGGTGGTTCAAAAATTAGTAGGGGACTTTAGACGAGCACTGTATGTTCAAAAATATTGAGCAAGGTACAAAGTATAACAGGACAATGAAAACAATAGAAACAGCAATAATTTAGGTATTTTCTGATATTGAATGATTGGTATCAAAATAAAATTTGATATTTTTTATATTTCTGGATAATTTATATTTCTGGATAATTTATCAATGGTTTTACTTTTATACAAAAAAATCCTGCATCTAGTCTGAATTTATAAGATATTTTTACATTCTGCTTCACCTGGAAACATCTATTCGTCAAAAAAGACCCTGTAACTAATTTATATTACCTCGAATTCCTATGTAGATAGTTTTTCTGCTACACATTTAGTGTTCAAAGTCTCGAAGGCTTTGATTATGCCGAAGAAATGTTTTTTCGTCAATTAATCATGTATATGTTGTGGGAAATTGAGCGTGGCGATTTCTGTCGAGTAATTTTTCCTGAATCCATGTTGGCACTCTGTCATCAGATCGAATGATACGCTTTGGAAATGTTATGTTGTGCCTAGGAAAATGCTAAAAAATCGCAAAAAAATACATTTTATGAGTAGAGTAGAGTGAGTATATTTATTTAATCATTACAAATACATGTTTGTAGCACGTCATAAAAAAACGACAATACTGTAGAGCAGAAAATTGTTGAAATATGATGTCCCAACATTCTAAAAATCGTCACGTGTAGCGGACATTAGCTGTTACATAACATAACAGAAGAACACCAACTCCTACCTTCTTTCCCTTGGTTCCCACGATGTTCTCTGAACATTACAGGATATCCCTTTTCGTGGGAACCAGAACATAAAAAAAAAAAAATAACGTCTCCGAGATGTTTTTGTGATCGTTGGGGTGTGATATCGATTTTTTTTATTCTTTCATTTTCTCAGGATGATGCAAGGCTGGCTCTTTGTGCATTCGTTTTTCTTTTGGACTCGTCCGAAGATCAAGGCCCTTTTGACATCAGTTCCGAAAGTAAGTGAATAAATAATATCCCCGAGATTTTTCCAGGGTCATGCAAGGCTGGCTGTTTTACTCAAGCGATTATTGGCAAGATACTGAAAGGGTCAGAGCGTTTGTCACTAGCGTACCATTGGTAGGTACAGTGGTTCAATTTTCGCTTGAAGTACTTATTTAGGAGTCGATAGTTCTGTTCAAAGGATAATTTTTTAAGGGCAAAATGATCATACTGGATCTTCAGTCGGAACAATTCCCGCAATATGACAGATTGGAACAATATTTTGGACAACCGTACATTTGGTGTATGCTCCACAATTTCGGGGGAACTTTGGGGATGTTTGGATCAGCAAGTATCATTAATAAGGTAGATATAGTATTGAATGTTCAGTAATTAATAATTTTTGAGCCCAAAAAATTGTATTAAAAAATTACACAAGTAACCCCTTCACCACACTCACTTCACAACTATATGCGCATTTCTATAACTGAGTTATCATCATCACAGTGTAGTTTAAAAAAAAATCCGCTAAATCATTCAACCTTTTTGTAGCTCATGGGGATTATTACCATATGCTGCAAGTGATATATCATCTGCGTATAATACTAGGCAATTAGTATTCATGTATGTTGGAAGATCGTTGAAGAAAATGAGAAAAACAATGGCCCCAGTATTGATCCCTGTGGAACTCCGAAATTCACATCATGCGTTTTTGGTTCATTGCCATTAATTCTAATGGAATTAGAACCATGATAGTATTTTTCCTCTACCTAATACCTATAGAATATAGCTTTTTTCGAGAAATTTGAGTTCCAAACAGTTAAGTTAAAATCTTTGGTGAGAACGAAAAATAGTACCCCTACATGTTTCTTCTAATCCAAATATTTGTGAATTTACTGTAGAAGACTGCAGATGGCACTTAATCTTAAAAAAAATCTGTGGAAATGTTAAATATACGAATTGATGATAAAGTAGGTAAATCTGAGGCAAAAAGACTCAGGGATTCCCTTCCTTCTTTCAAAAAATGGGCCAGATGATGAACTATATTCCTTTGTGAATATCGTTACAGCATCCCAAACATTCCGTACATCGGGTGCTATTGCATACACTAGATAGTACATGACAATAGCCAGATTATCCTGGTCATGTTCCGAGAAAAAAAAAATCTGAAAAATACACGGGTATAGATTTTTTGGTAGTGATTTTGAGATCTGCATATAGAAGCCATAATGCACATGCTGACTACAAACCTGCGAGATATTTGTTGAATATTTTATAGCCAATAGCGAAAGCGAGACTCGCGTGTTAATACGACCAGCGAAATATAGAACAGAGTATAGATAAAAAAATAACTAATAAAAAACCTTTTAAAAGACAATCTTTTATTTAAGCCGTGTACTAAAACGTATGAAATTAGTTTAAGTCATCGCTGACAATGAATTATTTATTTTTTGTTGAATTATTTGGTTTCAACAAGCTTGTCGCGCGAATTGTAATGAACACTTCGACAAGTTCTTACTTACCAACCAATCACTGCCCAATCAAATTATTTGAAAACCAAATAATTGAACAAAAAATAATTAAATCATTGTCAGCGATGACTTACTTAATACGTTTTAGTACACGGCTTGAAAAAAAGTTTCTCTTTAAAAAGGTTTCTTAATAGTTATTTAATTTTTTGCTTTATAGTTAGTTCACCTGAATCTGTTCATTACTAATAGAGCATCGTTATTACAAGGTCCCTTCCCTGTGAGTTTTGAGCTGAAAGAAATCATGATCTCCGACCCCAAAAACTCCCTCACACCAATTTTGAATAGAATCTGACCATAACCACGAAACTCGTCCGCCATCTTCGCCAATTTATTGATTTTCATCCACGATTTGACGATTTAACGATTTGACGATTTGACGATTTGACGATTTGACGTTTTGACGATTTGACGATTTGACGATTTGACGATTTGACGATTTGACGATTTGACGATTTGACGATTTGACGATTTGAGATTTGACGATTTGACGATTTGACGATTTGACGATTTGAGTTTGACGATTTGAATTTGACGATTTGACGATTTGATGATTTGAGATTTGACGATTTGAAGATTTGATGATTTGACGATTTGATGATTTGACGATTTGATGATTTGACGATTTGAAGATTTGATGATTTGACGATTTGACGATTTGACGATTTGAAGATTTGACGATTTGATGATTTGACGATCTGATGATTTGAAGATTTGACGATTTGAAGATGTGATGATTTGACGATTTGATGATTTTACGATTTGATGATTTGACGATTTAGATTTGAATTTGACAATTTGATGATTTGAGGATTTGACGATTTGACGATTTGAGATTTGACGATTTGACGATTTGACGATTTTTGACGATTTGACGATTTGAAGATTTGAGGATTTGAAGATTGGACGATTTGCCGATTTGATGCTTTGACGATTTGACGATTTGACGATTTGACAATTTGACCATTTAAAGATTTGACGATTGACGATTGGACGATTTGACGATTTGTAGATTTGACGATTTGAGGATTGGACGATTCGACGATTTGAACGATTTGACGATTTGACGATTTGACGATTTGACGATTTGATGATTTGACGATTTGACGATTTGATGATTTGACGATTTGATGATTTGACGATTTGACGATTTGACGATCTGATGATTTGACGATTTGATGATTTGACGATTTGACGATTTGACGATTTGACGATTTGACAGATTTGACGATTTGTGAAGATTTGACGATTTGAGATTTGACGATTTGACGATTTGAGATTTGACGATTTGAGATTTGACATTTGAGATTTGATGATTTTTGATTTAGATTTGATGATTTGACGATTTGATGATTTGACGATTTGACGATCTGATGATTTGACGATTTGATGATTTAAGGATTTGATGATTTGACGATTTGATGATTGACGATTTACGATTTGATGATTTGACGATTTGACGATTTGACGATTTGACGATTGACAATCTGGAGATTTGACGATTGGACGATTTGACGATTTGTATATTCGACGATTTGACAATTTGTAAATAAGACGATTTGACGATTTGAAGATTTGACGATTTGATGATTTTATGATTTTCATTTTCATTATCTCCGAACCAGAAAACCCCTATAAACCAATTTTGAATCAAATGACCATAATCAGAAATATCGTCCTCCATCTTGGGGCCGCCATCTCAAATTTATGAATTTCGACAAAAAATTAATAATCTCCGACCCTGAAAACCCCTACATACCAATTTTGAATCAAATCGGACCATAATTACAAATCTCATCCTCCATCTTGGAGCCGCAATTTTATTTTTCTCAAAAATTCCATAATGCATTGTCACCGGAATTATGAACACCTGCCAAATTCCAAATAATCGGACGACTAGAAGTCTGTCAAAATTCACTTGCAAAATCTGACCCAAACTAACTAACAATTGAAACTAAATAAAAGCTTGTAAAAAGTCTATAACTTCACTCTCCCCAATTTCAGAACGTAATTGAAGCCAGGAATAAACCAAATAGTACTATGATCGGTACTGGATTGACACCAGAAGGTATAAATCAGAACTATGTAATATATGATTTGATGACTGAGTTCGCTTGGAGGAAAGAACCTGCCGACTTGAACGAATGGTTCAAAAATTACACTGTCAGGAGATATGGGAAGTTAAATGTACATATTGTGGAGGCTTGGCATTTATTGCAGGTGAACTTGTCTATTGTAGCGCTTAGAATTCGCGAAAGTAATACAACTTTGATTTTTAGAATTCTGTGTATGCATATAGCGGTATTTTAAAGATCAGAGGACGTTACGCTTTTACCAATACCCCCAGTTTGAGGTTGAATATATGGGTGAGTTTTATATAATATGTTCCTAAAGTATCAACGAATATCACTCCCTCAACTATTTTTACTGGCCTAATAATTTCTTTAAGACATGGTACAATTATAATGACACGATTCGTGCATTTGGTGAATTTGTGTTTGCTGTAAAGGACAAGGTGAACAATCCAGGTTTCATACATGATTTCGTGGATGTCACGAGGCAATTCCAACAGATTGCGGGTGACATATTGTATACGCGAATGATAGCTGCATTCCAAGCCAAAAAGTATCAAGACTTCAAGTAAGTTCTATGGCTATGTTCATTTTGATATCAGTTTGATTTAAGGAGTATAACCCAAAAATCAAGCTGAGCAACATGCACATTTTTTCAGAGATGCTGCAGAACATTCTTGACTTTGTTTGATGCTATGGAAATTATCCTAGTTTCGCATAAAGCTTTCATGCTTGGTCCATGGATTGAATCTGCAAGAGCCTGTGCCAACAACACCCAGGTAAGCAATAATGATAATGTATATCGCACTGAAAATCTACTACCACTTGTTTATCTTCAAATGAGAGCTCATCAGGATTTCTAAATACCTGTATACTAGGAATGTAATAACTATTTTGTTTAATCTCAGAAAACAGAAAACATCAACGAGCTCTAAATCAGAGAACGAAGATGTTATCAAGATAGTTTTTTTTTATAAAAGCATCACAAACTATCCTCCTATTCTTAGTACAAACTATCCTATTCTTAGTCATTAATTTTTTTTTCAGGAGGCAGATCAATTCGAGTACAATGCAAGGAATCAGATTTCTCTATGGGGGCCCAATGGAGAGATAATCAACTATGCCAACAAGCAATGGTCAGGTAGGTTTTTAGCAAAAAGATATCATCAGATGGTTACAAATAGGTCATGATATTTTCTTACCTTGTTTGGAGGTTCTGTTGAGTTGTTTTAGCTATCCCCCGGACAGACTATACAGATTATACGATTGCTTTTCTTTTTTAACTATTCTTACAAACTGGGTGACGAAATTTCGGTTATTCATTATGAGAACAATTGCTTTCGATGAAACTTCATAGATTTAATTCATAAGACTAAACGTTGGGATTTTTTCGATATCTCCACTCAGCAGATGAGTTTCAAAATGGATTTCCAAGTATTTTTCCATAATAGAATATCCAGGCTAAAAGTATAACTTTGTTCTTTGTTTTCTCAAAGTCTACTTAGGCCCACTTGTATAGGTTCAGTTTAAACTTCAAGTGTTAGCTAAACTTCAGTTTAATTAATAAAGTTCGTTATATAGGTGTCTGTGACTGCCATTCGGAGTTTAACTGTCAACTGACGGTTGGAGGGCTAGTTAAACTTCAAGCTTCGGTTTAGCACATGCGCGGATTGAAATACTGATGTTATTCCTGTAACCTATAAATATTTGTTATTCTCTTTGACAATATTTACTGTTTTCAAAATGGACACATTGGAAATATTTGAAGATATATTATTTGACGGAGAACCCAAGAAGACCTGTTACGCCACTTGGCCTTTTATTGGGGGAACACTCCTTCAAGAAAGACCAATAAACGCTAAGGAATTTTCAAATATTATGAATAAATCACTTAATCACTCCTTTGTTGTTAATCACTCCTTTGTTGTTAGATTGAGAACTTGAGTAATAAGAGCATCGACTGTCTGATGATGGTCGAACCGAGATTATTTCACTGGAGCGGCCTACATGAAAAATATATCTTTCTCTTAATACATGGGAATGTGGGGCGTTTAGATAGAAGCACGTACCGATCTCAGAAAGATTGTTGAAATAATGCACTTGGAAAAGCATAAGAATATACATATATATTTTATAATAGTTACATAGCATTGCCATCAGTTCTATATACTGATAAAAGATAAAAATAGTCAAAGAAACAGTTGAGATTTTACATTAGGTCATTTTTGGCATTCTCAAAATCAAGTAAACTGAATATAAGTGAAAATGCCATCAATTGTTAACTAGACTCTTGGTAAATATTATTTGAAAAATACGGGAACCTAAAATATGGAGATACATTTAAAAACATATAAAATAATAATTGCTTCAATTTGCCCAAACATAAATCCAGAAAAATATATGAACACATTACAGACCATCAGGTTTCATCACTTGTTCACTCGATATTTGTTTTACACGATTTCAATTTGGTTAAATTATGAATTTATTTATTTTCGCGAGGTTAGCGTATTCAACTTTTCTCTCGTACGGTATATGATACTAGAGTTGCAGTTATTTTTCTATGCGAGCCTGAACTATCGGTTAGAGGTTTTCAGAGTCTTATCTTGTTCTTAATGCATTGATAACATAATTTTTATTGATAGTAAATACGGTTGAACTGGGTATTCACTTTGTGAAGTCATTACTCGTGCAGTTTCTGTTTGACTTGATTGGAATTATCTTTATTAATGATTTCGCAAACTCATGACTGATGACTGTCTAGTCAAGAGCTGTTAACTGGTCGATAGCTACCGCACTTCTATAAGTTATATTGTAACATGTGAAAGTTCGAGCACTTCTGGTTGTTTACTACATGTTAATCGAATGAAAGTTTAAACACTTCTCGTCTTTGTTAAGCGTTGTCTCGCGCTTTTTATATGATATCCCCTTCCATGTATTGTTCTTTGTAATGCCCGCTTACATTCCCATACGTCATATCATTATCAATCATTTAGTTTTTTGTCTTTTGTCATCATTCTTCCTGAGTAATTAATGGCTCTTTACCGCGGGTGTAAAAGAATGTGTGAAAAAATGTATTTATTTCTTTTTTTGACGCCTTCCATTTAGCTTTCAAAACATATAATTTATTGTGTTATTATTTATGTAGGGAATTCTTAGACATGAGTCATTGGAGAGGGTGATTTTGTTGTGTTCATAATGTATTTCATTCTCAGTGAATTATATTTTCTGGTCATGGAGTTCATATTTTATTAATAACTTGTTTTATCTTATATTTGAAAGTTTTTCTGTACTTATGGGGGTTATGACAGACCGCAATTAGTATACCGGGTGACACAGGATATCGGGCCATAGGGGCAAAACTTCTTGTAAACAATTTTTGTATTTCTCAAGAATCCAAAGTCCCAAGAAAATTCAACAAAAAATATATATTTATATATATATATATATATATATATAGTCAATATTTTCTTTTTCAGGTGTTGTGTCGGACTATTTTAAACCAAGATGGCAGATTTTCATTCACTACATGAATGTGTCTCTCCTAACAAATACTAAATTCAACGAATCCCTGGTTAGACAGGAGATGTTCAACAAGGTGGAAAAACCCTTCACGTTTGACAGAAACACGTTTCCAACTGAACCATCAGGTAAGCCAAGACTCGAAGTAGTGCTATAGAACATTCAATGTTGAGGTAACCAAAAAAAAAATCGTCAAAAATACTGTGGCAGCAATCAACAGCCCTTCATTTGAACTATACATCTCTCACAGGTCCTATAATCACGCATGGTGCTATTGTTTGGTGGCCAGTTAAGCAACCAGCAAGTCTTAGGGGTGGACATTCTCGATAATGGAATCAGACGGTAATTGAATGTCACCCACTAGATATTCCGGTCAACTAGCACAAATCGGAAGGAGTGGGAATAGAATAGGAACTGGTTGATCCCCAAAACTGGATCGGCTCCAAATTTGAGGACTCCGCTAGTGCCGGATTTGACTCCTTCTCATTCCCGAACATATTATAAAATCTATCAGGGTTGACTTTTCACTTCGAACGAAACATTATGACCCAAAGACACGTCATGTTACATAAGAACTGCGTTGTTTTCGTTGAAAACTTCAAAATGGTAATTGTATGTTCTGGAATCCCCAGGAGTTTTTAACGGAATAGTTTATCACGAAATCAGGCCACCAGGATAATTTCATCAGCAAATGAGGCATTCACATAACGCCCTACCTTTGCTGACATGCCTATAGGCATGACGCGACATTATTCACAATTAATTTTGTTAGAAGAATGTATGTTCATATGAGATACACTCCTAATATTTCTTTTACCCGCCGTACCGACTTTTTTTAGACTCGTGGATATCGAACACTTTGTAATGAATTACTGTTGGAACCATTTCCAGAAGAACAAAAAGAAACGGAATATTTCTCTCTCTTACCGGTATAACCAAAATGTAGTACAGGTCACTGTCACCAAATTAGAATAACACACTGAAATTTAGTAGTTTCAGTTCTCTCTCTTTTAGACATCCAGTATCCTCAGTAGGCGTGGTCTTCAAAAGAGCTTTCAGTTGAGATTTCCTATCTAACTTTTAAAAGAAATCAACGAACTGAGTAGAGTACAGAATTTAATCAAGGAAATAAATGAGATAACAAATCCTACAGTAATTATTTACTGGATATATCTCCCAAATGAGTAATTTAACGATACAAAATAATGTCTCAAAAAAGATTCAAATTAGACACAAGTTCGCCTTACATGCAATACTTATAACTAATATCCAAGTACTTCCCTAATCCTCTGAATCTTTCCCAGGACTTTAAGCAGATATTGCTTGTGTACAAACTATCGACACAAGTTCTCGAAGAGCTTTTTTCGATAACTACCAAAAAACAATCCTCAATGACTTCTCGCGATTCTGCACTAAACAGAAAAAGAAACGAAATCCCCTGAAACTCAAAAACAACCTTGCCAAAAACAATAGCACAACTCTCTTTTATCGCAAAAAATCTCCCAACTCCAAGCGGGGAAAACGGGGAAAAATGCAAAGTCCTCTGAAATCTATGAACAACCTTGCCAAAAACAATCGCACAACTCTCTTTAATCGCAGAAAATATCACAACTCCGAGCGGGGGAAACGGGAAAAAATGCAAAATCCTCTGAAATCTATGAACAACCTTACCAAAAACTAACGCAAGATTCTTTTTAAAAATCAATCAGGAAAAAATGCAAAATCCCCTAAAATCGTATATAGAACTTTCCAATCTCACGCGCCAAACTGTCGAATGCCCTTTGTTCTGCTTATGTTTCAATGTGTCAGCTTTGAAAAGTCTATCTTGTTCCATTTTTACATTACCCAAGATGATCATCTTTCTCTAACTTGACAGGATATTTCCTGCTATTGAATATTTTTCTTCAATACCAAGCTGATATATTGATTCACTCGTTCAATAACCAATTAATAAAAAGAATACATTTGTGTTTCTATATATATCTACAAAATAAACCGAAAATGTCATTTTTATTTTCATGTATTTTTCATGTCATTTTTCATGTCATTTTTCATGTCATTTTTCATGTCATTTTTCATGTCATTTTTCATGTCATTTTTCATGTCATTTTTCATGTCATTTTTCATGTCATTTTTCATGTCATTTTTCATGTCATTTTTCATGTCATTTTTCAGGCCATTTTTCATGCCATTTTTTATGTAATTTTTCATGTCATTTTTCATGTCATTTTTCATGTCATTTTCATGTCATTTTCATGTCATTTTTCATGTCATTTTTCATGTCATTTTTCATGCCATTTTTCATGCCATTTTTCATGCCATTTTTCATGCCATTTTCATGCCATTTTCATGTCATTTTTCATGTTATTTTTCATGTCATTTTTCATGTCATTTTTCATGTTTCTTGTCATGTTTCATGTTATTTTTCATGAAATTTTCCATATAATTTTTCATGCCATTTTTCATATTGTAATTTTTCATGTCATTTTTCATGTAATTTTTCATGTCATTTTCCATGTCATTTTTCATGTTATTTCTCATTTCTGTCATTTTGTCATTTTGTCATTTTCATTTTCCATTCTTATTTCCATTTATGTAATTTCTTCATTTTCATGTCATTTTCATCATTTTCATGTCATTTTTTATGTCATTTTCATTCATTTTCATGTCATTTTTTATCATGTATTTATTCATGTCATTTCTTTCATTGTTCTCATTTTCATGCCATTTTCATATTTCATTACCATATTTTCATGTTATTTTTCATGTCATTTTCATGTCATTTTATTCATTTTCTTGTCATTTTCATGTTATTTTTCATGATTTTTCCATTCATTTTCATCCATTTTCTATGTCATTTTCATGTCATTTTCCATTCATGTCATTTTCATTCATTTACCATTTTCATGTCATTTTCATTTTTGTCATTTTCCATGTCATTTTTCATGTCATTTTTCATGTCATTTTCATGTCATTTTCATGTCATTTTCATGTCATTTTTTCATTTATTTTCATGCCATTTCTTCATTTTCGCATTTTTCATGTCATTTCTTATTCATTTTCATGTCATTTTTCATGTCATTTTTTGTCATTTTTCATGTCATTTTTTCATGTCATTTTCATGTCCATTTTCATGTCATTTTTCATGTCATTTTCATGTCTTTTCATGTCATTTTTCATGTCATTTTTCATGTCATTTTCATGTCATTTTTTCATTCATTTTCATGTCATTTCATTTTCATGTCATTTTTCTTCATTTTCATATCATTTTTATCATTTTCTTGTCATTTTCATGTTTATTTTCATAGTTTCATTCATTTTTCATGTCATTTTCATGTCATTTTTCATGTCATTTATAGTGATTTCCCGATTAGACTGCATTTCATGTTTTTTCACCTTTTGCAGAATTAGCATGGGCAATTTTATGAACCAATTCCTCAGGAAATGCTAGTAAGAATTATCGATGAACTATTTTCTCTATGAAACGTAATCTCGAATAATTGTTCTTATTGTAGGCAAAGTGGAGATTTTAAAACTTAATGTTACTCTGGTACCTTTAACATAACCAGACCCCTGAATCCCGAGGTGATTTATTGGTTTGGGAAATATCACGAAAACATTATTCATAGTGGTGATTTTAAAACTTAATGTTACTCTGGTAAAAAGTTTGGTAATAACTAAATTAACAATAATATCTATTCTTCTGATAGTGGGTAATCCCTTGAGTCCTTTATTAGCCGATATTTTTATGGACAACTTGGAGAAAAAATTCACAATAATTCTTTAATTGAAAAGTTCTTGTACTGGTACAGGTATGTGGATTTCTCTTTTTTAAGTATATCAAGATTTACAGGGAAGTACGTGGGCGATCGAGCTTTGCTCGGTGTTTTTTTTTTCTGTAAAATTGTATTTTTTCGGAGAAGATGCTTATTCAGATACGAATCACATACTCATTACATATGGAAATTTTGCAATCTTATCTAGTGCACAGGTTGGCTACAAATACACATTTCAAATAAACCGTATGAGTTCCTTGGACTAACCAAAGAAAAACATATATAACATTGATTTGATGCCCAAATTAAGGGTAAGGTTATTCGTATTCGGGTAATGTCATATAGCGCCATCTCACAAAATTTAGAGGTATCATTAGGCTAACATTCGATAGCAACAATGCAAGTACCTCAAAAATATACGAGATGGCATTGTTAGCACGAGAGCAGCTAGTGATCGCTCTATCGATTCGTAATAATTTTTATTTGTTTAAAATCGCGTTTTTTTTCAGGAAAGACGCCCATATAGTTCAGGAAAGACGCCTTAATAGATAAACTTAAAAAGCAAAACCCTATCTAAATACAAAATTTCATCCGAATCGTTAGAGCCGTTTCCGAGATACACGAACTATTTATATAATACAAGAATTGCTCGTTTAAAGATATAAGATAATATAATGCAACTAGTTCCCAATGAAGTCTGGGATTTTACATTTTCTCCGCTTACGATTTTTTGAATGTTTTCAAGTAAACTTCTTTGTAAGAATCAATGAACTTTCAATCAACAAAGTCAATGTTCTGCCTTTGCTTCAATGAACTTTCAATCAACAAAGTAAATGTTCTGCCTTTGCTTGGACATTAAGACAGAAACGATTTACAGAGAATACGAAGACCACGCGTTGCAGAAAAATAACAACTCCACTAAAATAACATTCCATCGCCATTCTTTGATCATGAAACTGGAACACTGCGTTTTCTTCACAACAGAAATGACCGACTTCCTGAATTTGATGTTTGAAGCCTACACGTTGCTATTCTATTACACAATTACCCATTTGCACTGGTCTGTAGGCTTTAATTTTGGCTTTTAGATTTCCCTCGACACGCAATTCAGTAATCACATGTATTTTCATGAGGTCACACCTCAATTTGATGTTTTATGTTACAGAAAGATGGTAATCATTTAATGGAAACTAGACCATTGGAATGTTTTCTTAAGCTTAATAATGATCATTTGATTCTAACTGGATAAGATTTGCCCCACTGAGACTCTACTCTTCGAAACATTCCAAATGATATGTGACATATACAGGGTGAATCATAATTGCATGCCAACACATGATTTTTAGGAAAAAAACATATTAAAATGGGTACTCAACCCCTATATTACTGCTGTTGAACATGAGACAAAAATCGGGTTTCTCTTTCAGATTTTTTCAAATTGCAGTATGTTTCCAGGAAAAAGATTTATCCTAGTTTTACCAGTGGCGTCCGCTGATATGTCCTTGAATAATCAATTACCAACGGAATTCTGACCCTCGAAAAACACAATGCACTGTAACCTATGATAGATTCGTTGATAACTTTTCAACTGCGGTGAAAAATTTTATCAGGGACCCGTTGCTGCTTGTGATCCTGAAGACTTTTTGACATACATACCGTGCCCAAATGTTACCTTTTTTCTCGAACCAGTGACTGTTATTGACGTCATAGATGCAATAAAGTCCTTGAAAAACTCGAAAAGTTTCGCTATACAGGGCTTTTCACCATGAGCGTTAATTAGACGTTTCTGGCAAACCAGACAACGGATCAACCTGAAAATTCCACAGTATGCATAAATTAATATGATCTACACGCCTAAAATTTAAGACGATGCGGCGTTGCCGCTTCTACGATAAAGTAGCGGCTACTTTGATTTTTCAAATAAAACACTCTGTATATAATATTATATTATGATTTATTAACACTTTGCCAACAACTTCATGTACTATTTCCCTATACCTATCTGTTACCGTTCAGAAGATATAAAGTAATTTCGATTTTTTTTTACCAAACCTGTACTTTTATAAACGCTGATAATCTTGAACTCTCTGGTACTAAGACGATCAAATTCGAAATGGAGTGGAGTGATACCATGAGGATCTTTACTTCGAGTCATATTTTTATTTGCCTCATACAGGGTCTTTAAAAAATGCAAATACTTTGTTCACATGAAAAAATGAGTAGGTCAATTTTTTCAAATGGAAAATCCTGTATATTTCCATATTTTTGAGCTCTACATCCAATTTTAGATTGACTCTGTTCAGATTTCGAACCGTTTTCGAGATAAACTGTTTCAAACAGAAAATGACGTGGTTTCCTTGTATTCATCACTTATTTTTGAAATTTAACATCTATTTTATACTACGTAATATTTCTTTTCGATTTAATTTTTCAACAGTCTCAAATCAGTTAATTCGAAATTGATATGAACCTTAGAAAAACTTACAATTTGTATGCATTGACGTATTGAGTGTCTACCGTACAACATTGCAAATTATTATTTTTTAATAGTGTGCTTTGGAAAAATGAATGAATTTTGAAACGTCAAACTTTCGTTGGTGGTTTTGACTGATTGTGATATCAATTATAATAGAAAAATTAGGTTACAGTAATGAAGATTTCTTGAATTTATTAATAATTTATGGTGAGTGCAATAGAATTGCAAGTAGAACATGCCGAGTATTTCATGAAAGATATCCACAACTTCCGAAGCCGAATAATAATGTGATAAATCGATTACTAAAAAACTGTAGGTTGAATGGAACCTTTCGTCCAAAAATCATTCGTAGAAAGCCTGAAGTGGATGATGATGACAATGGCACAACAGTTTTGGGATTTTTCATGCATTTCCAAATGCTTCTCTACACGAGGCTGAAAGGGAGATAGGTATACCCTACGTGCACAAATGGCATCCCTATAAATTCTACTGTGTCCAACATCTGAAAGAGACTGATTTGCCTCGTAGAGTGGAATTCTTTAAATGGTTACTTGTCAAGACTCAAGAGGATGAACATTTTCTTGACAATATCATATGGACAGATGAGGCCAAATTTACAAAAAATGGAGTTTTCAATAGACACAACAGTCATTATAGGCGCCAGAAAATCCCCATGTCGTTAGCCAAAGGGGTTTTCAAGAAAGTTGGCAATTTAATTTATTTTGTGCCATAAAGAATGGGTCAATTTTTTATATCGAGTTTTATGATGATAATTTGAATGCAACAAAATATGAAGATTTACTGAGAAATGGAATTCAAATGATTTTAAATAATAGGCTAGAAAGAGAACGTGTATGGTACCAAATGGATGGTGCTCCACCCCATAATTCACGTTCAGCTTTAACTGAAATATTCGAAGACAGATGGATTGGTAATAATGGACCTTTTCGTTGGCATCCTAGAACACCAGATGGCAATCCATTAGATAATTCTGTGTGGGTTTCATTAAAAATATCTCCATCCCAGTAACCACAATGGAAGATATGAAATCGAGAGTTAGAACTGCTTTCAATAGTTCAACTCCAGACTCAATCAGAAGCGCTACACATGAAAATCTTTCGAAGAGATTACATGTTTGTTTAAGTAGAGGTGGAGATGGATTCGAATATTTTCTGAAATACACTGACAATTGAATTAACTTACTAATTAATGAAATTATTTTCAGTTCGTGTGTCAGCGTTAATAAAACTATTGTTTGAAGAGAAGTTTCATTTGATGGTTGAAGAGTATTTTAATTATTTATTCATTGTATTATCTGTGACTGATGAAGGAACATCGAATGGAATCTGTTAAATTTCAAAAATAAGTGATGAATACAAGGAAACCACGTCAGTTTCTGTTTGAAACAGTTAATCTCGAAAACGGTTCGAAATCGAAATAGGATTATCTGAACAAAGTCAATCTAAAATTGGATGTAGAGCTCAAAAATGTGGAAATATACAGGGTGTTCCATTTGAAAAAATTGACTTCCACTCACTTTTTCATGTGAACAAAGTATCTGCATTTTTTAAAGATCCTGTATGAGGCAAATAAAAATATGACTCGAAGTGAAGATCCTAAAGTATCACTCCACTCCATTTCAAATTTGATCATCTTAGTACCTGAGAGTTCAGATTATCAGCGTTTATAAAAGTACATGTTTGGTAAAAAAAAATCGAAATTAATTTATATATTCTAAACGGTAACAGATAGGTATAGGTAAATAGTACATGAAGTTGTTGAGAAAGTGATAAGAAATCATAATATCATAATATATACAGGTGTTCCATTTGAAAAATCAAAGTAGCCGCTACTTTATAGTAGAAGCGGCAACGCCGCATCGTCTAAGTTCGTCTGTAGATCATATTAATTTATGCATACTGTGAAATTTTCAGGTTGATATGTTGTCTGGTTTGCCAGAAACGTCTAATTAACGCTCATCGTGAAAAGCCCTGTATATGATATCAACTCAATCATTTTGAAATGAATTATCGATTTTGTCACTCGGCCATCAACAAGTCTAATAAATCAGTACTGATACGTTTCCAGATTGTCTGAAAAGTTGTTCCCATTTAAAAAAAATATGACCCCATCAATTATCGACCGATACCTTTGATCCCTGTTATTGGAAAAGTAATTGAAATCATTCAAAAAACGTCTCACTAGCATCTTTGAAAATTATTCTCTAATTCTTCAGTTTAGGTTCAGGAAAAAACTGGGAATACTCGACGCTACTTGTTCGGTAGAAGAAAACATCATCGATGGTTTTGTGAAATCAATTTATACATCGATTACACTTGTAGATCTCAGTAAAGCGTTTGATTGTGTTTCTCATAATTTTTCAATAAAAATTATGGCCTCTCCAACTGATAAAATCATATCTCACAGGAAGAACTCTCTGATAACAAGAAGCTACCCGACTTACGTGAAAATAAATATGGTGTGCCCCAAGGTCTGTCCTGGGACCCCTTCTGTTCATTATTTACATCAACCATCTTTCCTTTCTTTTTCCGAACACTATTGTCATGTATGCCGATGATGCGACATTGATTAACGACACTCAGACTTCTGCACTCTTGAATACATTGAAGATAAGGTGAAAAATATAGCAGATCACTGGTATGGGAATAATCTTCTCTTCCTGAACAGTACTAAAATAAAAAAAAATTAGAAAATAAAAACTTTTTAACAAAAAATTAAACCGACGAAATACGGAACTGAAAAGTAAAAAATAAAATAAACCTTCTTAGTCTCAATAACTGAGCTCCTAAACTAATGTAAGTAACTAATTTTGAGTCGGCGCCAAACAAACAAGCAAATGAATTAAGTAAGGCGTAAAATGATGGCATCGAGTTGGGCGGTGACATTCTGATAATTTTTTTGAAGTAATTTAATGATCTTCGTTGATTGTTTATCTGGCGCCGACTCAAAATTAGTTACTTACATTAGTTTAGGAGCTCAGTTATTGAGACTAAGAAGGTTTATTTTATTTTTACTTGATGTCAATAGAAAAGCTCCACCGCTAAACTCTTTGAAGATCTGCGTCGACCATAAGATGGTAAAAGGTTTCAGAAATGCAAAATGCACAGAAAAATTGTAAAACCACCATAGCAGGTATTTATGTGATGTATAAGTATAATTTTATAAATTTTTATTCTTTTAATGATGATGTCTGATTGTGAAAATAAATAGATAAATAATAAATCAAAAACAAACCACAATCACCTCATCATAACAATATATATATATATATATATATATATATATATATATATATATATATTGTCATAATGAGGTGATTGTGGTTTGTTTTTATTTTATTATTTATCTATTTATTTTCACAATCAGACACCATAACAAAAAACAATATTTTTTGTTTTACTAATTTTTATACTATTTTCAAAATCTTTTTAACTAGTTAACCTTTGAATTTAATTTAATATGTTGATGAATAAATACCCATATAAATATTTCAAATGTCCGCCTTTGTATTTTACCTTTTTCCCATTGATTCTTTCACGAGACTAACCCGTCAAGTTCAGTCATCACACCCCTTCGTGGTCACTTTGGAGACCTGCAGAACATCACTTTCCAAAGACTCGTTCATCCAACGAACAGCGAGGCTTTGGAACTCATTGCCTAGGGAGGTGTTCCCCGAGGCATACAACCTCCAGAAATTTAAGAAGAACACCAACTCCTACCTTCTTTCCCTTGGTTCCCACGATGTTCCCTGAACATTACAGGATATCCCTTTTCGTGGGAACCAGAACATAAAAAAAAAATCCTTATTTTCATTACCTGAGCTAACTCAATCGGTACGGCTATGGAATCTCAGGAGTCAATTCAACTGTGGAGCCCTCTGGTAGTTCTTGATGTCAATTTCAGAAAATGGCAACTTGTAATTATTCATTCATTGAAAATAATGCAGAAATTCATCAAAATAATAATTTCCTTTATTCAGGAAGACTTACTGTTACCTATTCTGCGATAATTAACTTAAATTAGTGCTTCATAGCGAAATACATATACATAAAAATTAAGTTATGTGATAATAGAAAACTGAAATGTAACCTATTTTTGTGGGTTATGTGGTCTATATACTAATTCATAAAAGTGTTCTATCGAAAGGGTTCTTTTAAAATAAGTATTTTTGAAAAACACTGAGTTCAGTGACTGTTATGGTTCAAAGTACCTGTGGCTTCTTGAAATGAAAATGTTCAGTATCTCGGATCGCTCTCCCGTTCCTGGAAACTGCCGTTTTAGTCTGTAGTGCCCTATATTGTTTTATCATGGATTAATTATTACAAAAAATCTGTATAGTCCGGTCAATTTAGACCAAAAAATGAGAGTCAAGTTACATAAAGTCCCAACAAGCTGAATTTTTGTGAAGTTGTTCAAAAAATTAAAAAAGTTAAAGTTCCCCATCATTCCCCTGTAAGGAAAAAATTTAATTCAAGGTCAAAGGTCAAAAAAATGATTTTTCGCGATTTTCAGCAAAACGGTGAGTTTTATCATAAAAGTACTTCAGACAAAAATTGTAGATCATAAAATTATCTATAAAAAAAGTATCGATACTTTTTTTCTTACGAGCCACCGTTTCTGAGATATAACGATTCTAAAAGTTATAAAAGTTGTTATCGTCATAATATGCATGAGTACGCCACGTATATACATCTAGAGTTGTAAAATTTTATATAATATATATATATATATATATATATATATATATATATATATATATATATATATATATTAAATGTTTAAATATTTTTCTATCGGTCATTGTAACTTATACTTACAATATAAAATATACATAAGTTTTAACTACAAGAATATCAGGTAAAAAGAAACCCAGTCCCTTAATCTTTAAGCCAGTGTAACTTCGAGACATCTGTCTCTTGTTTCATTGTGTACGTGGCTAGGGTCTTTACCTGCTATAATAAATGAAATACCGTTAGTCTTGAGCGTCACTCTGTAGTGAAAACACGTGTTTATTCTAACCTATATTGTGCTGTTTTGAGTTTTATATTGAAAATGTCTGAATATTGTTTTATTTGTGCTAAACTTTTAACTGAAAGTGAAGTTGTTACTGTTGAACGTGGTATGAAGACATTAATTAATGCAAGTATCGAAAGAGCTGATGATTTTTCGGAATATCTCAAAAATCAGAAATCTGTGACAATACATGAAAATTGCCGTAAAAATTATACTCGAAAGTCTTCTATTGCTGCAGCTAATAAAAGACAACGTGAAGAACAAGAAGCCAGTACATCCACAGCAAGTCCTCCTCGTACTAGATCACGTATCAGTGAATCAGCTTTTTGTTTCAAAGAACTGTGCTTATTTTGTGTCGAGAAATTAAATGAAGAAAGTGAAAAAAGAAAATCCTCAGATTTTCGGCGTCGAATCAGCCAAGTAAGTACACTTCAATTTAAAGATTCAATTCTGGAAACAGCTCGGGCTCGTGACGATGCTTTAGCAAAAGCTGTTCTTGCTCGAGTCGAATTTGAATATGATTTAGTTGCTGCTGAAGCTAAGTATCATCGAGATTGCTATGCTAATTTTTTAAAACCTTCCACTGGAGCTAAAATGGGTCGTCCTAAAGACGAAGCAACGAATTTGGCAATGGAGGAAATATTTACTTACATTGAAAATAGCGATGACTGTCAGTTCACTTTGAACGAATCACAAAAGGTTTGCAAAACTACGACTCTAGATAACAGAACGATTAAGCTACGACTGAAAGTAAAGTATGGTGATAAACTTATTATCACTGAGAAATCGGGAGCATCAACATTCATATGCTTAGTGGATAATCATCATGATATTTTGAATCAAGCCTGGTACGAAAAAAAAAATGAATAAAACAGAAGAACGATTGAGAGTCCTAGACGCAGCTGCAGCTATTATTCGCGAAGATATTCAAACCGCAGTATTTGACTTTTAGAATCGTTATATCTCAGAAACGGTGGCTCGTAAGAAAAAAAGTATTGATACTTTTTTTATAGATAATTTTATGATCTACAATTTTTGTCTGAGGTACTTTTATGATAAAACTACCGTTTTGCTGAAAATGCGAAAAACTCATTTTTTACCTTTGACCTTGAATTAAATTTTTTCCTTACAGGGGAATGATGGGGAACTTCTAGACATTGTTTGTAATTATGTTTTGAACAACTTCACAGAAATTCAGCTTGTTGGGACTTTATGTAACTTCGAATGTCTAAATTGACCGGACTAGTATATCAGAATGAAAGCTTGTCTTTTAAAAGTTTCTTATTAATATTTAGTCATTCACTGCTTTCAACAGTTCTATTGATTAGACCACCGGTTCTGCTGAAACTTTCATAACACATGAGAGAATGGGTATATTTAGAAGGTGAGCAAGCCCCGAAGAAGAAGAAGGACTAACTTACCTGGTGAGGTTTCGTGGTTCGGTAAGCGCTGACATATACCTTGACCGACCAACCGAACGTGCCGTTGTCGATTCAATAGAAAGGAAAACGTCGTTTGCACCCAACGATACACAATGTGCACCTCGGCATCGAATCCATTAAGACCAAAAAGATTTATTTTATTTTTTGCTTTTTAATTTTTTTCTTCGTTAAAAAGTTTTTATTTCCATCAGTATTCAAGGAAAATTATGAGTGTACTACAAGTTGTATGCAGAATTCGGTGCAAAATCCCAAAATGTACCTACCTGAATAAGAGTCCTTCGTAACATAAAATTCGTTTGCTTTAATAAAATAGATATTCCCGATCATTTCACAGATATTTGCAGACGGATTACTTCTGGGTTCTAGGGACCATAATCCTACGAAATCTAAGTATCAAATAGCAGTCAAAGATTATAGTTCTACTAACAAGATCCGGCACAGAACAGTTGGCGCAAAAATGAGATGAAATCCTTGAAATTTACTACAATGTTTACATCTGTCTGGCAAAAATCAGATGACCTCTCGATTTTTCTTGAAGTCTACCTGGCGATTTTTCCAAAGTGATTTCTTCTCAAACGACCTTTTTAAGATCATGGAAACTTCCACGAAGGAAGTAAAAAGGTAGGAGAGTGGACTGATGTCTCTAGACGATGAATTGACTTGAAAATTGAGGGGATTGGAAAACGTCCCTGATAACATTGTTCCATTAAAGTTTCCAATACAAACTATTACCAAGCCATTCATTGCCGGGCTATTACAACCTTCTGACATGAACAAAATCAGAGAGTTCATTGTAGATATCATAAAATCTGTTCGATGAATCCTGGTCCAGCTATCTGAGAATGACTTACCCGGAAAAGGTGACCCTACTAACAAAGGCGAGGAGAGAAAACAATAATCTAAATCAGCTTCTCTTTTATTTTTCAGTAAAACCCTGCATGAGATAATCGGAGAAGAAGGGCGATCTAAACCAAGCAGTTGGTCGGACGAACAAGGCTCACTCCCGATAAGGCTAATGACTATTATTAGTATAATTATCACTTTTTAATAAACACATGAATTTCACATGTAAACGGGGACTTTTCATTCTATGAAGATATCTTGATTTCGGCTTGCGATTGCCGAACCGCCACAGAGGGTCCCATGGCTCTTGGAAAAAAATATCCTATATTTAGAATTTTCCATCTACAAATAAAATATACTTATAGTCAGGAGATTGTTATCTCATGTACAATTTTTTGTACAAAATATATATGATATAAAAAAAATTAAAGTAATAATAAAAATATTTTACTCGCTAGTTACTAGATACATTACAATCACAAGTTGAAAAAAAATATTACAATTGGCAAAGGTCATTTTACTATGAAGATAATTTAATTTCTTGCGATAGGATAGTCGTGTTGTCTCCCAAAATAGTGAACACCTCTTAATTTGCCCAAAAGCTGAGAGACTATCAGTTTTCACAATTTGGGTTCTTTTACTCTGATACGACTCGAACCAATTGAAGCTTCGTCCTCTGGAGCTGTAGAGATGAAGCT
Organism: Gonioctena quinquepunctata; assembly: GCA_018342105.1. Lineage (NCBI taxonomy): Eukaryota > Metazoa > Arthropoda > Insecta > Coleoptera > Chrysomelidae > Gonioctena > Gonioctena quinquepunctata. Next base: position 131,885 of record JAFIRS010002746.1, read on the forward strand.
TACACAACAGTCAAAAGCTTTAGATATATTACAAAACACTGCAGCGCTCACTTCAGGCTAAAATTTAGAATTTTCAGAAAGCGGAAGATTGCATCTCCCGTACTTTTATTGGCTTGGAAGATAAATTAAGTAATTGTATGTAATATTTACAGCACTTCATAAAAGCATTATCCGCTCCATCATAAGATTTTTATCATGAGCAAACGACCTTTGTAATTGTGGATCCAAAATTTCTCAAAATATTTTCCTTGTTGAAATTACTAGCACATACATATTTATCTATTCCGATATCATCACTTATTGAAAGGATTTTCCTGGTATTGTATATTAATAATTAACAACCAACTTATATACTAAAATACATATGGACAATAATGATAAACAATGGAATACACATACTGATTGTCAATACATTGTAACACATCGAATGCATTGATCACCATAAAAATATATACAGTGCTAGTCAAAAGTCCCCTCCCCCCCTCGTATCTTTTGAACGGGTATACTTATAATAATGAAATTTGGAGGGTGGAAATAAACGGATGTAGGCTTCTCAACTGGTCATAACAGGTGACGCAATAGTCATAAATGACGTCACAAGGCCACTGTGACCAATAATTTTAAATGGGACCCTATGGCAAGTGACAGCTCGTTTGAAAGGTATTGAAAATACCTATTCAGTCATACCAATTTTGTTTGGGTTCCGGCTGATTTTGATTGATAAATTGAAGAAATACGAAAATTATAGTTTCGCATTTAATTAATAAAGATTTAAGAACCAGTTCTTATAATAAGTGTTCAAAATGTGCTCCATCTACTTCCTGGCAGTGATGCATCCTATTGCTAAACTCTTGTCGTACTCGTCCCAGTGTGTCAGCGGAAATTGCCCTACATTCTTCAACAATTCGTTGTTTCAGAATGGCAATACTGTCAGGTGCTGTAGCGTAAACCTTAGATTCCAAGTACCCCCATAGAAAAAAATCTAATGGTGTAAGGTCCGGTGACCGAGCTGGCCATTCGATCGAACCTCGTCGTCCAATCCATCTACCACGATATTCTTCATCTAGGTAACGTCTTACTGCACCGTAATAGTGTGCAGGAGCACCATCTTGTTGAAACGTTATTTCCAAGTTGTCGAATTCATCTGGATTATCTTCTAGAATTTCAAGAATTAACGACTCAATATCATTTTGTAACATCTCCAGATACAATTCACCGGTTAAGTTAGCATTGAGAAAAAGAGGCCCAACTATGTGGTTTCCCAAAATACCTGCCCAAACATTCACTTTTTCTGGAAATTGAGTATGTTTTTCACGAAAGATGTGAAGATTTGTGTCACTCCAATACCTCACATTTTGAGTGTTAACATTTCCATTGAGAAAGAAAGTACTTTCGTCACTAAAAAAATTTCTGTATGTACCTGGTTGTTGGTTCATTTTATTGGACATAGTTTCACAGAATTCTAGTCTTCGGTCGGGGTCATCATCTGAAAGTTGGTGCACCATTTTTAATTTGTATGGATGAAATTTGTTTTTAGCCAACACCCTATGTACTGTCCTTTGACTGACTTCACAGATAGACGCAACTTGGGCTGTGGAAGAAGTAGGGTTTACTACCATTTCTCCAATTATGTAAATTTTTTTGTCATCACTAATTGTTGGTCGACCAGATCGTTTGGCATCTTGAACACTACCTGATGCTTCAAACTTCCGAAGAAGCTCCCTCAAATAAACCCTCGATATAGGGCGATCGGGGTACCTCTCATTAAACAGTCGTTCCGCTGCATGGAAATTGTTTCTACATTCACCAATTATTAAGATAGCTGCTACTTTGTCGACTACAGTACGTACCATTTTGCCTATGTAAACACTTAAACGTCTCGTTAAACAATAGCTTAGGTAAATTTTCAAGGTATAAACACTTTTGACAAGTAGAGAATTCAAAAACGTCAACCTTTTTGACAATTAACCAGAGGCGTACTTTAAAATCTTTATTAATTAAATGCGAAACTATAATTTTCGTATTTCTTCAATTTATCAATCAAAATCAGCCGAAACCCAAACAAAATTGGTATGACTGAATAGGTATTGTCAATACCTTTCAAACGAGCTGTCACTTGCCATAGGGTCCCATTTAAAATTATTGGTCACAGTGGCCTTGTGACGTCATTTATGACTATTGCGTCACCTGTTATGACCAGTTGAGAAGCCTACATCCGTTTATTTCCACCCTCCAAATTTCATTATTATAAGTATACCCGTTCAAAAGATACGAGGGGGGGAGGGGACTTTTGACTAGCACTGTATAACATGTGAATGTTTCAATCAAAGGAATCTCGGAAAAATTTGTTGACTAATTATGACAATATAGTCTCATAATTTATTTAATTCTACCCAAAAACATAATTATTTTATTGTTGTTGCAAATACGAAAATATTCGAAGCGTTTCCTCATTCTACAGTCTGTCACATGACTAAACCAGAACTAGACCAGATCTCGAATTTTATGAATGAAATGTTATTGACAGGATAAATGTCAACTTTCAAAGATTCCGACACAATTTTACTATTTCATTCCTTAATAGGGCAAGTGATTTCTCTTGTCTTCTACTCTTTGTAGTAGTACCTCGACTTTTACATCAAGTATTGAAATAATCATTGGTGCAAACAACGGGAAAAGCGCGCTTCAGAGCTTTGTATGACTCGCGGTTTACACACTAGTTGCTGGCGCAACTTGGCCGAGAAAAGTTCAGTTTGAATGTCCGTTCGAATTTGCTGATTGTTTCGCGAAAAGTGCTGTTTTTCGATAAAACATTTGTTTCTGTTGATTGTTTGGTGCTTGGTGTTATTTTCCCCGTCTGGATTTTACTTGGAAATAGGACGTAATATTCACAGCTGGTAAGTCCACCTCTGAAAACGTTGGTAGCTATAAAGTTGTGGTTTCCTTCTTTCTCTCACATTTTAACCATGTAGGTATTCAAATTTCGGTTATGAAAATTTTATCAAAACTCGAAATCGACAGTAAAGCTTGATGCTATGAATGTAGCAGGTTTTAATTTTCTTGCAAATCTTGACGTATAGGATTTATTATTTTCAAATGTATTAATTTAGTGAAACTATGAATTATCATGACCCATTGAAAACAGTTGAAAGATTCAATTCAATCTACCTCAATCATTCTCGAGCGAACGATTTTTTCCAGAAAGTTGTTGAGAGAGGTTAGGTTTCTGAACTTTATTCAAATTTGGTGATCATTTCGTCAAAGTGCTTTTGTTTTTGTTGTATTGTGTTAGTAGTTTAATTTTTTCCTTCCTTTATTATTAGAAAATAAGAATGAATTTCGAAAACGAAATATTTGATTACCGATTAATTGCGATTCTTGCGGCTCATTTTCAAGATGTTTAGGCGTTTAAACATATTCTACAAGATTGATTTGTTGAAAATATAAACAGGATGTTCATAAAATCAGATGTGGAATCATCTGCGACTGAAAGAATAAACTTTAGTCACTATCTTCCATCGTCAAGATAACCTCTTGTGGTGAAAAGGGAAACATTCTCAATTGAATATTGATAGAAAGATTTTTCTGTGAATTGAAAAATCCACGATTAACGTTATTTTTTGTCAATGTCTAACAGAAAACAACTACTTCCCCGGCTAAAGCCACGCTGACATTGAACTACATCTGATAGATATTGAAAAGACCCTAACTCAAAAGAAAAATCTGAAATTGAAAATTTGCATTTTCATTCGGATAGTTATTTGATTTTTTATTCCAGTCTCAATTAAGTACTCATGAAGATGAATGAGGCAAAGAAGAATTTTTTCCAAAAGAGAGTACTCACCAGAAATCATTCGTAACATTGACGCAGGAGAGACATCGCATTCACTAGGTCTTCAATACATTTTTGTCGACGAAAATCTATTTCACGCTTCCACGATCATCAGGAAGACCGGAAGAAATGGGAAACACATTTTCAAGAAGCAATCTCACTTTGCAAAGATGGAAAAAGTTAGGTTATCTTGACGATGGAAGATAGTGACTAAAGTTTATCTTTCAGTCGCAGATGATTCCACATCTGATTTTATGAACATCCTGTTTATGTTTTCAACAAATCAATCTATCATACCCCATGACAGGTTTAATGTCAGAAAACACTAATTTCAAAGTGTCTCTCCGAAAGAAATGATTCTAACTTTTTCCATCTTTGCAAAGTGAGATTGCTTCTTGAAAATGTGTTTCCCATTTCTTCCGGTCTTCCTGATGATCGTGGAAGCGTGAAATAGATTTTCGTCGACAAAAATGTATTGAAGACCTAGTGAATGCGATGTCTCTCCTGCGTCAATGTTACGAATGATTTCTGGTGAGTACTCTCTTTTGGAAAACATTCTTCTTTGCCTCATTCATCTTTATGAGTTCTTAATTATGACTGGAATAAAAAATCAAATAACTATCTGAATGAAAATGCAAATTCTTTCAATTTCAGATTTTTTCTTTTGAGTTAGGGCCTTTTCAGAATATCTATCAGATGTAGTTCAATGTCCAGCGTGGCTTTAGCCGGGGAAGTAGTTGTTTTCTGTTAGGACATTCACAAAAAATAACTTCATTTTAATCGTGGATTTTTCAATTCACAGAAAAATCTTTCTATCAATATTCAATTGAGAATGTTTCCCTTTTCAATATTCTACAAGCTTATAAAAATATATTTCTAGGTCACCGGTTGTATGTCAACTAAAATGATATTTTTAAAACGTCTTTTTACAAATAACATTTGTATGCTGTGCTGATTGATTTCCTACCGTTTGATATTGAATGTGAATAAATTAACAGATGAAAAGTTGAAGGAAATCTGTATAAATATTTCATCTTAGTTTCAATATGAATATTGGGAAAGAAGGAATAACTCATGGTACAAAACATTGCAGATATCTTGGAGGGATTTTCGAATAACAAAAGGAATCTCCACGAATCCATTAAACGGAATCAATTGGAAAAATCAATACAAATAGAATAGATAATTGACAATTTTCAACGTTTTTAAATATGTGCCTTCGTTTCAAAAAAATATTCCTATGAGATCCCTTTTACAAAGCTCATTTTGAAAAAGATCACCAATAAAAATACGTATGATTTTCTTGTTTTTGAATAAGATAGCAAGCAGTCAATAAAACTGCGGCATAAAACCTAATGAGTTTTCCATTTCACATAGCAATTACGATTAATAATTAATTAAGTAATGAAGTTTGATACTGAATGGATGGATTTCGGTAAATATAAAGTTACTCTACAACTGCACTCTGAATATAGGGAAAAAACGTTTTCTTACGAGTTTTTGCCTCCTGAACATGAATCCGGAAGAAAAATGCGGCGGTCTCATACCGTTCCCAAGTTACAGAACTTTAAAAACAAAATAACCTCATTTTCAAGCACCGTTTTTTCTCACAGAAATCACTCAAAATGCCTCCTTCTTTTTACCAGCATAAACAATATACCCTAAATCACTTATTTTCGGCAAAACTTTGCACAAAATATCGTGGTTTTTATCGAAAAAATCCTCCTTCTTACACAGTTCCAAATAAACAATTTTCGTCCTTTGACAGAAGAAATTTAGTAACTTTGCCTATTTTATTTGGCAAAAGTGAATACCCCAATTTTGAATTAAAATAGTTTCTCCTTCATTCATGTTTGCAATTGTTTTTTCTAACCATTTTGACAATTTTTATATTTGATTGTAAACAAATATTGATTATTTGTTAACCATGAAATTGATCGAATATACTGCTCTGGTACAAAACAGAAATGGATTCATTGCATCTCTGATTAGACGGTGATTCACTTATTGCCAACATGAAAAATAAGGCAAAATTACTATATTTCTTCTGTCAAAGGACAGAAAATTGTTTATTTGGAACTGTGTAAAGGAGGATTTTTTCGATAAAAACGAGATATTTTGTGCAAAGTTGTGCCGAAAATAAGTGATTTAGGGGGTATTGTTTATGCTGGTAAAAAGAAAAAGGCATTTTGAGTGATTTTTGTGCGAGAAAACGGTGCTTGAAAATGAGGTTAATTTTTATTTTTAAGTTCTGTAACTCGGGAACAGTATGAGACCGCCGCATTTTTCTTCCAGATTCGTGTTCAGGAGGCAAAAACACGTAAGAATTTTTTTCCCCTATATGTGAAGTAACTTTATATTTACCTGGATTTCAAAGACTAGAGTGAATCACTTTCATTTTACCTCACCCATGCATTTTTTCGAGAAAGTTGCATACAAATGAATATTTTTATTGTTTATTCCACGAATCTTTTTCTTATTGATAAATTATTCAGTATTAAGTCAGTGAAAAACTAGCCATAACTTTCCTTTTGTACTTTTCCCATGGGATTGTAACTTTTGAAGTATAAGTTTGAAGGTCGCTAAAATCGGAAAAAAATTTTGGAGTATTTTCCAGCGGTGAAATCCGACCGGATATATCAGGGCCGATTCTTGTGATATTGCAAAAAACCTATAATGTTGATTTTAATTTCCTGTTTTTACTTATTTCTGTAATTTCATGAGATATCAAAATATGTTTCATATATTTGTTATTCTATATCAAACTCCCTATAAAATATCAGCATCAAATTTTGAATCCAACGTTTCTTACTCTCTGGACCACCTTCAACCAAATTTTTTTGAATTACGAACGTTTTTTTTTCGTATTTTGTGATTATTTTCATCCCATTGATTTGGTGAGGATTTCTAGTCAATTGAATATAGGTAATAGTTACAATAGTTTTTTACAGTATTTTTTTGGTAAATGGATTCAAGATTAGGAGCAAAATTCATTGAGAAAATGAAACCATTTCTGTTTGACAAAATGTAATTCAATAATATCTAGGTATTCCATCAGAAGATCAAAATTTGGAACCTGAAACCATAAATAATTTAAAAAGTCCATTGATATTCGGTAGTGAATAAAAAATATTCCAGTAATTTACTTTTTTTAAATATCCAACATTTCAAGAAATGCATTTTGTACATCAAGACCCCAAACTATTTTTCGATTTCCCTGCCTTGAAATTATTTTCAATTTTGTCGCGAAAAAGCTCAATTGAGGAATTTTCAATAAACAGAAAATCGAAATCCTGATTTTTTGTTTTTAGCCTAATATCACAATCATGATATTCCCAATCGGATTATGCCTTTTAAAATTATACCATAATATGTAACATTATCTCCAATATAGTACCATGGAAAAAGTAGTCAATTTCTTACTGTAAATAACTTATGTTAATTGTTAATTCACTTACGGTTTTTAGAAAACTCTGACTTATAATATCCTGGACGCATAGCGAAATAGCACGTGGGAGTGCTGATTGAAAATGAATTTTTGGTACTGGGGAATCACACAATATACCTGATATGTTCCAGTACACGCATTTTTGCAATTCTTCGTATAAAAAATGTGCAAATAACAAAATATCTTAGAAGCTATTCAACCCGTTGACTTCAAATATAAAAATCCGGTCACACCGCAAAACCAAATTGAATCCAAGAGCGTTTGCTTGGATCTTTTTTATCTAGCTCGTTCTGAAACGAACACAAAGGTCATGAATAAAACACAAATAACCACTGAATTGCAAGACATTTATGCTATATAAGGCATGCTCGTTAAATAAGTTGCTTTCGCAACAGTTGAAACTGATTTGTTCATTCGTTACTCTTTATTTCTTCAACAAAAAACTTCATGAAATAAATTGGTTGGAAAACATTCAGTATTTAAAAAAAGTAATAGAGAATTTTCTCCATATTTCGTGTAAACTTCTGTAACAATATTTCGTCGAAATTCAGCTTCAATAGTTGACTCTTGAATCATCTTGAGAAAAGAAGCTTCGAATTCATCAAGTATAAACATGAAATAAGGTTTTTTGGGCAGGAACATATTCAACTCTTTAAATTTCAACAAAACTTTTTTCCTACCTTTCTGTAATAATAAATCTTCCCTGTCACACTACCAATTCATAACTATTCAAAATACGGTCAGAATATCCTCAACAACAAATACAAAATATTTAGGAGTTTTAATAGATTCTCATTTGAGATGGGATTTCCATATAAATTATTTACTTAAAAAAACTAAGGAGCATTCTCTATGAAATCCGTCAACTCAAAAATAGACTGGACCTGTAACAAAAAAAATTATTTATTATACTCTCGTGAAAAGACAAAAACAAAAAAACTTACCTACGTCCACTAGACGTGATACAGAATAAATTCCCAAAACTAATGTTGCACAAATCTTTCCGCTATAGTAGTGACAAGTTGTATGAAGAATCAGGCATATTCGACCTGAGACAATTATTCTATAAGACACTTGTGCTAAATCAATACAAGGAGAAGGAAAAACTCAGTCAGCCGAGCCATGAGTTATATTACACGCTAGGAAATATAAATACATCATACCACATGCCTTCAAAAATGTAGGACAGAGATCCTATAATTTTCTGGACCAACTGTATTTAATTCCCTACCAAAATGCATACAATCCTCAAAATCCATTCGGCAATTGAAAAAAGGACTCGAGAAATTAAGAGCATGTCAACCTCGTAAACAAATTGGCCAAATATTTGATCATGGTATTTAAAAAAAGTTATTTTATTTATACCCCATGTGAGTTATTCTATCTTTATTCCTCTCCGATAGCTTTGTGACTGTTCTAACCTCTAAGTGATCAATTTATAAACCATGTAATTCATTTAATATCTACACGTCTCTAAGGTTTTGTGATTTATTTGTATAGTTTTTTTTACTTATTTTTTTGTGATTTATTAATACTCTTTGAGAATTATTTATTTTCACGTCCCACTTTTTAACATTTTTTTTTATTTATATTGATTGTTATGAAATGTATTTAACTGTTTTTCATCACATACAAGCAACATCTGTTGCTTCTGCGGGTCTTGTTAAACTTGTCAAATTTTGTGGGAATAAACGATTGATTGATTGATTAATTCAGAGCTGGACAATGTGGACCAGATAAAAAAACAAGAAAAATTGACAAACTAGACACGTTTGCTAGGAAAAGACCAACAACGTCAAATTTGGAGAAAAAATTAAGTAAAGTGAAAATTTTGAAATTCAATTATCTGTCATATTTTTAAATTTTTAGAGTTACCTTCTTCAGCAGTATTTCCAAGATTGCTGGAGTCATCCTCAAACATAATTCATATACTATCCTCTCTAGAAATTCACCTCAAAAGAGGACAGTTGCTCCATGGGTATATCTTCTTACTTGCTCACCATCACCGCAATTAAAATAATTGACCTATGACGAAATATAAGATACATCTCCTAGAAGCAAAACTTTGAAGAAAATTATTTGTCTTCCTCTTCCCAAAAAATAACACGTTCTGCCATATCTCAATCCAACTCGTTATCAAGCAGCTACAACACCATCAGATCACTTGGACTCAATGGGTTGAAGAACATTGGCAACACCTGCTTCATGTTTATCGAATACCAGATGGTTGCTCGAGTATCTGAGAAAAGACGAGCATATGAGGGATATCAACACAAGCATATCAAGTATGAAGGGTGCTCTGATAAGGGCATTTGCGACAGTGATAAAAGAACTTTGGTCCAAAGATTTGTCTGATAGGGTGGTGAATACTGTTTCTTTAAAATGCCGGATACAAATATTTGCACCTAGTTTCATGTGGTACGCTCAACAGGACGCCCAAGAATGTTTCAGATATTTATTAGGTCTTCATGAAGATATAAACAGAGGGATAGAAAAGCCCAAACCTATCATGAATTGATGAAAAATTAAACAACCATTGAAAGGCACAGGAGTCTTGGTCATGATTTCTGAGAATGGACACCTCAAAAATGGTTGATAACTTTGTTGGTTGACCAAAATCATCGTTGAACTGTACTTCCTGTGGCCATTGTTCTGTCTTTGGGACCTTTCACTTCATATTCCACAGAGAACTGGCCAGCTGAGACTATCACAACGTTTAGACTTGTTTATTAGAGAAGAAACTTTAGATGTTGTGAACGTAAGGGAAAGGATAAAATGCACAAAGTCATTATGTATATATGAATTCCCCAAAATATTAGTTTAGTTTACCATTATTATTTTTACCATTACTGTTACTATTTTATTTATATTTTCTTTTTTTTAGTAAATCATTTGCTCTTGCTCAATCAGCAAAGTTACTTCTATGAGCAAATGATATCATTCGTTTGCCTGATATCTTCTACCTTTTTTGACTATTATGTTTCATTTGAGTTCAATTATTTCCTCTTAGCAATCTTCATAGAAACTGAAAAAAAAAAATCTTGCGGATCATCACTTTCTCTAAACTGAGATAGATTTCCAGTATCTAAATTTATCATTGGTGGTGCCGAAATCCATTCAGCAGTGACTCCGTTGTAGGACAAAGCCTTATCTCATCTTGAAACTTTTGAAGAAATTGTTACATTCAAAATGGAATATTTTCAGTGACATATAATCTTAATAAATTCCAATTATTGCGTAAATGGTAATTTATTGATCAAATTTCCTCCTAACATGTTTTGAGTTCCAACTCTCGACGTCCACCTCCGATTAAAATTGTGACAAGATTTCCAAGAAGTTTTCTTTAAGCACTATTGAGAGCCGAATATGAACTTTCCAGTCTCCTAGTCGTCTGAACATACACCTTCACATATTCTTTCCAGCGAAGTTTCTTTCTTTGAAAAGTGTTTCCGTATGGCTGGCAACGCAAGGAAAACTACCTTGAAACACGAGCCAGACGAGATTTCCTGCAGTTTTCCGAGGAAATAAACCGAGTAATAAAAATTTAATGAGGAGATAGCCTTGCCTAGATTGCGGGATGAAAAGCTTTCGAGTTTTCTAGGTGAATGCCTGCATATGAATATTTCCTCCAGAAAGGAACTATAAAGTATGAGTTTATGTCGAGACTTTTCAAAAACCGAGGTAATTTTCATAATTACTGTAACGAGAGTCACGATTTTATTCTCCAATGCTATTTGAGACACGTTTGTAGCATGTTCAATGAATGGATGGAAAAAGCGATAAAGAGTGTTATTCTCATATATGGCGCCACGTAATCAAACCGTCTGCGTATTGTAAATTGTGAGTTGGATTTTTGTCTTGAAAAGTAACGTTAACAAGGAGAGTAATGTAAGAAGGCGACGGCTTTCATATAATTCCCATTTAGCAGCACACCCACTTGTTTTTTCTACAAATATGTTATTATGCCGTAGCAGCGGGTCAGTACTCACTCCCAAGTCACAGTTTAAACTTTTGATGCACTCACGACGAGACCATCTGACCCAATTAAAATCGTCACTAATTGAGCAATTCCCTCTAATTGGTCCAAAGTGTGCATGTAAGTGGGACGAGAAATCATTCATATTATGAAACTGAGAAATACCGTTAAGATATGAGACAGTTGAGGATTTAGTAACATTATAACAGTTATAGTTCAGATTGAAAAACTATGAGACCATCGAAATTGAGTGGCAAAACATATGATAAAAAAGATTCTATTATTAATTTCTAGTTTAACTTCAAACATATCACAAATCATCAGGGTTAATGATTATCGATAAATTTGAATTCTACTCATAGTTCACTGGAAATAATTATGAAAATAAAAAAAATTCATACACCACGTTTTTAAACTGACTAAAAAGTATAAAATAATTTCTCCTAACCCAGACTCCTTGCCTATTGTGAAACTTGAAGTGTCGTTGATTTTCAGAGTATGAAACCATGTTGATTTTTGGAAATTATCCCGTTTGTATCTACGAATTCAATTAAACTGTCTAAAGAAGAGTATTCAAATATTAAATATTTTTGGGTTCTGAGGACCATGATTGGAGAAGATGTAACTACAATTTTTTTAAGTCATGTTGTGATGACGTCGTATCAAATCTAGCTAAAAATTAATCAAAATGTCGAACTTGCCAAGTGAGATACGTGAACAAACGTATACTTCTAAATTAGTTATTGGTGGATTTTAAGAGGTCTCGAAATATCAGAGAGTATTTCCGATTCCATCTTCATCCATCCGTTGATATCTTCTCGAATAGGAGGTATTTCATTAAAGTCATACTTCTCTTAACAATTTTTTGTCTCTGTCGACAGGCAAGTATACTTTACCGATTCCGTTACAAGTTGGGTTGCCACGGAATCCATTAAATTCATAAAGGCTTGATAATTCCACTACTTTCCTTGATCAAAAGATCCCCTCTATAACAAGCAGTTTATATAAACGAATCACGTTCTGACTTTCAAAACATTCCATTTGGAGTGCCTCAAGGATCCGTTCTGGGACCTTTATCATTTATTATTTACCCAAATGATCTGTTTCATTTTATGTATTTCTACATTACTAAGTTGGAATCTCTCAATAAATTAAAAAATTGGTTCAGTGCCCACAACTTCACACCTAACAACGAGAAAACCCAAGATCTCGTTTTCTCCATGAAAAATGCAGGTTATGACAAAAGTGTGAAACTTCTTGGCATGGTCTTTATCATCTCAGCTATGTCATAAATTAGCAAGTTCGATATGAAAAATCAACTATGTTTCAACACAGTTCGAACATGCTATTTTTCATTCTTTCAGACTTAACAACTTCTTGCCTCAAGAGTACAGAATTCCGAAACGGATTATAGACAGTAGAAAAAACATACTGATTCTCATCACTGTTCATTACTGCTAACCTATACTATGGGTTTTTGGTGAACCCGAAAAGTAATTGTTTTTTGACGTATTTTCGACCCACCAGGAACATATTGTATAGGTTAGTAGTACACTTTTATATTTTGATTTTAGAATAGTAACGGTATACTAACCTTAACAGACACTCTGCCTTCGGATTACTAGACGATATTCAAAACATAAATTATCGACATGAAATGTTGTTTTTCAAGAGGTTTGAATCATTTTCCGTGATTGATCATATATTGTATTTAGAATAATCCCGTGGTAGTTCTATTAAAACTCTATTGAAGCCAATTACTGAGGGGTATCGATGACAAATAAAGTATAGATATATTATTTTTGATTATTTGAAATAATTTGTTGTCAAAGGAAACCTACTGGGTCATTTTTCCAAGAAAACGGTCAACAAAACAAACTGGCCAATAAGGAATCATAGCTACATTAGGCAAAAACGTAACAGTGTTAGTAATAAATGTATGTTAATCATACTTTTCGCATGGTGACCCACATCCATCCACATCAAACTTGTAAATGCTTCCATATTCGAGTGAGAAAACATATTGAAATATTTACTTTATTTCATTCATCCATTTATTACATTTTTCTCCAACATATTGATTGATATATGTATGCTAATATGTGACAAACGAACTTACATTGTCAGCAAAAGTGTGTTAAATCTACCTCTTCCGATTCGATGCACCATCGTTTTTTATTGTTATTGATTCTTGAAATGTATTCTTGTGCAGAAAGTACTTATTCCAATAAGTGTTAATAAAGCTTTATCAGTGATTCTTCTATCCCAGAAAATATTCATTACTCTGATACGACCCACTGTTGAAGTAAATTCACGTTTTCTCTGTTACTGGACTTTTCACTACTTTTTTCAAATAATTCTGTTCAACGTATTCCGTAGGAAACATATATAATCATATCAAAAATTTATAAAGTTATTTACTGAAGCATCAGTGACTTTACTTCTATTTTGAAAGATTGGTATTGGAATAACTTAGGTTACGGATATGTACAAAAGACCTTACAGATCGAGGTACGGAGAGGCTGAACCCCCCTACAATCTAGGTTACGGATGTATGCAACCTTATTTTTACAAGCTTTTATTTAGTTTCACCTGTGCCGGTGTCTGTCTGTCTGTAATCAAATCTCGCAAGTTAAATTTGACCCACTTGTAGTTGTCCGATTATTGTGGAATTTGGCAGGTGTTCATAGTTCCCGTGACCATGTATTATGGAATTTTCGTTGGAAAAAAACAAAATGGCGGCTCCAAGATGGCGGACGATCTCTGTGATTATAGTAAGTAAGTAAGTAAGTAATTTATTCATTCAGATAAACAAAAAAAGTTTACAGGTCGTCCTCAGCAACGAGGTACAAATTAGGTGTATTTCTGTTGAGTCTAATGCGATTGGCGCTACCTAAGCAAGCTTGTATTGTAGCGAGCAACCAAATAAACTCAACAGAGCAGATAACATATAATTATATTTAACTTAGATCCTTAAAAAAGGGAGAGAAGGATATAAAGATGAAAATAGAGAGAAAGAAAGAGAAAGATAGATAAAAAGAAATGTAGATAGGGACAACGCATGTAGCAGTGGTTTATAATAAGTTCCAGCCTATATCTTATATGGATTATCTAACGAGTATATTTTCAAACATTTTATAATTATTTTTTATGAATGTCTTCAATTCTCTTTTCAGTTTAAATTTAGTGTGGATTTGTTTTAATTGTAAAGGTAATGCATTATATAGTTTTGGTCCTAAATTTGATACAAATTTATGGTTTTGGGTGAGTCTACATCTTGGCACATGTATAGTCAGATCTTTACATATCCGACTATTATAGAGGACTTGAATGTTCCACCCACTTCAACCCACTTTCATTGTAGAGCAATTCTGTAGAATGTCGCCTGTTTTTCCCCAACATAATTTTCAACAGAGTATTTTGGATTACTTCTAGGTTCTTTATAGAGGACTTGAATGTTCCACCCCACACTATAATACAATAACGCATTATGGACTCAGCCAAAGCATCATAAACTTTTAGCATTAATCTCCTACTCACTATATTTCTGAGCTGGTAGAATTTGTAGATGAGTTTACGTAATCTGACAACAGTACAATCAATATGATATTTCCATCGAAGGCATTGATCCACAAGTACACCCAAGTATTTCATTGTGTTTGTTTTGTTTATGAAAGAGCAGCCACAATGCATATTGGTTTCACATGATGGTTTGTGTATTTTTATAACATTATCTATCGGTTGGTCTCTGCTTGTTGGCGAGAATGCGATATATTTCGTTTTTTCAACGTTGACACTCAGTAAGTTATCACTTAGCCAGTAAAAAATCGTCCTGATACCTGTTTCAGACAGAGTTTGTACTTCGTCAGCGAATGATGTTATTTCACCCTTAAAATCTGCAATATTAAAAATATCATTGATATACAACAAAAACAGTATTGGCCCCAACACCGTTCCCTGCGGCACACCCCTGGTTACTGGTAAGGGATCACTTACTGGGTCGTTGATTTTCACGACTTGCAATCTATCACTCAAATAATCTTCAAAAATTATGATCCGATACTATTAAAAAATTATGGTCCGATACTAGTGAAAATTGGTATGTGAAGGTTTTCGGTGTCGGAGATTATGAATTTATTGTCAAAATTCATGAATTCAAGATGGCGGTTTCAATATGGTGGACAAGTTTTGTGATAATGGACCGTTTCTTTTCAAAACTTGGTATGTTGGGTTTTTGGAGTCGGAGTTATGAATTTAGTCGAAGATATTGATTTTCTGTCAGAATTCATAAATTGAAGATAGCAGCTGCAAGATGGCGGACGAGTTAATCTTTAGATGGTCTCCTCATTGAAGGACTAGATAGCTCAGAAGTTACAGGAAAGAGGCCTCATAGTGACGATGCATTACCAAAAATGCATAGATTAAGGCGTACTTACTAAAAAGCACAAAATAAAATAATTAATAAGAAAACACATGTTTAAATACTAGCTTTCATTCGAATGCGCTAAATGCTTTGGATGTGAGGTTATTCCGTGAGTTATAGTTTCCAAAGCTTGTCGCTTTTGTATTCGAACTGAAAACTTTGCGCGACAAGCTCTTGCGTCTATAATTCACGGAATAACCTTCGTCGCAAAACCAAAACAATTATTTTTTACTTTTTATCCCATTTGAATAAAAGCTTGCCTTTAAAAAAGGTGTTTTTATTAATTATTTTTTAAATACACTCTTTCTAATACTACTTTGTGCACATTTGTTCATTGCGGAGTTCAACATAAACTGAAAGGAATACATTTTGATAAAATATCAACATGTATACATAGAATCCAAACAGACGGTTAACGACGGTTATAATAATTATAGTCGATCTGAAACTGATACTATTTTGAATAATCATGCTCAAGTGCTAACCGAAGTGTCATCAACTCTCCAAGTATGATGGAACGATTATGTTTCGTTGTATTTGCGGAGAATTGTGTGGTTTACAAATATGGTAATTGAGTACCTAATCATCTGTAGTAATTCATATTTATAGCTGAATGATTTCATCTGGTTTCCATATCAGTTTTCGTTCAACGAATTTTATGTTTGCTATTTATAATCTTATTATTCATATTTATATTTATTGCTATTGGTTATACAACACTTTGCTTTTTTCAGTATGGAAAATATTCTTGAAAGCATTATGTTTTTAGAAAAAAACATTTTTAATAGAAATTCAGTTTTGTCTTCAATATGATAGTCTCTCTCTCTCTCTCTATATATATATATATATATATATATATATATATATATATATATATATATATATATATATATGATTTCTTGGATGTAACTTCCATACGGCGTTATTATCCAGCAATATAAAAAAAATAGGCAACATAAAAGTCAACGACAAAATATTATCAGATGATAGAGATAAAGCGCAGGCTTTCAATGAATACTTCACAGATATAGGGATGAAAATTACTCAAAAAATAATAGTTTAAAATAACTAAAAAACACGCTTTTATAGAACACCAGACTAAAAAAATATAAAATAAGAAAAACATTTATTTTATTTAAAAAAAACGTGGGGTGCATGGTATCGCCTCGGTGTGTTATGTACTATATAATTATTGATACCATGCACCCCATGCTTCTTTTAAAATAAAATACATTTTTTTCTTATTTTCTATTTTTTCAGTCTGGTGTTCTATAAAAGCGTGTTTTTTAGTTTTTTTCAAACTATTATTTATTTCCTACTTTTTGGTATGGTTTATTTATAAAAGCGTGTTTTTTTAGTTTTTTTAAACTATTATTTTTATTATTTTTTTGCAAATAAAAAAATGGAATCATCTTATCAAATTAGGTAATCATAATATTCGACCCCAAAAACCCCCACATACCAATTTTGAATAGAATCAGACCATAATCACAAAACTCAGCTGCAATTTTAAAGCCGCCATCTTGAATTTTTCAATGTTCACAAAAGAATCATAATATTCGACCCCAAAAACCCCCATATACCAATTTTGAATGGAATCGGACCATAATACCAAATTTGAAGCGAATCGGACCATAATCACAAAACTCGGCCGCCATTTTAAAGCCGCCATCTTGAATTTTCCAATATTCACAAAAGAATCATAATATTCGACCCCAAAAACCCCCACATACCAATTTTGAATAGAATTAGACCATAATCACAAAACTCGTCCCCGATTTTGGAGCCGCCATCTTGAATTTTCCAATTTTGACAAAAGAATCATAATCTCCGACCACGAAAACCTTCAGATACCAATTTTGAAGCGAATCGGACCATAATCACAAAACTCGTACGTCATATTAGAGCCGCCATTTTGTTTTTTCTGTACACAAAAATTTCTTAATGCATTGTCACCGGAATTATGTACACCTGCCAAATTTCAAATCATTCGGACGTCTGAAAGTGGGTCAAAATCGCGCCCATAGGAGTCGGTTACAAACAAACAAACATTCAAGTGAAGCTAATATAAAGCGTGTAAAAACCGATGTACCACATACTACACAATCTAATTTTATAAAAGATAAATATGTTACCAGCTCACTCTTCCTCAAACCTGTAAATAAAAAAAAGATTATAGAAATTATTTCTAAATTAAAAAATAACTGTGCACCTGGACCCGATGGAATAAAAACCAAACTGATAAAAACGTATCACCCTTATCTAGTAGAACCATTAACCTAGATAATACATTTAATTTCCAAAACAGGAACATTACCAATACAATGGAAAGAATCGAGTCACTCCCATTTCCAAATCAAGTGACAAATCAGAAATGGGAAACTACCGGCCAATCTCTGTGATTGATAACTTCGCGAAAATTCCATTAAACAATCAGGAAGAGTCTGAAAATCGTGGATTCATATTTCAGCAGGATGGGTCACCTTCCCATTCCGATCGCATGGCTAGAGAGTTCCTCGATACAAACTTTCCTGGGCGATGGATAGGTCGCAGGGGAAGTACAGAATGGCCACCAAGATCTCCGGATCCTACACCTCTAGATTTTTTCCTTTGGGGGTATCTGAAGTCAAAAATCTACGCCACTGAATGTCAAACAATAGAACAGTTGGAACGCAGAATAATAGATACATGTGAAGAAATAGATGAACAGACTTCATCAACGTGAGAGAAGTTATTTATAATAGGGCACTTTATTGTCAAGATTTAGGAGGGGGCCACATTGAACACTTGATGAAATAATTGTTGGGGTTATTCAAAAATAAATTTTAATTTTTTAGCTAACTAATTTGTTTTGATTGTGAATTTACAGAACACATTCGTAGGCTTCGAAATTTTCCGGTGAGCTGTAATGTTTATCCTTAATGAACTCTCTTTACGACTTTTATTAGTCGAATTCATTAAGAGATTTAACTACAAATTGATAACAACGTTCAGTTAGCAAAATGTTTTACCGGAAGTGACCAAAATCCATACTTTATTTTAAACCGGAATGTCACTTTTCAAAGGTTAATAGTTCGAAAACAATTGAATTTAGGAGTAAAGTGTATTGAAGAAAACTGTTGAGAATCATGAGCAGATTTCGAAAATGGAATAATATACGGGGTATTCTATTTAAAAAAAATATTGAAGATAGCGCTCAGCCGCCATTTCAAAACTTTCAGCTGTGATTTTTTCATGAAAAATATGGTTTTTATCTCCTATTTGAGCCATCCAAATTTCGTTGCGATATATACCAGGTGGTTCAAAAATTAGTAGGTGGGGAACGGACGAGCACTGTATGTACATTTCTCCCTAATTGTTGTCTCGTATTTTATTTATTGTTAAGAACATAATTGTGATCATTGTGGCTGTATGTGTATTCAATTTTATGATTCAATTTTAAAATTCAAATTGAAATTGATTATAATTATCGAAGGGTGTTGAGAAACCCAATGCTCGCTATATCTCGTGCTCATTGATATAGCGCCGGCGAGCTATGATATGCTATTACGCTGCAGTTGTGAGGGCTTTCAACGCTAATTTTCACTTGCAAGCAGCCACCCTTTCAAAGACTGATAGCGGTCAGACTTTCGTCAACCCGGCGAGCGGTGCTCTACCATTTTTAACCGACGAAACCAAAGGAGGAGGTTCTCTAATCGACGCGAATATATTTTTTTATGTATGACCACGTATAACTTTTTACTGAGACGTCCGATTCCGATCATTCTTTTTTCAGTGGATAGGGTGTACTTCGAAGTTGGTCCCATTTGAATATAAAAGATGAAATTCACCCCTAAGGGTAGCAAAATGAAGGATAGTGATCACACACCCTCTGAATTCTGGTCCTTTAACCGATTCTATCAGGCATAACTTTGTACTGGGTTCTTCGATTTGGATTATTCTTTTTTTATTAGATAGGGTATACCTCATAGTTGATCATATTTGGATTTCGAATGGAATTATCCACCCTTACGGGTAGAAAAATAAGGGATTATTGATTTTTCACTTGTGAACATTGGCACGCATATGTAGTTGACAATGACAGATCGCTACTGTCATTATTTTTGTTCTCCTGCATCCGTCACAATCATTATATCCTATGAGAGGATGAAATGATATACAAAGTAATGAAATAAACTAACCAGAACAACAAAAATAATTTACATTACAACAAATAGTAAAAGTAGATAATCATTGGTTTGTTGAAAATATAAACAGGATGTTCATAAAATCAGATGTTAGGGCCTTTTCAGAATATCTATCAGATGTAGTTCAATGTCCAGCGTGGCTTTAGCCAGAGAAGTAGTTGTTTTCTGTTAGACATTCACAAAAAATAACTTCATTTTAATCGTGGATTTTTCAATTCACAGAAAAATCTTTCTATCAATATTCAATTGAGAATGTTTCCCTTTTCAACATAGATAATCATATCATTTAACTGGTAATAGTTGAAGTAAGGTGGGTAAGTAAGTATTTTGGAAGTAATAAAAAAACAAGTAGGTAGTAATCAGTAGATTTCAACCACAAAAAAATTGAAAAATAAAAACTTTTAACAAAAAATGAAACCGACGAAATACGGAACTGAAAAGTAAAAAATAAATTAAACCTTCTTAGTCTCAATAATTAAGCTCCTAAACTAATGTAAGTAACTTATTTTGAGTCGGCGCCAAACAATCAATCAACGAAGATCATTAAATTACTTCAAAAAAATTATCAGAATGTCACCGCGCAACTCGATGCCATCATTTTACGCCTTAGCTAATTCATTTGCTTGTTTGTTTGGCGCCGACTCAAAATTAGTTACTCACATTAGTTTAGGAGCTTAGTTATTGAGACTAAGAAGGTTTATTTTATTTTTACTTTACAGTTCCGTATTTCGTCGGTTTAATTTTTTGTTTAAAAGTTTTTATGTTCGTAGTACATTGTTGTTCTTTCTGTGAAGCCTCATATCTAGAAAGGGGAGTTTGATTAATTTTCAAGGTCCTAAAACACTATCGACCCTTGATAGCACAACCAATTTTTTTAATTTTCACCTTGTTCATGTTAACAAACTTGTATGGTTTTTATATACCAGATGACAGCGAAATATGGAACAGTCCATCACTTCGTTATTGAGTTTTTTTTTTAATTTTAGGTGCAGATCTCATGAAGGGTATCTTCTATATCATTCAATTTATATTTGAGGAACCAGAATGAACTACTATGGGTTTCTTGCTAAGGTATTAGAATATTGTGTTGCGCCGCAGACCGTAAACAACATACTTCCGTCGAACAAGACATGATAAACATTAACGAAAAGTCTAATACTATGTTTTTTCCCAGTCCTCTGAATATATTTTCAATCGACCATCACCTTTTCTAGAATTGGCAATAACGTTCTTCCAACAAAGGATGAATTTCATCACAAAACAGCAGCAGCTCAAACCAATATTACGGCCTGCCCAAATCCAGCGGAATTAATCAATCTGCAATCAATCGAGCAGGCCAAATAAGTTCTCGTAGACTTCCTTGCAATTCAATTGTTTCCCAGCCACGGCTTATCCGATCCAATCTAACGAGTTGAGGTGGAGAGGCGCGACGATTGAATTCTCTGATTGCTGCCAGCGTACCTAGTTTTTTCATTCGATGAATTATGTCATACATAAACCATCAGCCGTACAAGAAGTTGCAACCGTACTTTGTAGAAGCGAATGTAAATTTTTTTCTTTCCAGCTCTGATCGGATCATTCTCAATATTTCTACGAGGCAACAGTTGGTATGATGAGTTGAATGTATCATTCAGGTTCAGAAAAAACACAAAAAAAAATAAAAAAATCTTGAATATTTTCGACACCATCGAGTTTATATACAGGGTGACCCAGAAGTACTTTGACAAACTTCAGGGGGTGATTCCTCACAATATTCTAATATGAATTGTCCAAATGAGTATATGTCCGGAAACGCTTCGTTTCCAAGATAGAGGGTGTTAAATTTTTTTTTTTTTTTTCAAATAACTTTCGAAATACTGACCTCAATTAAACGAAAATTGATATTGAGAGGTTTTTGAGGTGTCAAATTCGAACCTGATGTTATTATTGCTCCTACTCGTAGGGGGCGCCACCTACACGTCTTTTTCTTTTTTGAAGATTCATAACTTTTTTAAGCGTACTTCTAGCACATTTCTCAGTGGAAAAATCAATTCCTCTATAATATCAACGTAAAAAAGCTACCCTTGTTACAAGTCGCTATAAGCAACCGTTTTCTAGATATTTGGACTTGAAAATTTCAAGTCGATTATTTGATAATCGATGCGTGTTGAAGTTATTACCATTATTTTCCATTTTTCACGAAAATGCTTAGGAAACGAATTTGACGTTTAAGAAAGTAGTTTTGGTAATTACATATTATGTGACAGTTAAACGATTTGTTGTTCTGTTGAAGTTTCTGTAAGATTTAAAACACTAATTTTGAGAAAAATGGATTATTTAAAAATAATGCTCATTTAGCCGATATGCATTTCATGTATGGCCTTTCCAGGAGCGATTTTCTAATCGAGTACTGCCTTCAGCTCCACCGTCGTTTGGCAGAAACAGGTAATTTAAGAGAGCAGCAGATATTATTGGAAGACCACGGGCAGTCCGAACCCCAGAAATGGAAGAAGCTGTTTTGAACGCTCTCGAGGATAATCCAGAAACAAGTACAAGAATAATTGCTGAAGCTCTCAATTCTACTCAGTCCACAGTTTGGAGAATTATCCACGATCAACAATTTTATCCATACCATATTCTCCAACACATTACTGTGTCAGTGGTTTTTGAGAAAATTGGCTGGAAATCCTCAATTATTAAGATATGTACTCTTCACGGACGAGGCAAACCTCCCCCGAAATGATATCACAAACTTTCATAACAACCATGTTTGGGCCCTGGAAAATCCGCAAGCAGTTAGTGAAAGACATTATCAGTATCAATCAGTATCAATCATTATCAGCAATAATTGATAATTACTTGATAGGTCCTTTCTTTCTTCCGTTCCGACTGAATGGCGCAACTTACAGAGACTTTTTAGAAAATGAATTGCCGGGACTACTTCAGAAATTCGTATCCGCATGTGGTTTATGCATGATGGGGCTCTGGCCCATTTTAGCGTTGTAGCCAGGGAATTCCTGTCTATCCAAATCGATGGATAGGTAGGGGTGTAGAAGAACCTAACCAGGCGTGGGCACCAAGGTTCCCAGATCTAAACATGCTAGATTTTTATTTTTGGGGGCATTTGAAGTCACTAGTTTATGAAACTCCAGTAGCGAACGAGGAAGATCTAAGAAACCGAATAGTAGATGCCTGTGAAACAATAAGAAATACACCAATAATTTTTGAGCGGGTACGAAATTCAATGACTAGAAGACTGAATGCCTGTATCTTCGCTGAAGGTGGACACTTGGAACAATTTATTTGAATACAATTTAGTTTCCTTTATTTTATTTTATTCTACATATACAAAATTTCTTGAAATAAAATATTGATATTTCTTGCAAATTTTATTAAAACAAATACAGATTTTGCACCCTTGATACAAAAATAACTATTTCAAACTAGTTAAAATAAATAGAATAGGTGGCGCCCCTACAAAAAACCAAAACTACTTACTCAAACGTCAAATTCATTTCCTTAGCATTCTCGTGAAAAATGCAAAATAATGGTAATAACTTCATGTTACGCATCGATTATCAAATAATCGACTTGAAGTCCAAATATCTAGAAAACCGTTGCTTATAGCGACTTGTAACAAGGGTTGCTTTTGACGTGGATATGATAGAGGAATTGATTTTTTTACTGAAAAATGTGCTAGAAGTACGCTCAATAAAGTTTTTTCATTGATCTTGTTCAGTAATAAATCATTATCAACGCTTTGTTTTGATGAACAATTTCTCGGAATAAAAATGGCGATAGTATTGAAAATAATATGTTTTCAAACAAGTACGGACCTATTTCAGAAGGAGAACATAGTTGAGCTCCTATAATAATAGAAAGTTGTTTGTTATATGGATTACTGTAATAATAGATGGCCATTTATTTGTTACCACGTCGTACCTACGCACGTCTTGTTCTATTTGGAATTATTCTTTTCAATAATGAATATTCCTTACAATTTTTTAAGGGCATGTTATTACTATATTTACTTTTCTCGGGGCTACTATTCGAAGTTATACTTCTACTTTAATTTTTAATATCTCAAAAATGTATTTTGTTTTTATCTAATATATTATTGTGGGCGAGATGAACAGGATGTCAGTCTTCAAGGCCTAACTAATGTATTGTATAATGACTACTTCGGTAGTTCCTAGAAAATTGCATTTTTCTGCTTCAGCTACCAATGTCGACAATCTATAGGCCTTTCGATAGAGTTTCATGAACACCACAACTTTTATTCGAAAAGTTTTTCTCCAAGATGAATATACAAATGAAGAATCGCTGTAAATTACCATTTATGAGAATTAATAATTTTTGTTTACCCTGTATGCTCCTTTCAAATCCTATTTGAGTTTTTAATTCGCCTACAAACAGATTATCATTGTATTTTAACATTTATCGGCTGGTGGCCGCGAGCGTACAGCCGCTGGCTGATGCCCAGATGGTCCGGGTTCGAATCCCGACACGGCTACTGAAATAAAAAAAGTATTTCTGTAGTTTCGTTAAGCGGGAGGAGATAGGTGACCAACTGAAATCCTTGGTACCTAGATATCAATCCTTCGGACTGTCCACGGTTACCAGCCGAGTAGTGCTTCGGATGACACTTAAAAAGCTAAGGTCCCCATCTTCTTAACTCACACAAGCCTCCAACTTCCGAGGGTTGCTTCGCAACTAAGTTGGCGGATAAAATCACTTTTAAAACACTTTTTTATCGATTTCAAAGTCAAAATATGAATAAATATTAGTTATTATTTTTCTATGAATGAAACTCAAGTAAGTACTGTTTATATCCTCGTGTGCTGGTTATACTTATTTCTTTTGATTTGAGTCAGATTACTTACATTAGGAAGTATTTATGGAGATTTGAATCCTTTAGCAACTTCTGATTATAAGCTCAAGGTTTATACAAACAGAGTCATCCTGTTTTCGTTTCCAATGAAAATATTCCATTTTTTCTGACACATGATTCGTTAACTTGAGGCCAATTTCAGAACCCTGAAATCTAGCTTTCCGATTGGCTGCGCCATCGGTTTTAAATTTCCATCTATCATGCATGAGAATTCATAATAAAGCGCCATTAAAGCTAACATCAATTCAAGGAGCTGGAATTATCATTTCACTACAAATGCAAATCCATCAAATCATCGTGAAATGTTCTATCTCACTCGTTATAAAAATAACGCCCATAATTTTGTAATAGCTGTGAACATTCGTGAATTACAATCTATTCATATAGGTTGTCGAGTGGGTGAATAAATGAATTTTCATGATGTAATTGTTACATGGAATCATAAATACCGATAAAAGTACAGTCTAAAAATATTCAGTTACAAAGTCAAATGTCATGGTAGTTGAATTAGGCAAGATTCTATTTATAAACAATTATACAATTCGACGAGGTGACATATAAGACAAGCTTTCAATGCATACAATTGAAAGATTTTTCATGTAACGAAAGATGGCTCGATATAGTTGCATGTTTATTTTTCCAACAAAACGAAACGTTCGATGTCTTCGAATCATTGTATAAAACTATACAGCTGTCCTATTTTCTTTATTTCCTCCAATGCTTTCCCCGCTTCGAATTTGGAAAAATATTGTTACGAATTGAGGGTTCGTGTCTATTGAAATTATCAACTAATCATTCGCCTCACAGAAACAACACAATAATTCACTCTGACAATCAAATAAATCAATCCAAATTCACTGCCCAAAACTGTATACTTTGATTGAATGAAGTGAACTGATAAACAATTGTTTTTCCGCAGTCTGCTGTTGCTTGTATAAGGTCTTTAGCGCCTGGAAATTATCGGTGGTCGCTAGATTCTTGGAAAATTCTCAATTGTTCCGTTGGAAAGTCCGGCGTGACGTCAGTCAGTCGGTCACGCTACATTCTTGAGATCTCCCGCTGACCAAACATAAACAATGCAGACATTTCTCCTCCTTTGATAGGCCTTTTCATTCTGGAATTTTTGTTTGTGCCTCGTGCCTCAATTTGCATTATGTTTTTCGGGAATTTTATACGTGTTCAACCCATTAATATAAATGGAGTAACAGCCTGGAATTATTTTTAAAATTTAGTATTTACGGAGATGGTCGAGAGGATTCAAGCTCAACACCTGACAGTTTTTCATTTTTCTCATCGAAATTGTAGATAATTTGTTTTGCGACAAATTATCAAATGAAAAATAATCAAAACAAATCATTTCGATATAAAAAATAAACTATCAGTTGTGGGCTCCCTTTCTCCCTTTCGAAAATTAGTGCTTGAATATGGCGCCTCAGACAGCTTGGCCATCTCCGTAAATACTAGATTTTAAAAGTAATTCCAAACTGTTACTCCATTGGTATGGTTGCTGTACGAAAAAATTTCCGAAAAAAGGACATACAAATTTTGTCCAGGCACTCAAAGATTTTTCTTATATTTGCTGTGAGTACTAACATTTTTCAAACATTCCGTTCTGTTACCCAATTGGCCAAGTTTTCTGCAACCAGCTCTTATTTGTTCACTTCACTTCGTAGGAGAAAGTGGTCCGACAACAGAACATCTTGATCATATCAGTTGTGTAAAAAAAGAATCAATTCATCAGGTAATTTTGATCCATTTAGTTGTTAATGTAATAGTTTGTGCTAGTAATAACCCGTGTTGTCCGGCCATATTTAATAAAAGTGACCGCTTTTTTTAAAATGGCGGATGCGCTTGCGCGTAACGAATCGTCAAACGGCTTATTGTGGTTGGCGTTGAAGTCACCACCAATGATAAATATTTCTAGTCGACTAGAAATCGAAAGGTCCCAGGTTCGAATCCTGGCCGATCCATATTTTTATTTTTCAGTTCTAGTTTTCATTTTCTCGTCTGAATGACACAAACATTTTCTATTGATATTTAATTACAGACGCTATCCACCACTTATTTATTATTTTTTACTTTTTAGCGAATTTGAATAAAAGCTTGTCTTTAAAAAGGTTTTTTTTATTAATTATTTTATTTTGTGCTTTTTAGTAAGTACGCCTTACTCTATGAATTTTTGTTAATACATCGTTATTACCAGGCCTTTTTCCGGTAAGTTCTGAGCTATCTAGTTGTTCAATGAGAAGACCATCTAAAGATTAACTCGTCCACCATCCTGGAGCTGCCATCTTCAATTTATGAATTCTGACAAAAAAACAATATTTTTCGACTAAATTATAATCTCCGACCCAATCCAATTTTGAATAGAAACGGTCCATTATCTCAAAACTTATCCACCATCTTGGAGCCGCCATCTTGGATTTATAAATTTTGACAATAAATTCATAATATCCGACCCCGAAAACCTCCACATACAAATTTTGAATAGAATCGGACCATACTCTGAGATCTTGGTCATCTTGGAGCCGCCATTTTGATCATAATTTTCAACGCCGAAAACCCACACATACCAATTTTGAATAGAATCGGACCATAATTACAAATGTCGTCCGTCATCTTGAATTTATGAATTTTGACAAAAAATGCATACTCTCCGACCCCGAAAACCTCCACATAGCAATTTTGAATAGAATCGGACCATAATCATAGAGATCGTCCGCCTGCTTGGAGCCGCCATTTTGATTTTGTGACTTTTGACACAAAATTCATAATCTTCGACCCCGAAAACCCTCACATACCCATTTTGAGTCGAATCGGAACATAAACACTAATCTCGTCCGCCATCATAGAGCCGCCATTTTGTTTTTTTCTCTAACGAAAATGCTCCATAATACCTCCCAAATTTCACGTTAATCGGGCAACTAGCAATGGGTCAAATTTAACTCGCAAGATTTGATTACGGACATACAGACAGCGGTACAAGTGAAAGTAAATAAAAGCTTGTAAAAAGCTCGTGATTTTGCATTCGTTGATATGTCATACCATGATCAATATCAATAGTCGACTTTAGCATTGAATATATTGACCATATAGTAGAGGTTATTAATAAATAAAGACTGGCTAGACGCCTTGGTAGTGGTGTTGTTTTTTTTTTTTGGCCTAGAAGCTTTTCTTGACTTTGATAGTTCTTCAAAATAGGCCATAATTATATTTCCAGAAACACCTTTAGTTCTATATTTTCGTTCCAGTCCACAAACTGTTAGTGTGTAGTGTCATATTTTTCTTTTGAAGTTGAAGGTAGTAAATTCAATGACAATGAATTAACTTGTTCTGTTAGTTCTGGTGGAGTATTTTCAAATTCAGAACTATCGCTATCCATTTTAGTTTAATCTTATGTCAGGAATGAATAAAACAGGAATAATTTACAAATAGTTTATGTTTGACGTTTGTGGGCATATTCAGATGTCTCGATAAACAACGTTGGTAGTGTGTGTGGGTATTCGAGACAACAATGATATCTATGATTTTTGTTCAGAACATTATGAAACTGTACAGAAAGAAATTTTTTCTATGACTATTGAAAAAAGCGTCATTTATATGACCATTTCTTGATAAGTAATGAACTCTAGTATCGTCCCCGAGTAGGTAATGATCCATTACTCAACAGCTTCGAACCAATCACAGTTGAACCAGATTCATTACTCAACACTTTGAGGCCAATCACAGATGAGCATATTCATTACTGTGCAGTTGTGTTTGAATTGTTTCCATTCGCAAGTATGCCTTGACAATTTAACAACTTCAAACTTGTTCTCAAACGTCATAATCAATGAATTGACAGTTCGTTTTGTGAAATATTATAGTTTCTAACAAAAAACAAAAAGAAAAAGATGGATTCGGAAAGTGACAACGAGTGTACCCCACCAGAAATTTGTAGTATGGCGAAAATAACATCTTCAACTCTATTAACAAATAAATCCAGAAGAAGAAGACGATGTATGCAATTTTCATGGATTGGTGAAAGAAAAATAATGTGAATTCGTTTTCGGAAAATGTACTTCTAGCATATTTTTCCCAATTAGCTGAAAAATATAAATCGTCCTCGCTTTGGACACAATACTCACTGTTAAGAAGTACCATTCTAATCAACCACGACGTCAACATAGAACGTTATTCAAAATTACGTGCGTTTTTGAAACGCAAATCCGATGGTTATATACCGAGAAAGGCTCAAACATTCACCCCAGATGAAATAAATTCATTCATAAACAAAGCACCTGACGAAATATATCTTGCGACAAAGGTAAGAAATTGATATTTTTTCAAAAGTTCACTTAACAAAATGAGAGAACCTAGTTAGGAACTTGAATAGCTTCATATCACTTAATTTGCAAGCACCTCGGTAGCACATAGCTTAAGCTCTGGGACTTTCAATCCAGTGATCGTGAGTTCGAATCACGCCGGTGAGGTTTTTTTTCCAACTACTGATTTTAACAATTATCAAACTGTTTGAACTTGAATAAAATAACGAAAATTGGAAATATTTTTATGTATATTTTTTTAGGTTGCACTGATCATGGGAATCATGGGAGTCTGTCGCGCGAATGAAATGCACTCTATGAAAATAGGGTACTTGGAAGATCTTGGATCGGCTATATTAGTCACCATACCAAACACCAAAACGAAAATTGTTCGGAAGTTCACCATAACTGAGCCTTTACGCCATATTTGTATTAAATATATCACGCTACGACCGAGTAATATATTAACAGATTCATTTTTTTTGAATTATCAGAAAGGTAAATGCACCAATCAAAGAATTGGAATAAATAAATTCGGAGCCATGGAAAACAAATCGCAACATTTTTGAAACTTCCAAATCCAGAACTGTATACTGGGCATACCTTTCGTAGATCATCTGCCACCCTGCTAGTGGATGCGGGTGGAGACATCACTTCTTTGAAGAGGCATGGACGGTGGACGTCAACATCTGTGGCGGAAGGATACATAGATGATTCGATGAAAAATAAAATGAATACTGCAAAAAAATCTTGGGTTCAATGAAACCGTCTACCAGTACCAGCAACATCTCACAAACATTTATTGCAGAGAACACTTCGGAAATGAAAAATGGAAATGTGAATTTGGATATAGAATCCTCGATACCTTCAGTTATGATTTCCAACTGTTCCAATTTTACTATTAATTTCATTAACAAAAAATGATTTTGTTTATGTTATGAAATTTTTCGAAATATAATTATAGATTTTTTCAGTTAATAAAAACTTCCTATTATGCAATTGAATGAATTACACACTTTCAGGATTTCCTTCACAAATGAATCTTATTTTCAAATAGTCCTGATATAAGTCACTGAAAAAGTATAGTATTCTGCTCGCGTGAAATAGCCATTACTCGCTCAAATGATTTACGACAAACTTCATTCTCACGTGTAATGGCCACATCTCTCGCTCGTTGAATAATATACTATTCCGCCATAGAAATGTCACTTTCCGGCACACTTATGTCATATTTCAATTGTTGTGAGGAAGTTTTCGAACCTAAAACTATGCATAAAAGCGTGAATTGAACGATGGTTGTAGAAAAACAATGTTTTTCAATCAAGGTGAGTAGCAATAGTTGTGTTTGTCTTACATTGACGAAACATTTACTACATACATATATTCGATTTTTGAATGTCCTGTTTGTTTGACCTATGTAAAAACTTGTAAAAGACTAGAAATAGAAAAAGTCCCAATATTTACTTAAAGACCGTATTAACTTAAATGATTTTCCTTTGTTGAATTTGTTTCATTGAGGATATAAGTAATTCATCTCGATCAGAATACTTCCTGAAGTCGTTGTGTATTTCTTCTTCATCCGCTATATAGTCCAGATCTTTCCCCATCGATGTCTTTTTGTTTGAAAGAATCATCAAAAGAAGAGAAGTGGTCCCAAGAAGTGGGATCGATGCTGAAGGAGAATGTTTTGAAGAACAATAAAATAACTAACTATATTTCATTCCGTATTTGTAAGTGATTTTTTGAGAGCAGCTCTATAAAAATATTGAATAACTCGACCTGCGAATTGTCTACCTATATCAAACTATATCCTTTGTAATACAATCTATTGCAAACGCACCCGATAATAATTTGAGTGAACATTTGTGTCTCTCCCAACATTAGACAAGTGCTTGATTTATCACAGCCCTACAAAGAAGGGAGACAGTAGAAAGTAAATAAGAAATATGCACCCTCAGGACGTTAGGGAGACCTTATTGAGATTGTCTTGGGGTATCGACCCCACAATATATTGATATTTAATCTTTCTCAATCAGTTTGTTGAGTAATGGTTGGGTGACGTGCTGTGAGAATCGAATGGTAATAAAGAAACAATATAAATCGCTCGGTGCGAAATTATCGTTATTAAGTTTATATACCAGAAGTTTTTGGCAGTTCTTGAATCTCTGATGAGGGCTAGTATATTTTTTCGAACAAAAACAGCCAACTATTTTGCTCGTATATTTTTTTACGACTAAAATAATAAAGTCAGTTTCAACTTCAGATGTGTGATGGTGTTCTACGAAGAAAATAAGTCTAATTTTTTCTGAGTTTCTCAGTACTTCAGAGTTGCAATGATAAAATCACAGTGACAGGGAATATCACAATGTGGCAATGAAAAAACACCATTAAGGTAAAATGACCGTGCAAAGATAAAAACTTTTTGTGTACATGTCTCTGTTGAAAATGTATTTTGTCTTAATCTACATTGTCTTCATTCTATAAACGCTTTCTACCCATAGAAGGGTGTACAAAAATGTTTATAGTGACCCTTCTTGTGGTCTTGTGGTACAAGCTTCTATGTGACGATTTTTGTGATTATGGTTCGATTATATTTAAAATTGGTATGGGGGGGGTTTCGTCGCATTTTTTTGTCAAAATTAATAAATTCAAGATGGCGGCTCCGATATAGCGATTCCGATTTTTGGGGTTGGAGATCATGATTTAAGATGGAGGTGCCAAGATGGCGACGAATTTGGTGGTTATAGCTCGATTCCATTCAAAATTGGTGTGTGGGGGTTTTTGAGGTCGGACATCATGATGTTTCTGGCAAAATTCATGAATTCAAGATGGCGGCTCCAAGATGGCGACGTGTATGGTTATTATAGCCCGATTTCATTCAAAATTGGTGTGTGGGGATTTTGAGATGTTTCTGGCAAAATTCATGAATTCAAGATGGCGGCTCCAAGATGGCGACGTGTATTGTTATTATGGCCCGATTTCATTCAAAATTGGTGTGTGGTTTTTTTGGGGTCAGAGATTATCAATTTTTGTCAGAAATCAATAAGATGACGGATTTCATGAATTACTAAAAAGAATTGAATAAAAATAATAAAAAAATCAAGACAAGCTTTTATACAGTGTGACCCATTTAAAAGGGAACCACCCCTGTAGAATACGCATTTTTTAGTCAATCTCAAAAATATTTTTTTCTAATATTGAGCATTAAAAACTGTATCTTGACACAAATTTTCATAACTTTAGTTCCATTTCCAAGGCACTCTATGGTTGTTTTTCTTCGTCAAAAACGGCAGAAGTTTATTAGGCATTTTTTTTTCCAAATTTAACTACACCACTGGATTCGTAGTCGTTATAAATTGAAACCATCAAAATTTCATAAAATATAGTGGTTAACAACGAAGTTACAACAACTTTAATTTTGGCAACAAAGTGTTTTATTTTAATTTTTATTTAGATTGCAGACATATTTGAAATCTGGCAACACTGCCGATACAAAGTAGAGCACAAGTGAATTTGTACAGCAAAAATCCGAAGTCAATAGCTTATTCCGTTCAACAGTTATAACTACTGAAAGTATGGTAATGTGAGCGAGTTGTGGTGTAATAATTGATTTAGTACAATACCTATGCCCAATATATTAGTTCAGCTTTCCTCAAATTATTGATACCTTCTCTAAAAGCTTGTTTCAGTTGAGTTTTGCAGAATAAAAAAGGAACATTTTTTTGTCCTGCTTTCTGTTTTATTATTGAATAAATGATTTTGATTCGGTTCATTTCGTTTTTATCGGCTATTGAAAACTGCATATCTTGAAAATGAATTTTTAATTTTCTGTTATTTTCGAATACACTTATAACCTAAACTTAAATGAATGATTTTGAGGGAATATAATTCACAAATCCAGTGGTGTAGTTAGATTTTTATTACAAAATCGCTTCCACCAGAAATCGCTCACATTACCATAATTTCAGGAGTTATAACTGTAGAACGGAATGAGCTATTGACTTCGGATTTTCGCTGTACAAATTCACTGGTGTTCTTCTTTGTATCAGCAGTGTTGCCAGATTTTAAATATGTCTATAATCTAAATGAAAATTAATAGCAAATACTTTGTTTCCAAAATTAAAGTTGTTGTAACTTCGTTGTTAACCAATATTTTTTTATGAAATTCTCATGGTTTTCATATATAACGACTACGAATCCAGTGGTGTAGTCAAATTTCAAAACAAAAACTACCTAATAAACTTTTGCCGTTTTTAACGAAGAAAAAAAACCATAGAGTGCCTTGGAAATGAAACTAAAGTTATGAAAATTTGTGTCAAGATACAGTTTTTGACGATTAATTTTTTTTGAGAATGACTGAAAAATGCGTATTTTACAGGGGTGGTTCCATTTTAAATGGGTAACACTGTATAAATGTACTAAAAAAGAAAAAATATTTTCTTTAATTGTTTAACCTAGGTTATTCTATGAGTAGCTGATTCAAAAGCTTACCGCGAATATAAAATAGGTATACTTGCGAGGCAAGCTCTTGCATGTGCTACTCACAGAACAAACAATTTAAAGAAATTATGTTTTTCTTTTTAGTGCATTTGTATGAAAGCTCTTGCCTTAAACATTTTATTAACATATTTTTGGGATACAATTCGTATTATAGGATGGAAAATGTGGCGAATAAAAACTGAAATAAGCAGATTTAAAAAAATCATCCTTACTACAATAGAAATGATATCTCAAACAGTGGCAATTTAATGGTATTTTAGATATAGAACAACAATTAAGATATTTTTTTTTCAAGAACTTCATTCAAATATTGCAACTAGAATTACATAAAAATAAATTGAAA
Source organism: Gonioctena quinquepunctata (assembly GCA_018342105.1). NCBI lineage: Eukaryota > Metazoa > Arthropoda > Insecta > Coleoptera > Chrysomelidae > Gonioctena > Gonioctena quinquepunctata. Next base: position 165,768 of record JAFIRS010002746.1, read on the forward strand.
TAGATGCACTATCCAAAAAAAAGTTATTCCAAAGCAGCACAGCACATGCTGGTCTCGGAAAGTTAGCTAATAATACTATTAGAATTTACCTAAAAATTATATAATACAAACGTAACTTAAAATCTAATAATAATTATGAGGCACCAATGTCCATCTCACAAAAAAATATCACAGGGAAGAAACTTTTTTTATGCCAATAATTCGTTGAGTAAGCAAGTATGAAAACTCTTTATTTTATTCTTAAATATACAGATACTGGGGCTATCTGTTATTTCCTTGGGAAGAGTGTTATAAGTTTTCATGCATTGTGTAATTGGATTGTTTGGGCCAATATTAGTACGTACAGATTCTAAAAAGACACATTGTTATGTGTTCGAGTATTGTATCATCATCATCATCATAACCCAAAAACTTCACGAAGCAACAGTTTTTCTTTCAAATAGCACATCACTGGAACCCAACAAGTAACAAACGCATTATTGTTCAAGTTCTTCAGCTCCGTTGAGCACATGATATATCACAAATCCAAGTTTCTGAATTGAATCGAAACAGGTTTTGCGGCATGATGTAAGCGGCAGATACCTACTTTCGTTCTCGTTCAAACTCTTTTATTTGTTCTTGTTGATGAGGTAAGCTACCCAATATAGAAATATTGATGGTTTCTTAAATGTCAGAGCCGACCATTAAGGTCATTGTGGGGAGTAATGACGGGCAATAAAGTGTAACATGGGTGGGGGTTTGAATAACTGATGTACATATTGATTTTTATCCCATTATTTATTAACATTACCTCATTATCCAGCTGCGCTTGATATATACAGGAGGTTCAAGAGAAATAAATGTGGGTACCTGAAACTACTTCTTTTCATGCAAAAACTTCCATTAACAGTGATATAGATCGAGCGAGCTCATGAATCTGCTAATCACTGAAATGATTGTTGTTTAATAACCGACGAAACCAAAAAGGAGGAGGTTCTCTAGTCGACGCGTATATTTTTTTATATATGACCACGCATAACTTTTTACTGAGAAGTCCGATTCAGATAATTCTTTTCCAGTGGTTAGTTTGTACTCCGAAGTTGGTCCCATTTGAATATTAAAGATGAAATCCACCCCTAAGGGTAGCAAAATGAAGGATATTACTGTCATAATTTTTGTTCTCCTACATCCGTCACAATCATTATATTCTATGAGAGGATGGAATGATATACAAAGTAATGAAATAAATTAACCAGAACAACAAAAATAATTTATATTACAACAAATAGTAAAAGTAGATAATCATATTCTTTAACTGGGTAAGTAAGTATTTTGGAAATTATTAAAAAAACGAGTAGGTAGTAATTAGTAATTTCAGCCACAATAAATTTAAAATAAAAAAATTTCAACAAAAAATTAAACCGACGAAATACGGAACTGAAAAGTAAAAAATAAAATAAACTTCTTTAGTCTCAATAACTAAGCTCCTAAACTAATGTAAGTAACTAATTTTGAGTCGGCGCCAAACGAACAATCAACGAAGATCATTAAATTACTTCAAGAAAATTATCAGAATGTCACCGCGCAACTCGATGCCATCATTTTACGCCTTACCTAATTCATTAGTTACTTTCATTAGTTTAGGAGCTTAGTTATTGAGACTAAGAAGGTTTATTTTAATATTTACTTTCAAGTTCCGTATTTCGTCGGTTTAATTTTTTGTTAAAAAGTTTTTATTTTGTACTTCTATATTCATTATATTCATTTAATTTATTCAACCTCACGAAAGCCTTTGATTGTCTAGATCTTACTGGGCTTTCCTGGAAATATATTGTAGTGGCCAATATTATTTCTGAGGCATAGGAAAATTATCAAAAGAGTCTGATCAGAAAAAAATAACGCCAACTTAGGGGTTCCATAGTGGATCTATATTGGGTCCACTGTTACTCTTGATGTTTTCAATTATCTACCAGAGTGTATGGATCCTGATTGCTTAGTGGTGTATGCCGATGATGTATCTGTAGTGAAAGTCAACGCCAACTTGATAATAATGTCAATGAACTATATTACGGTGTTCTGATAACAGTTAAATAGTTCATCACAAGAAAACCAACTTGATGCAATGTTCCATCAAAAACAAAAATATAGCCACATAAATCAATATTTATAATGCAACATTAATAAAATTAGGAATATCAAAATTCTTAGGCACATATTTAGACTCGAATCTATTATTCAAAACTTGCATCGTCCATATTAGCAATAAGGTAAACATTGAATCCTACGACATCCTACAATTAAAAAATATATTTGATAAGCATCAGCTTATCAATATATATTATGCACTCATATATTCCCATTTTACCTACGAGATAATAGTATGGGGCAATGCAGTTACATCGCAAAGATTGCTGGTTTTACAAAAGAGAGTAGGTAATCCGTTTAATATTTGGATTATTTAGAGTTCAACTGAAATTATGTGATCTGAATCAATTACATAAACAATATTTTGAAATTCAATACCGACATTTTACCGGAGAATACTGATATATTACCGGCCAATACTGATATATTACCGGCCAATACCATTATTTTCCGCCATTATCTATATTTTACCAACTAGTACCGTTAAATTACCGTCCATTAGCGATATTTTACTAGCCAATACCGATATTTTATTAATCAAATACCGATATTTACCAGACAATACCGATATTACCTCAAATTTCACCTGATAAATATTTTTTGTTCAACAGATGTTACCGGCTAATAACGATATTATACCGTTATTTTCCGCCAATACACATATTTTACCTACCTACACAGTTATTTTATCATTCAATGCCGATATTTAGCAGCCAATATCGATCTTGCATAGAATTTTCACCTGCAGAATTAAATTTTTTCAAACGGATACTGTTTTTTGTGAACGATAAACAGGATTCCGATATTTCATTGGCTAATACCGATATTTTACTGGCTAATACCGATATTATACCGTTATTACCAGCCTATACCGATATTTCATCAATCAATACCGATATTTACCAGCCAATGCCGATCTTTCATCAAATTTTCACCTGCTAAATCAAATCTCTTCAACAAATGTTGCTTTTTATTACCGATAAACAGGATTCCGATATTTCATCGGCTAATACCAATATTCCACTGGCTAATACCGATATTATACTGTTATTTTCAGCCAATACCCATATTTTACCAACTAATATCAATATATTTCCGCCCATTAACGATATTTCACCAGCCTATACGGATATTTTACCAATCTAAATTATTTTTTTTCTACCATGATCGAATTTTAACGGCCGATACGGAATTTTCCCCTTTAAAATCGGAGTTTTTCAACGGATGTGTTTTTATGTCTAATATATTTATATTTTACCTGCTAATATCGATATTATACCGTCTAATAGCATTATTTTTCCCCAATAACTATATTACATTACCTTACATTAGCGATATTTTATCAGCTCATTACTGTTGTTTTATAACCAATACCTCAATATCTCATATAAATTTTTTTTAGTAGCGACAATAGTTTAACGGCCAATACGGAATTTTCACTTTCTAAATAAATTTTTTCAACGGATGTTGCTTTTAATGTCTGATAAACATATTTAAGAGGATTCCGATATTTTACCTGCCAATGCCGATATTATATGAATAAATACTGATATTTACCAGCCAATACTGATCTCACATCAAATTTTTCAACTGTTACATCAATTTTTCTCGACTGATGTTTTTTGTGAGCGATAAACAGAATTACGATATTTTACTGGCTAATACCGATATTCTATCGGCTAATACAGGTATTATACCTTTATTTTATATATAGTTATATATTTCACTAGCCTAAACGTATATTTTATGAACCAATACCGATATTTACCAGCCAATGCGATCTTAATTCATTGTTTATCTATTAGTGACAGAATTTTAATGGCCGATACGGAATTTTTCGTCTTCTAAATCGATTTTTTTTAACGGATGTTGTTTTTTATGTCTCAAAAACATATTTAACAGGATTCCGATATTTTACCGGCCAATACGGATATATTACCGCCCATTACCGTTATTTTACCAGCCTATACGGATATTTCATGACCCATTACCGATATTTACCAGCCAATGCCGATCATATATCAATTTTTTTCTACTAGTAACATAATTTTAACGGCCATTACGGAATTTTCACCTTTTGAATCTATTTTTTTCGACGGATGTTAGGAGATTAATTATAAGTTTTCTGAATGATCAAATTTCAATCAATTCAAGTGTTGCCATAGCGACTTTAAGTGACGTTTTGCGGCCTCTTTTCAGTATCCAAATTATGCATTTTGTGGAGCGCGTGCAAAAAAATAAATTCTGAAAGCATCTAGTGAATAAATGACATTTTTAAGTGGACCAATATTTCACAAGATTAATAATGTTGCGTGAATTTATTAATAACTAATCATTGAATATCCACTGTCACATTTATTTTAATATTTCAATAATGTAAGTTATTTTTAAAATTATGTTTATTATGGACATTTCAAAAGTGATTCTTTTAAATTGATGTCAGAATGTAATTTGTTTTACTTGGAACTTGATAAATTATTAAAAATATTCCGCGTCCTCACCATTTTTCCAATTATTTTTAGATATGAATAAGTTTTGTAAGTGAAAATCCAGGAACCACTTATTATCTTCACTATTAGAATATATTATATTTCACCCTGGATACGAAATTTTTAAATTATTTATATTTTCTACCCAAAATGTGTATCATTCAGGTCCTTCCAGTGGTTTGGATTGTGCTTCGATGAGTCAGTCATTTGCAACTGGATATATGTGACGATTAGTCATCATTATAAGAGTTTCTCCGTAAAGCTGGTATCTGACTCTTGAATTCTTGTTGATTTTATGCTGAGAATGCTGAGATGAATAAGATGCACCAAAATTAATAGTTATGATCTCATGTTACACGTTACTCATATTTCAACAGTGCAGAATTTACATTTTATTCGAATGAAATGGGCGAATTGCATATTTGGGGATATTCTACAGGAGCTGCAACTGCGGAAAATAACGTTTTAATTTATAGTTATATACGTTTTTTCCTGAATACGTTCATACTTATTCGTGGACGTATTGATTTTACCAGGATCACAAAGATGGAAAATAAGAAACAAGATTTTAAGGTAAATTCGTTTGCGTAATAATTATAGTTAGTGCCTCTTCTACGAAGTAGTAAACGAGAATGTTAGAATTATTACATTTCCTCTTCCCAGGGTAAAAATTTTCAGTTTCCTCTGAAGTTCTACAAAAGCCTCCATATATTACCCCCCAAATTTTTGAGCAAATCTCTATTTAAGAGTACGCCCCCTCTAAAATATATGCATCTCGTCAAACTTAGGCATGAATAGCACATATTATATTCTCTCAACTGGATGTTTTGAGATTAAGATATTTCGACATTGGTATTTATCTATCAATGAAAAAATTGCCACTAATACTAATAATACAAGTTCAAGTATTGAGAGTCAAAGAGTCGACAGGATATATATATATACTAGTTGACCCGACAGACGTTGTCCTGTCCACATTTCTATGTTCCCTAAAATGTTTCTCCCGAAAACTCTCGTCCGCGTAGAATTTCTTTTTTTCTAGGTTTTCCATCTAGACTATGCTTTTGACTCCTTCCGCATCCTGTTGTCCCGTTATCCCGTTTTCCTGTTATCCCGTTTTTTCTTTATCCCGTTATCCCCTTATCCTGTCATCCCATTATCCCGTTTTTTTGTTATCCCGTTATTCCCGTTATCCCATTTTCCTGTTATCCCGTTTTTTCTTTATCCCGTTTTCCCGATATCCCCTTATCCTGCCATCCCGGTTTCCCGTTTTTTCGTTATCCCGTTGTCCTGTTATCCCGTTTTTTCTTTATCCCGTTATCCCGTTCTCAATTTATCGTACTACAATTATTATATTCGATTGCCATCTTGCAACCCTATTGCGGATTTGTGGATGAAATTTAAAAAAAAATCGCGATGGAAAAATAGGGGTTGATCGTGGAAGGGTGAAAATTTAGGGTTGTATGTATTTTTGAATGCTGTATCATAAAAAAATTATCTAAAAAATAAAATAAAAAATTAAGGGGTGGACCACCCTTAACATTTAGGGGGATGTAAAATAGATGTCGTCCGATTCGCAGACCTAACCAATATGCACACAAAATTCCATGAGAATCGGTCGAGCCATTTCGGAGGAGTTTAATTACAAACACCGTTTCACGAGAATTTTATATATTAGATAATATTTCTAAGTATTCTATCTTGTCTGAATTGCAGGAAAGAGATTTGTAACATTTCTTACTGCTGGCTTTGATAAAAAAACGTCCATTTGAATTTTATTACTTACCCACCTCACTTCAACTATTAACAGTCAAATAATATGATTATCTATTTTGATTATTTATTGTTATATAATATAAATTATTTTTGATAGTTCTGGTTAGTTTATTTCATCTTTTTGTATATAATTCCATCCTTTCATAGAATGTGATTATTGTGACGGATGTAGGAGAACAAAAATAATGACAATAGCAATCTGTCAATGTCAACTACATATGTGTGCCAATGATCACAAGTGAAAAATCAATCATCCCCTATTTTTTTACCCATAGGCGTCGATTATTCCATCCCAAATTCAAATATGATCAACTATGGGATATACACTATCTAAAAACAACCCAGTACAAAGTTATGCCTGATAGAATCGGTTAACGAACCAAAATTCAGAGGGTGAACGATCAATATCCTCCATTTTGCTACCCTTAGGGGAAGGATTTTTCTTTTTAAATTCAAATGGGACCAACTTCGAAGTACACCCTATCCAATGAAGAAAGAATCATCGAAATCGAACCACTCTGTAAAAAGTTATGCGTGGTCATACATTAAAAAAAAATTAAAAAATATACGCGTCGACTAGACAACCTCCTCCTTTTTGATTTCGTCGGTTAAAAAATAATTGCGTTTGCTGATTTACAAAGTAGAGGCACTATGTTCATGATTTTGTCGAAGAGACGCAAAATCAATCGAAAGTAATTCAATTCACTTGAATTCAGTGACCAGGAGTTCAGTGGAAAAAGCCAGTGGGACGCAACATTTTCATGAAATTGCCTGTAGTTCACATTTCACTTGAACCCAATAGAAATCCCATTTGTTTGGTAAACACAGTGGATGTATTGAGTAATTATCTAGTTATTGGTAATAATGTTTGTGTTGATGGGAGTGTTTGGACTGAAACTCGTTTTAATGTAAATCGATTTCTGACGGCGATGAAAGATTTTATTGGTAAACTAATGCACCGTATGAGTTGAAACGGTTGGACTGAAACAAATCGTAATAGATTCTGCGTAAATATTATTGACTTGTATATATTTGTTCAGTATGTTGAGAAGGTTGTTGTGAGGAAAATAATTTCGGATTTATCAAAAGGCTTCTATTGGAAAATTCACACTCATACATGTGAATCACCAAATCAAAGTTATACTCAGTTTCGAGAAATGATTTTTCCAATATATGACTATGATCACATCGTAAAACTACTCCATAGAGAGAGTAATATCCACGACAAAGAATATATTTATTTATTTATTTATTTTTTTTATTTATTGTACACAAAATGATACAGTGATACAGAATAAGAAAAAAAAATTATACCAAGTATGATACAAAGATAAATTAGGTTAATAACATAATAATAAAGAATAATAAAACAAACAAGTATGAATGAAAACAAACAATATATAAGGGACAGGGTATAGATTGTGTACAGAAAGCACCTAAGTGACTTAACACTTGTGTTGTGCTACAAAGTAATGTTAATTGATCTAAAATAACAGTTGTGTACAGAAAGTAAAGAATTAAATAGTGGTTTTATATCATGTTAGTGTAACTATTGATGTTCTAGTATTTTGATAAATTTGAAGTAATTTGCGAAGATGATTTTTTTTGATTCTCTCGAGAAGGTTTTATGATTTTTAATATGTTTTACCTCTAGGGGTAGGATATTACAAGTTTTGGGTAACGTATAAGTTAAGAAACGGTGACAAACATTTTTGTTGAATTTTGGAGTGGGTAGCAATTCGTTTGTATTGCTTCTAGTGGTATAAGCTGTTGGAACAGAATTCTGAAGTATTTTATTTTTGAATGCATACATACATACACTGTGAAAATATAATGTACGGATATTACTAATGTCTTCTGTATATATAAGGTTTGTAGGGAAAGATCTTTTTTTCTTCAAAATTATTTTTAGAATATAGTTTTGTATTGTGTTCAGTTTTTGTAAAGAATTCTTGTACATTGCCCCCCACACCAGAATACCATAACGAAAAAGTGATTCAGCTAGAGATTTGTAAATTAGTATCAGTAGATTTTTCGCTAAAAACTGTCGTAGCTGGTAAAATTTGTATATTAGCTTCCTCACCTTTTTTGTTAGATAGTCAATATGATTGTTCCACCTTAGATTTTCGTCAATAATTATGCCCAGGTATTTCACCTCGTTTGTTTCTTTAATTTCATCTTTCATACCTGAAACTTTAATACTGGAGAAATTAGGTCTGTTTGTTGCTGATATAGAGAAGGCGAGATAGTGGGTCTTACTAGCGTTTAATGAAAGGCGATACATACTCAGCCATTTATCAATTGCTTCCATGCTCTGCTGGACATAATTTTTAGTTTCAATCCATGTGTTTCCACTCAAGATTGCAACCGTATCATCAGCGTATGATATAATTTTTGCTTTCCCGTTTAAACAGAGCAATGAATTTATATAAGCTTGAAAAAGTATTGGACCAAGAACGGTTCCTTGGGGAACCCCCATTCTTATAGTCATAGTTTCACTTATGGTATTGTTTATTTTAACACATTGTTCCCGATTAGCCAAGTAACTGCTAAAGACATCCAACACTGCACCACGTATACCAAAACGTTCCAGTATGTTAAGAAGTATTGCATGGTCAACAGTGTCGAATGCTTTTGCCAAGTCTAAAAACACTGCAATGCATTTTTTGTTTTTATCAAGTCCCTCTGTAATACTTGTAATAACATTGTACATGGCATCAGTAGTAGCTATACCGGCCCGAAACCCATATTGGTGATTATGTATAATCTTATTTTCATCAAAAAATTGTACTAAGCGTGTTTTTAGACATTTTTCAAAGATCTTTCCGAAGCTGTTTATTACACTGATAGGTCTGTAATTACTAATTTTAGTTTTGTCGCCAGTTTTATGAATTGGTGTAATTATAGAAGATTTGAACTGAGTGGGGACATGTCCCTTTTGGATGATCAGATTGAATAAATGTTCAAGGGGTTGGAGAATGTATTGGTGGATCTGTTTAATTATTTCAGTGGTCATTCCATCTATGCCAGGGGAAGTGTTATTTTTCAATGTAGAAATATGCTCTATGAGTTCATTTTCTGTTATTGGATTGAGAAACATGGAATTGGGATTTATTTCAATATTTTCATTAATTGTTAATGAAGTGTCAATTTCTTTAATCATGTGTAAGCCAACATTATTAAAATAGTTATTACAATAATTTGCCATTAGTTTGGTATCATTAAATACAACACCATCTTCGTTAGCAATCTGTAAGTTATTTTTATTGTTATTTCTTTCATTGGTAGCTTCTGATATTAGTTGATACGTTTTTTTTAGATTATTTTTATTGTTTTTAATTTGTTCAAGATAATAGTTATTTTTAGTTTTATTCAGTAGTTTATTTAGTTTATTTCTATAAATTTCGTATTCTTGTTCTAATTCATATGAGAAGTGTTTATTTAATTGATTTTTCAATTTATCCCTATTTCTTATTGATATAATTAACCCTTTAGTTATCCATGGTTTGATTTTCATGTGCTTTTTATGCCATAATTTTGTAGTTTTGGAGTTTTCAATAACGTTATTAAGCTTATTTAAGAAGACATTGGTTCCGAGTTGAGGGTCGTTTTCATTTAATACTACATCCCAGTTTTCTAGCTGCAGTAAGTTTTCTAGTTTTTTAAAATCACTTTTTGTTGCAAATTTTTTTGTTGTATCAGGAGTTATTGTTTTTTGCGATTGTACTCTATGCATGACTTAGTTTCTGGGGTAATTCTTGTGGGATTCAGTATGTATGGTACAAATCCATATTTAGCAAGCACAGACAGAAATTTTTGGGGTTTTGGGTTGGAAACCTTTAAGCAAACAGATATTTATTAACATAAACATCGTTTTCATTTAATAGATTGATGTTGATGTCACCAATAAGAACATCCATTTTATTGGTCTGTATTTTGTCCAGGTATGAATCTAGTTCATCAATAAACGAGATCAGGTTAGTTGGGTTAGGCCTATATAGGGCGATTATTCTACAGGATACATTGTTTATTGTTAAATTTATGATACATAATGAGACACCACATATGGCTAATTTGTAGTTTGAAATATTGTAGTTGAGGTTTGATTTTATTAGAATCAAAACTCCATCGTTCTTATTAAAATCACCGTCATTATGTATCGTTGTATATCCTGGTATATTAAGGTTATGTATACATACATTTTTAAAGCATTCACTTAAAACAAACACTTCACAGGTTAAATTATATGTTTCAATGAGTGCTAGGAACTCATTGAAGTTTTTGTTAGCACTTCGAATATTAAAATGTGTAATGTTAAACAGTTTCGTTTTTGGCAGTACAAAATTTTCATGTTCTACATATTCTCCTCGGTGGTCTTGTTCTAGTAAACTTAAATTTTCTAAGATAGTATCTTGATCCACTAGAACCATTAACTACTATAGTCAATTTTATTTTTTGTCAAATTGATATGGAACTGTAGAGTTGGATAATTAGTATCTGTCGAGTAATGGTCAACACTATTTTTCAATTTGTATTTATCATTGGATTTAACACAATTGGCACAAACTTTTTTTATTTTTGGACAGCTTTCTTGTTCATGCTCTTCACTACATAGAGGACAGATTAGTTTTTTAGGGCAGTTTTGTTTTTTATGATAGAACTCTTGACATTGGAAACAACGTGGGACTGTGAGATCCTCAAAGACTGAGTAACGTTCCCAACCTATGAATACCTTATTCAGTCGCATTAGTTGTCTAAAGGTTGATGGTGAGCATTCTCCATAGACTGTTGACTTGTTATTTTTTCCTTTTTTAATAAGGCTTCGTTTTGTTGTTTTATTGAGGTTTCAATTTCTTCCTTTGATAGATTTTGTTGAAACATTGGTATTTTAATCCTTGGTTTCTTCATCTTAGATGCTTCTATATTATACATATTTTCCATTTCATTTTTGATTTCATTTTCCAGAATTTCAAATTCTGTCTTGTTTTTGCATTTGATGATGACCGATCCAGATTTCGTAGATTTCAAACTTCTAATGCCAATTTTTAAATCGGATGGATTGATAGTATTTATAATTTCATTCTCAGTTTTTTCCACATCTTGGGGGATCTTAGGTTTTATCATTATATCAGGAGCGTTTGGTGGAGATATGTTAGAAAATGTATTCGAGCTCTGTTGTAGAGCCTCGGAGTAAGTAGGCATTGTTATGTAGGTGCGTTCTGATTCATAGTTGTTAAGTTTCTCTTGTAACATTTTTATAATTTCATTCTTATTATTTATTATTTTTTCCTTGTCTTTTATAGTATATTGCAAACTTTCCACATATTGATTGTTTCTGCATTTTTTGCAATTAAATTTCAAAGTGCGTTTTTGGTTGTTTATAGAAACCATTTTGGCAGTTCTTGACAAAACGCAAATATGTCTGCTACTGATAGTGATATTTTAGTATCTTGCGCTCCTCCAGAGCTAATAAGTATTGTAAACTTGGCGCTTTCCGTTTTAATACCCGAAAATTCTAATCGTCAGTACGTAAAATGTTACAGCAAGTTTAAAGATTGGTGTGACAAACATAATGTAAAATAATCCTTGTCATTGTCGTATTTCAGAAATGTCAAATTTGGAAATGACGTTTGGTTTGGCGGCCGTTGAATTTCGCGGACTGTGTTGAGAACGCAAAATACTCATTTCGCGTACGATTGAACGAAAAGGTAGTTCTTTTGGATGAAACAGTTTACCTGCAAAGCTATATAGCTAGGAAAGTAATCCTTGTTAGATGATCTAGTTCCGCCAGACTAAACTTTTATAGGAATGATGTAATAAAAAAGGAGTGTAATTCAAGACTAGTGTAATCAATTAGGGCCTGTCACTCAGAACAGCTACAGAACAAATATTTGATCGGGATCCTATTGTCCTATTTCCTCCATTATACGCCTTGCCATAATAAACTCACGCACTTCCTTTGAAGCTTCGATTATTTATAGGAAATCGGATTGCGTTCGAAAAATAATCTAGTTTCGAAACAATTTATTGTTCTCTGAGAGGTTGATGATCTTCGGGGTTGCCGGAAAATTGAAGTGTGTTCGGTATTGTCAAAATTCCAAAAATAAATCATAGCGCTCACCACTATTGTTTTCATTGCCTATCGTCATCAAATTAATTGCTTGAAATAGTACTGAACTTACATCTTTGAAACCAGATTTATCGAAATCATACCACGCGTGTCAGAAAAAATAGAACTTTTGGAAAAATGTACAATAACAAATAATAAAAAAATGTAGGTAATTGATTCTTGAGAATAGTCACTGACATTTTCAACGACCCAACATGTTTCAAAATCGCGATAATCTTACTGTTTTTACAAGTTTTTACTTAGTTTCACTTTTTTAGTTCTGTTAGTTTGGGTCAAATCTTGCAAGTGAATTTTGACCGACTTCTGGTCGTCCGATTGATTCGAAATTTGTCAGGTGTTCATAATTCCGGTGTCAATGCATTATGGAATTTTTGTTAGAGAAAAAAAGATGGCGAACGAGATTTATAACTATGGTCCGATTTGATTCAAAATTGGTATTTGGGGGTTTTCGGGGTCGGAGATTATGAATTTTTTGTCAAAATTCATGAATTCAGGATGGCGGCTCCAAGATGGCGGATGAGTTTTGTGATTATGGTCCGATTCGATTCAAAATTGTTATGTGGGGGTTTTCGGGGTAGGAGATTATAAATTTATGTCAAAATTGATAAATTCAGGATGGCGGCTCCAAGATGGCGGAGAGTTTTGTTATTATGGTCCGATTCGATTCAAAATTGGTATGTGGGGGTTTTCGGGGTCGGAGATTATAAATTTTTGTCAAAATTCATAAATTCAGGATGGCGGCTCCAAGATGGCGGATGAGTTTTGTGATTATGGTCCGATTCGATTCAAAATTGTATGTGGGGGTTTTCGGGGTCGGAGATTATAAATTTTATGTCAAAATTCATAAACTTCATGAATACTTTGTAAAAATTAAATACTTTGACAAGTTCTTACTTACCCACCAATAATTTTTTCCCCCAACAATGCCCAATAAAATTAATTGGTACCTACTGTTATGAACACTTCAACTAATTCAACAAAAAATAATTAAATCACTGTCAGCGATGACTTAAATTTATTTTATACGTTTTAGTACACGGCTTAAATAAAAGCTTGTCTTTAAAAAGGTTTTTTATTAGTTATTTTATTTTTATTCTGAAAGCCGCCACAAAAAAATCTATATTATTTCCAGAAAGTTGACAGGAAACCAGCTGGTCCGACTTCAAGAAAACGTTTGACACCGTCGACCAAATTTCAAGTGAAAGATCAGTTATTGTTTTATTGCCGTAGAAAAAATGTCTCGCATATCAATGTGAACATTAATAACAATACTTCATCAAGTTGAGATTGTTTTCCTCAAAAAGAATCTTGTTATGCAGCTCGATAAGAATAATGCACACGCCTTGAGTAATGATTTATATGAATCCAGAATTACAATAACAGGATACGTAGCTGCATGTATGGATATGCGATTTTATTAAATCAGAACATACTTCCATAATTAGTATTGAGTAATTGATGTCATAAATGTTGATTACAACAACTGGCAATAGATGCCTGGAATGACATGAAGGCTAACATGTCCGTCTATATAATGTTAATGACTTAATGACTATAAAACTCTTCACAGAGACATAATGGAGGAATTATCAAAGACACCTTGTGTCTTGGGTGTAACCGAATATTTTTGAGGGCCTTGTATGACAATTACTATGAACGATCGTGATAAATAGTGTTACGTATAGAGAACAAGTTTTCAAATTAATATTTTTTGTATGTTCTATTTATTGAAATAGTTAATTGGTAGATGTGCCTCAAAATGAAAGATAATTTTACATTACAGTTTGATGATATACCAAATGGTTGCCATCATTTTGAGATACATAATTAGGTATTTCGATTAAGGTCATCCCGCAACTATCATTCGAAATATAACGAATGATGTAACTATAAGAATAATAATGAATTATATGAATCTGTCGACCACGAATTACATTAATTACATCAGTCAACGAACGCATGGTTACAATGAACTTCATTTCCTGAATTTCATGGGTGCTATTATCGAGCAATGCAGTTTTCAAAAATTACCTCACGTTCCAATTGTTATTGATCCATTCAACTCTACACGCTTTGATTTGTGGGCAAACAAAAATACTCTAAGGTGGTTTTTCATTTTTGGTGTTTCGAGAGCTTTCGTATCATAAGTGGGACATGCATAGCCTCTGAGAAAAGTAATTGTGGCAGATAGACATATATATATATATATATATATATATATATATATATATATATATATATATATATATATATATATAATATAAAATTATATATAGACATATGAAGGAAATGACATATCTAGAAAAGTGTATTGACACGTTGGCTCTCGGCCCTCATCAGTACGGTGGAGAAGTGCAAGGATGAACTTGGTAGAAAACGACAAATCAAATCACCGTACTGATGTGGCCGAGAGCCCGAAACACGTGTCTACGGTTATCACTTTCTTCTGAGGGCTATGTCCATTAAATTCCTTCCAATTTGTTTTTAACAGTCCCCTCGATATTACTCTCTTTCATATATATATATATATATATATATATATATATATATACACTGTGTCCGTAAAGTATGGAACAAATTCATTTTTACAGGTCATTTTAAGAAATAATCCTGAAACACGTCGATTTTTGATGTTAATTTACCGTATTTTAAAATAATGATCTAATATACAGGGTGAATTACGTTCGAGTAATGACGTCACCGTCATTTTTTTTAAATGGAACACCCCCATTTTGTCTCAATTTTCGGATTACTCTAGCTGAGCTGATTCCAAAAATGTATCACATGTTGATTCCAATTGGTACAGGGTGGACAAAAATACAATAGTTTTGTGTGTGCTCATAAAGTAACGCGTAACATTCTTTATTAGGTAAATTAACAATATTATCAAAAATACTTATTGTCTAGCGGACAGAATATGCTGGAATACATGACTTTATAAATGTTCGAACTGCAGCCCTTGCTGTATTTGACAGTAACCCAAACGGTGTACAAATTCTTGTTGAACCTTGTGTATGGTTTCTTGCGTAATATTGTTTATTTCTGTTCGAATTTTCTCTTGTACATCTGCAATATTTGCTGGTTTCGTTTTATAAATAATATTCTTCAGATGGCCCCACAGAAAATAATCCAAAGGATTTAAATCTGGTGACCTCGCTGGCCATTCAGTGGGTCCACGTCTACCAATCCACCTGTTCGGAAAAATTTCATCTAGGTATCTACAGCATAATGTGGAGGTGCACCATCCTCTTGAAACCATAAACTTTCATCAAAACCTCCAGGATTACGTCTGCTGGGAAACAAATTACGTAAAGTAGGTACGAGATACTCCCTTAAAAACTCAAGGTACATTGCCCCGTTTAAATTACCTTCGAAAAAGTAGGGTCCGATGATTCGATTTTGTACAATTCCAGCCCATACATTTACCTTTTGAGGGTATTGTGTATGATGCTCACGCATCCAGTGGGGGTTTTCTTTTGCCCAGTATCTACAATTCTGACGGTTAACCTCACCATTTAACATGAAAGTGGACTCATCAGAAAAAATAATGTTTTGTATCAAGAGAGGGTCTCGGTGACATTTATCCATCATTTCTTCGCAAAATTGGAGTCTTCTATCGGGATCATCTTCGTTTAATTCTTGCACAAGTTTGATTTTATAAGGATGCCATTTTTCAAGCTTCAATAGTTTGTGTACCGTTGTTTTGCTAACACCGATATAGCGACTAACTTTACGAACAGAGTGCGCATCTTCTTCAAAACTCAGTAAAACATCTAATGCTGTATCAGCATTTGCAGGGGACGACCTGATTTGCGTACATTTTCAACATTACCAATTTCTCGAAATTTCGTTTCAATCTTACTGACTGTTGAACGCGTTATAGGTCTTTCTGGATATTTATCATTAAACAAATTGCACACTTCCATCTGAGTTCGCGATCTGTCTCCATACCCAATCATCATAAGTATTTCAATTCTTTGTTTTACACTTAACTCCATTTCTACTTCCAATTAAATCTAAGCAATCATTCGAATATTCACGAATACCAAAAATATTGTAGTACTAAACTGTCACTGAACATCAATAAATTACTAAACAAATAATGACATTTCCCAAAAAAGTAGACGACTATGTTTTTTATAAATAGATAAGAAATATTTTTGTCATATTCTGTCTGTAGACCACAAGTACCAAACATGTTTGAAACAGCTCATTTTATTACTCTAAACATGTAGCAAATCTACAAGGTATTACATTTAAACCAATTGCCGCTAGACAATAAGTATTTTTGATAATATTGTTAATTTACCTAATAAAGAATGTTACGCGTTACTTTATGAGCACACACAAAACTATTGTATTTTTGTCCACCCTGTACCAATTGGAATCAACATGTGATACATTTTTGGAATCAGCTCAGCTAGAGTAATCCGAAAATTGAGACAAAAAAAAAATGACGGTGACGTCATTACTCGAACGTAATTCACCCTGTATATTGGATTATTATTTTAAAATACGGTAAATTAACATCAAAAATCGACGTGTTTCAGGATTATTTCTTAAAATGACCTGTTTAGCTAAAAATGAATTTGTTCCATACTTTACGGACACAGTGTATATATATATATATATATATATATATATATATATATACTTGTTTGGGGGTCTCGAACCTTGTTATATATTGAAGATTGGGGTATTCTTGGGGTGTGGGTTCAATAATGACTCTAGGTGGTGGCCTAGTATGAATTTATTTAGTTCAACGTTTCGATGAGATGCCTCTCATCTTCTTCAGGAACATTCAAAATTGAGCATTCGTATATTATAGTATAAGACACACTGGAAGGAATTTTTGTTTTGTTAGGTTACATAAAACAAAACAATTTTATTTTTGCAATTTCTTACCATCAGTCATGCTTTCAGCAGAGTGTGATTGTGTATGATTCTGTTTTTTCATTTCTCTCATCGAAACGTTGAACTAAATAAATTTATACTAGGCCACCACCTAGAGTCATTATTGAACCCACACCCCAAGAATACCCCAATCTTCTATATATATATATATATATATATATATATGAATAATTTATAGTTAGATTGATATTTATTTCCCAGAAGGTACAAGAATATATTCTTAAATTTGAATTAATTGTAATATAATGGTGCAAATCAATTCGGCAACTGTAAAAATTACAATGTATATCATGATGATCATCAGACATTAGGAAGTATGCATCAAGTGTAACGTGAAAAATTCATCTAAATTATAAAAAACATGTTCATGCAAATTTTTTTTAAATAGATTTTGAATTTTCTCATTGTTAATTTCTTCAAAGATAGAGACAGGAAACTGTTCTGATTGCACTTTTTTTACAACAAATGTGGGGGTAGATTCAACAGATGTGCCCCTTAAACATAACACCTAACTGTAGAAGAGAACAGTTTTTGACACTTTTCTATTGGTGTTTGTTCTGATTGTTTTGACCAATTAAGTTTACTATCAATCGTGAGACCCAGAAAATTCGGGATGTCGGAGTTATCCATTTCACCATATCCTACATTGATAACCAAGTTCAGGGTGATTTTGTAAGGATTGAGTAAGAGGCTCTGTGTTAAAATTAATAATTCCTGTGTTAGGACCAACAACTTGTATCATCAGCAAATAGTGACAACCTGGGAAAGTTGCATACAATGCCATTGACGTAAACGAGAAATAACGTAGGCCCAAGTATAGAGCCTTGCGGTATTCCTCCCTTTAACAGACGAAATTAAAAAGGAGGAGGTTCCCTAGTCGACGCGTATATTTTTTTTTATGTATGACCACGCATTACTTTTTATAGAGAAGTTCGATTTCGTTTATTCTTTTCTCATTGTATAGGGTGTACTTCAAAGTTGGTCCCATTTGAATTTGAAAACAAAAATCCTCCCCTAAGGGTAGCAAAATGGAGGATATTGATTGTTGATCGTTGATTCTATCAGGCATAACTTTGTACTGGGTTGTCCGATTTGGATCATTCTTTCTTTATTAGCTAGTGTATACTCATAGTTGATCATATTTGAATTTGGGATGGAATAATCCACCCTATGGGTATAAAAATAGGGGATGATTGATTTTTCACTTGTGAACATTGGCACACATATGTAGTTGACATTGACAGATTGCTATTGTCATTATTTTTGTTCTTCTACATCTGTCACAATAATTACATTCCATGAAAGGATGGAATTATATACAAAGTGGTGAAATAAACTAACTAGAACTTTCAAAAATAATTTATATTATATAACAATAAATAATTAAAGTAGATAATCAAATTATTTAACTGTTAATAGTTGAAGTAAGGTGGGTAAGTAAGTGTTTTGGAAGTAATCAAAAATTAAATAGGTAGTAATTAGTAGATTTCAGCTACAAAAAATTGAAAAATAAAAACTTTTGAACAAAAAATTAAACCGACGAAAAAATCAACTGAAAAGCAAAGAATAAAATAAACCT